>CM033731.1:43933916-44533916 GCA_019671005.1 Hibiscus mutabilis
ATTGAAACTTCTTCCTCATAAAACTTTCAGAATAATAATAATAACAAAAAAAAACCTAAAAGTTTCATTTTTAAGTAAGTTAAAACTTTTTTATAATAAAAAGGGGGAATTTTTAAACCAAATGATCCTTGAAAATTTTAATTTAAACCCCAAAATTTTTTAAAGTACTCCCATAGGATCGATAGAATCAATCCATGTTTAGACGTACCCAGATCTACAGAAGAAAATATATTGTCTGATGTCCTTTTCAGAAGCCACAAAAATAAAGATCACGACATCACGAGTCCATAGAATAGAATAAGAGGAGAAGATGGAGTCATCCATCATCCTAAAGATGACGTCGAGACATGGAGCACAGGTTTTGCTTCCCGAAGTCAAGGTCTCCAGAATAAATTCAACTGTTGCCTGTAATTCATTATTAATTTCTTGCAAACATGTATTTTCTCTATTGAAAGTTTTTCAAAGACTGTTCGAGAATCAACATCGCATTTGCATGCATTCTCGCATTTATAGGGTATTGATTCCCGAAGTGGTTCCTCAAATCTCTGAAATCGTTCATAATTGGCAAAGGTCGTCTGGTCAGATATTAGAGGGCACGGATCCAGGGTTTTGTCCCAGAACAAGATCGGAGACAATAGAAGATGAACCATCTAAAGACTTCAGGTCAGACACGGTACTGGTAATGAGCAAAGTAAAGTGCAAGATTTGAAAGAAGCAGAGGGAAGATGTGATGAATCGGATGAATTCTTTGACGAAAGGTAAGCGATCCATCAAACCGAAAGAAGAACCGATTAAGGATCGTAATAGAGAGCGAGATAGTCGAAATTCTACAAAGCGGAAGGTATGCTTGAGTCGGGCTTTCAAAAAATAGAACTCGGTCGAGAAGAAACTTGAGAAGCAAGTAATGAAAAGAAGTATATCTCGATTCCTGCGAGGTACACCAAACTACTCCTAATGTTCATCGACAAGAGCCTTATTACCTCAGTGAAGTCTCTGGCGAAGAGACCGTCTTATCCGGGAGATTACGACACACGTGCTAGAGGCAATTACCGTTTAGGAGGTTTGGGTCACGGTATTGAGGATTGTGGGGCCCTAAGGAATGAGTTCAAGATCTTATCGCAATGAGGATTTTAGGTTTCAAAGACGGAGTTCCCCAATTCTATAGTGAGCTAACAATCACCCGAGGGGCAAAGTTGAGGAGGAATCGATATCCAGGACAAAGTTCGAGTAATACCGAAGTGGGTCACTCAAGCGAGTTAAATTTGAAGATCGGAGATAGGGGCATCCCAGGAGAGGGATATTCTTTCGAGTTCAGCCAGCTTAGATAAGAGAGAGATAACTTGGATAAAATTGAATTTGCAGAATGATCATCAGAAGCTTTCCTGAGTGTTTAAGAATATCAGATTGGGTAACCTTTAAAGAATAGATGAACGGTGTTGTCCAGTTGAAAGACAATTCGGAATATTGAAAGAAGAGAAACTAGTCAAGCAAGAATCAAGTCAGGATGTTATCAGGTACGTTTGAGGAAATTGGGAATAGGTACGATAGTCTCCAGAGATGAGCTACAGAATAACTTAGCCATTAACAAGAGTTTTAGAAACAAGTTTACGACAGAGCAATGACAATTCAACACTCTTCAGTTGGAAAGGGCAACTTCCAAGCTACGAAAGACTAAGCAGGGGATAGATGAAGACCCAAAGATCGATATTACTCGAGCAGGTAAGGCGGCTCAACAAGGTGGCAGGCTTTGTCAGAACATGGATCAAGTATTGGACTACAGAGGCAAGCTGACTGGACTACTGGATGAAGTTAAGAAAGTAGGCACTAAAGCTTATCAGTAACTGTAAATATCTAATATCTTATATAATGAAACCTTTTGGCCTCAATGAACGTCGTTCTATGGGGATCACTTTTGGAATCAATACCTTATTGCATTCATGTTTATATTTTAGGATTGCATTGCGTTGCTTTGAACGATCCTGGCATGTTTTACATGACATTATCATCACCTTGCATTATTATTACCTTGCATAAACGTTATGAGGAGTAATTCAAAGACCAATTAGGTTTTTATCATGGATAAAAGAATTGAAGACACTCAAAAATCAATATTCGAGCAGTTAAAAGATGGGCTCGAGAGAAAAAAGAGAAAAAGAATAAGTTTGATGCATTTGATGCAAGAAAACTCGTTTGAACCCCGGTTTGGTTGTTCCTCCGCATTCTAAAGATTCTCGATTTTACGCATGATGACGGAACAAGCTGCCCCAAAGATTCACCGACCACGTCCTATAGAAAGATAGAAGGCTACATCGAGAATGAAAAATTCCCTATCCACTACCTCTACGATAGTCTAGCAGGACCTACCGTGATATGGTATAACTATTTGAGTAGAGACCAAGTGTAGTCATGCAGAGACTTAACCGACGTCTTTATGGGTAATACATATATACTTTAGACCTATCACCAAGTCATCAGTATCTCCAGGGTATGAAGATGAAACCTAATGAAGGCTTCAAGAAACGTGCTTTGAGGTGGGTGTGTTTAGCGACCCAAGTACAACCTCCCGTAGATGAAGAGGAAATTGACTTACATGCCACCTTTCATATTTCTTCTTTAATAAGATGCTCGAGAAAATGAAGTCCAGCTTTGAGGACTTAATGACAGTCGGAGAGAGAAACGAACATGCACTCTAAGACCTAAGTTTAAAGACCAGACCTGTCTAGGAGCAGAAGGAATGAAAGAGATAAATGGGTACCACTTTCAAGGTTCTCGTGATCGTAAGAGAAGAAGACATGCAGATTCCTCCGAATCAACGAGAAAAATTCCTCGAACAAGTACATATTTAGAGATATTCAGAGTATTCCATATGGCCTCATCTGGTCAAGGATTAGTACCTTACCTCCGGGCCGATAAAGATTACACCCAGCTCATCTGCCCACAGTTTTAATCCATACAGTGCATATGAGTTCTACATTAAGGCACCAGGGCATGGCACCAAGAAATTTGAGGTTGTTAATAGAAGAAATCAAGAAGTTGGTTGACGAGGGAGTCATGACAAGAATTGATCCAGCAAGGAAAAACAATAGAAGTGGCACAAGCCTACACTACAAAGGACCGAAATGAGTTAGTACTCGTGAGGTAGTCCGGAGGTCCTTATGGTTTTCCCATCAGTTCACAAAGAAATGCTCAATGCTTTGAAAAAAGAAAAAAACTCTTAAACATATATTTTTAGAATTAAAAATCACATTTCCATTTAGAAAAGCATTTTTACATTCTTGATTCTTTAAACATTTTATTTTTATAGGGTAGTTTTGTTTTCCCATATGCATATACATGCATTTTTGAATGGACATGTGTATATATCATTTCTATACCAGGTCCTCAAATTTTGAATGGAATAGTATATTTGCTTCAAACCCAAAGATCAACTCTAAGTTGCATATATTTAGAAGATATTGAATGTTATGGGGATATCAGAAATGTGAGTATCTGCTAGTGTGCTTAGGCCAACAGAGGAACAACAAAGCGAGTGTTTAGACAATGGGCAGTTCCCATTTTAAGAATTTATCTTCTCATGCACTTGTCGTTTAAGATCCTTGAAACTAAAGTTGACCCTAAACCTCTACCCCCCGAAGGCATTCTCAGGACATCTGTGAATTTGACAACGAATGATATTCTTTTACTTTACGGAAGACGAGATGAGTCCAGACAGTTGGATACGAAGATCGAAAAACCATCGTAAGAAAGTGGTTCAAAACAAGGATATGTCCAAACGAAAAACCAAAAAAAAAGAGAAATGGTAATCAGAAGGCCAAAGCAATCCAGATCGAGTAAATATCATAAGAGCTGCAGAGAGGCAAGCAACTTCGAGCAGAAGATATCATCAATACCAGTATAGATACGTGTTGATTCGAGGATACATTTATAGACTCGAATAAGAAGAAAGAGATTCAAAGCTAAAAACCCAAAGTGGGCGAGTCTAAAACAAAAAGAAAAAAGAAAACAAAACAAAAAATAAAATAAAATAAAAGAAAAAAATAAAATAAAAAGAAGAAAGAGAGAAAAAAAAAAAAAAAAAAAAAAAAAAAAAAAAAAAGAAAGAAAAAAAAAAAGAAGAATATTGTATATGCTTCACGCATGAGATCAAACAATACAAGAACGAGACTTCAACTATGTGCAAGAGACACAAGGAATCCACATTTCAAGTAAATATCAGTTTTGAAAATTAGTATAGAACCTCGAATTGAAGCCAAGTCAAGACAAGTCGGCCCGAAGATTGCCAATTTTGAAAAGGAAATAACCTCTAGGGTGAAAACCCAAAAATGGGCAGTCTAGAGTGATCCTGAAAATGAAGAAAAAGAGTAGTCACCTGAGCTGCTGGCATCAATATCCAACCAAAATACACCGATCCAAGGTACAAAAGAAGGAAGTGACCTCTAGGGTGAAAACCTAAAAATGGGCAGACTAGAGCGATCCAAGAGAAAAAGTGAAAAAGAAGAAAAAAGAAAGAAAGGATAATATTTCATCTGGGCGTGCCAATCACAAGAATTCCCAGAAATGTATTCATAGTCCTTCATTCAAGAAATCTCAGTTTCAAGGAGTATTGAAGGATCAAACATTATTGAAACAGAAGACGAACATCAAGATATAGCCGAATGCAAGACGACTACAATAAAAAGAAAGGAAATGAACTCTAGGTGAAAACCCAAAATGGGCAATCTAGAGTGATCCAAAAAAAAGGGAGGAATAATGGGCATATCCAAGTTACACAAGTATAGAAATACTTTTGTTTCACTTAACCATAAACCAAAGGCCTACATTACAAGCCCCAAAGACTATTCTGGTCATCCATAGATATCTAAGTTGAATGAGAATGTCTTCAGATTTCATTCCGCCTATAAGGGTTAACTTTGCTTCAAGGAACGTCAAACTTCAAAGTGCTTGATCAACACCCAAATGAGGGAAGGATGGGGCATGGTGAGATAGTGAGATTAAGAGTGCCACCTTAAACGGGTAGAAACTAGGTAGGGTTGTTCCTCTCAAAAGCCTATTAGACCAGAAGAAACTATACATTGGCATATATCTCCACAATGATCAAGATCTTCTAAATATGCGCTTCATTAGAGTTGATCTCTGGCAACTTGAAGCAGATGCGCTATGGTGTTTGATATTTCAGGGCAAACATGTTTTAAAAGATTTGACATTTTCTCCCAAAGCTTTGATGTTTACCATTTCCCCAAACATTAGTTTTAAAAAATGTTGGGCAATATACTTCAATTTTGTTTACCATTCTCCAAACATTAAATTTTTTAAAAAATGTTTGGCCCTTAAAAAAAGAGAGAAGATGTTTACCATTTGTCCCAACAAGGTTTTCAAAATGTTTGGTATCCTCCAAGTTGTGATTTTCAAAATGGTCATTATCTTTTCAAACAATCATTATTTTTTTTAAAAATATACACAAGTAAATTACCTTTTGCATTACTTTAAAAATGAATGATGATGGGATTTAAAGCATAGGGACCGAAAGTTAGTTCCTGTCAAAATGCTACGAGAAGCTTAAGGATGAGCTCATGGGATGGAAACATTTTGGCTCACCCTGGTGACTAGAAATAGATCAAGGCTCTGTATGATGGGCCAGAAAATTCAAAGCAGTGGAGCCCGTGGTTGAATGGGGCAACGCCAAGCGAAGAAGATGACAAGGTTTCTTATAAGAATAATATAAGAACCAGAAGATCATTTATGAAGACGAGTGATAACCCCGAAAACAAGAAAATCCTTCCGCACAAAAGGTTTAAAAGCATGTTCAAATGAGGATTTAAGAGCATACAGTGAAGAAGTAAAGAGATGAAGAAATCTGAGGAGTGACCTTTCAGGGTGTAAGACTTTAGAACGAAAAAGAGGCTAAAAGAAAAAAGAAAAAAGAGAAAGAAAAAGAGGGAAAAAAGGAAAAGAAAAAGAAAAAATAAGAAGAAATTGAAGGAAATAGAAAAAAGAAGAAAAGAAATAGAAAAAAGAAAAATAAAGAAAAGAAAGAAGAAAAAGAAGAAAAAGGTACGACGTTGCATGCATCACATAGATAGAGGCATGCCAATTTTTTCTTGTTTCTAAACAGGTATTTAAAGAATTGTCAAAGAATTTACTAAAGAAAAGAAAGATCGGCAGCCATAGCAGCGTGAGACCCAGATGTTAAATCCTTCGGGTCATCGGTAAGTCCTTCGGGCACGGTGTTAAGTCCTTCGAGCCACCAGTAAGTCTTTAGAGCATGGTGATAAGTCCTTCGGGCCATCAGTAAGTCCTTCGGGCATGATGCGGCAGCATGAGTAGCGTGAGTCCAGAAAGAGCGGCAGCCATAACAGCGTGAGGCCCAGATGTTAAATCCTTCGGGTCATCGGTAAGTCCTTCGGGCACGGTGTCTACTAGTAAGTCTTTCGAGCATGGTCATAAGTCCTTCGGGCCATCAGTAAGTCATTTGGGCATGATGCGGCAGCATGAGTAGCGTGAGTCCAGAAAGAGCGACAGCCATAGCAGCGTGAGACCCATATATTAAATCCTTCGGGTCATCGGTAAGTCCTTCGGGCAGGGTATTAAGTCCTTCGGGCCACCAGTAAGTCTTTCGAGCATGGTGATAAGTCCTTCGGGCCATCAATAAATCCTTTGGGCATGATGCGGCAGCATGAGTAGCGTGAGTCCAGAAAGAGCGACAACCATAGCGGCGTGAGGCCCAGATATTAAATCTTTTGGGTCATCGGTAAGTCTTTCGGGCACGGTGTTAAGTCCTTCAGGCCACCGGTAAGTCTTTCGAGCATGGTGATAAGTCCTTCGGGCCATCAGTAAGTCCTTCGAGCATGATGCGGCAGCATGAGTAGCATGAGTCTAGAAAGAGCGGCAGCCATAGCGGCGTGAAACCCATATATTAAATCCTTCGGGTCATCGGTAAGTCCTTCGGGCACGGTGTTAAGTCCTTCAGGCCACCAGTAAGTCTTTCGAGCATGGTGATAAGTCCTTCGGGCCATTAGTAAGTCCTTCGGGCATGATGCGGCAGCCTTAGTAGCGTAAGTCCAAAGATATCAACAGCCTCGTAAAAAAGAGAAAGAATAAAAATGAGATAGAAAAAAAAGAAGAGAAAAAAAAAGAAAAAGAGAGAAAAAGAAAAAAGAGCAGAAAAAGAGGGAAAAAAAGGAAAAAATAGGAAAAAGAGAAAAAAGAAAAAAGAAAAATTCGAAGATAAATGTTCTATATAGGAAGGGCCTATAGTTTCAAGCTCCCGTAGCGAGAGGTTCTATGTAGGAAGAATCCGCCGCTCCGAGGCTTCAGGAGCTAAAAGTTCTATATAGGAAGGACTGACGGCTCCAGGGTGAAGACTAGCAGTTCTATATAGGAAGAACTCCCAGCTGAAGGAATTCACCCATGACACTGAAGGTTTTATATAGGGAAAACCCGTTGTGTTGAAGGCGAAGAGTCATATATAGGAAGGGCTCCGAGCTTTACTGTCTTAGAGTGAGAGGTTTTATATATGAAGAACATGTGCTCCGAGATTTCAGAAGCTAAAAGTTCTATATAGGAAGGATTGGCGGCTCCCAAGTGTGAAGACTATCAGTTCTATACAAGAGGAACTCCCAGTCAGAAGAACCCATCTGTGGCACAGAAGGTTTTATGTAGGAAAAACCAGCCGCGTTGAAGGCAAAGAGTTCTATATAGGAAGGACTCCAAGCCTTACCGTCTCAGAGTGAAAAGTTCTATATAGGAGGGACTCATAACTTGAGGCTTCACAGTGAAGGGTTCCACATAGGAAGAGCCTATAGTTCTAAGATCAAAAGGTGAAGAAGTTCTATATAGGAAGAACTTACAAGCTTGAAGATTCAGCTAAGGAAGAGCGGAGAGTTCCAGAAGAACACGTGATTCTGAAGCCAAAGACGAGAAAGTAGGTAAAAAATGAGTGCTTTTGATCTTTGCTTTGTCCTCGTTTCACAAGAACAAGCAAAGATGGGCAACTGTAATCACTCATTTTTGACCGGGTTTTAGTGTTATTAGTATTAGTTTAATAATAATATTAATATAAAATTAATGAAAAATCAAAAAATAATAATAATAAATATATTATTAAAAAAAAGGAAGAAAATACGTGGAGCATGTTGCTCCACGTCACCCATTTCACCCACCCCATGCCTATAAATATAAGGTATGCGGGCAGCCAAATTGAAGAATTGGACGGCCAAATTGCCAAAAGATTTGCCATGGAATTGGCAATTAAATTGGCTCCCCAATTGGCTGGCCACGGGTTGGGGGCAGTGCTCTCGGCCCCAGTTGGTTCGATCCAACATTCGATCGGGGTCCTATTTTGGATCCGATCTAGTTAATATTTTTGGAGAGGTCGTGGTAGATCTCGGTGGGGTTCAGTCGGGGATTGTCATTTGAGCTCCTAGTTAGGTATATTTTCTTCCCCTTTTATTTGTGTTGTAATTTTTATAATTTAATGAAGTATTAGTTATTTTAAAATTGCATTCTTATTTTTTAGTTTGTATGTTAATGTTTTAGATTAGTATTTAATATGTTTTATATTAATATTTTAGTTATGTTAAATTTGTTTTTTATGTGTTAGATTAATATTTATGAATGTTAGTATTTTATTTATATTAGATTTGTTTTTATAAGTTAGATTAATATTTATGTATGTTGTCTTAGATTAGTATTTGTTTATGTTTTAAATTTATGTTTTAGATTAATATTTTATTTATGTTAGATTTGTTTTTTATTTATGAGTTAGATTAATATTTATGTATGTATGTTTTAGATTAGTATTTTATTTATGTTAGATTAGTATTCTATTATGTTAATATTTATTTGTATTGTATTTAAATTATTTGCCATGTTTTATATTTTGCTCACTAAGTTTGCATAATGGAATATATAATGTCAATGTGGTGCCTTTTTATCCGAGCGTAAACGGGGCCAGTATCAGGCGTAGTGATAGTGGTTGGGCGTTTACTCTCGGATAACGGGGTCTTTAAAATTTATTTACAATTATAACTAAATTTTAATTTAATCGTCACTTTAATCCAGAAAATCTAATATTAATAAAGCGGTAGTTATTAAAGTACCAATTTTGGGCGGTGTGGGGGTGCTAATCCTTCCCCATCCGTAACCGACTCCCGGACCCAACAGTTTTCAAAATCTCTGATTTTTATGGTGTCCGGCCTACCTAAGTGGCCAGTGGCGACTCCCCCTTTTTAAATAAAATACGGTATTTTAAAACCCCGCGGAATAAATATTTTAATACCCGAAAAACCACAAACACTTCGAAAACCCTGTTTTTTAGCGAAAAGGACATCGCTACAGTACTCGGATCCTCAGTTACGGCTAGAGTGATTCTGCCCGTATTAGATTCCTACGCTTCAGCTAGGGTAATACCTTACTGCTACTGTATCAGGCTCCTACGCTTCGGCTAGGGTAATACCTTATTGATATTGTATCAGGTTTCTACGCTTCGACTAGGGTAATACCTTACTGCTACTGTATCATGTTCTTACGCTTCGGCTAGGGTAATACCTTACTGCTACTGTATCAGGTTCCTACGCTTCGGCTAGGGTAATACGTTCTGCATTCAGGCTTTTATGCTTCAGTTAGGGCGTTTTATTTTGGACCCAATGCACCTCTTTAGGTCAGCAGCTACGCCCAATGGGCCTGGGTTAATGCCTTATAGATGTAGTCTTGGAAAACTGTCTATTGGAGTTCAGTTGGAGGATAGATAAGAATTTAAAATGAACCGTAATTAGAACCTGTGGTTACCCGGAACACCGTGATAGTTTTATATCATACCATATACTCGTTTTACCTTATATAAATGTGTCTACGTCATCATTTTGGTAGTTTTGTATTACTGAGCTTTCCCAAGCTCACTTTGTTTCACCATTGCAGGCTAAAGAAATTCGATCATAGATTTATTATCGATATCAGTTTGGAGTTTTCTTGGCGTTGCGCGTGGAGTACGGTACCTGTGTATTAGTGGGCATGTATGTCACGATTTATTTTATAATTGAGTCCGTATTTAGTTTTCTGAATTTTAGTTGGTATAAACGAAATTTTAATATAGTTTTAACAGAAATGTTATTTTACATTTTTAAATGTATTTTTAAGAATTTTCTTCTATTTTTCTATGGGCCGCTCCGGTAATCTTAATGTGACCTTCTAAATTTAGGTATATCGCATAGCCGGGTTTAGGGATTACGTGTTATTTTAATGAATAATTTTAAAAATATATTATTTTTATAAATAATTTTAAAAAATAGTATTTATAGACGAAAAAGTCTAATATTAAAAAGTGGCATAGATATGTTAGATTGGGACTTGACGATGCAGGAATTGGTCCCTATGTTATGTATTACTACTTTTTTATTAAAAAAATAGGAAATGAAAAAAAAACAATAATTAATTTGGTGGGGATACGTGTTAGATCGCTTTCATCATTCCCTCAGACAAACTACTCCTTTGGCTTTTTACCTTTATGGTACTTGGTTTGGCTTTAACCATTTCCCTCTCCCTCTCCCTCTCCCTCTCCTCTCCTCTCCTCTCCTCTCCTCTCTCTCTCTCTCTCTCTCTCTCTCTCTCTCTCTCCACACTGCCACCCCTCATTATTTTTTTTCCTCCTTTCAGACACTTTCTATTTCTGGAATTCTATTTTTGGGTTTGATATATACACACTTGTTTTTTTGCCACTTTGTCTACTGTTCTATTACCTTTCTTGGGTTTTGTTTTTATTTATATCATTATCTCGTTTGCCAGTATCCAATTAAAGCTCTTATAAATACGGTTAAAGTTAGGATAAATTACGCTCAATTATCTTTTTACTTTTATTTTTACTCATTAAAGTTAAATAAATTTTAATTTAATTATTGAACTTTTAAATTATTCCTATCTTAATCATTATATAATGACATGGATTATTCTATTATGATCTGACATAGTTTATTATTATTATTTAATACCAAGTAAGATTTAATATAAAAAATTAAATCCCTAGTTCTAAACTTCAATTCCCAACCCCAACCCCAACCCCAACCCCTGATTGAACAATGCCGTTGAACAAACCAACAAAAGGTTTCGTACCAAGCCTCTGAGGATCTCTCAGTTTCAACATTTTCTAAGTCAGCTAAGCAAGTTCAAACACAAGAAGAAAAGAAAAGTAGGGTGAATATTAAGAAAATAGAATGTTCAGAAGATTATCAATCGGTTATACAGTTGGACTTGGGCCCAGTTCCTCTAACAGAATGCATAACAATATTCATTCTGTTATGGGTTGTTTGCTGGGCTATTTTAACCAATGTATGGTACTGGCCCAATCACTTCCTCTAACAGAATACATAACAATATTTATGTATCTCCGTTCCTCTTTTCCTTTTGCTCAATTCTTCTTCTCTTGTTCTATCAATGGAGGTTACTCAATATAGCCTTACAATTTCAGCATATTATATGTGCATTAAATTCATTTTTTGATAATAATATAAAGTAATTAACAAGTGTTTGGTGTAATAATAAAAATAATATTATAAAAACAATTACAAACTTTAAACAAACAAATAGACAAAAACTGTGAATTAAAAAAATTCTTCAACTAATATATTAAATAACTACTCATAGTAGGGGTGTTCAATCGGTCGGTTTAGTTAACCGACCGAACTACTTAAAATTTATTAACTGAATTTTTTCTTTTAACCGTTAACTGAACATGTTTTTTTTGAAAATTTTCAACCGAACCGAAAAAAGTTCGGTTAATTCGGTCAATTTTTGAATTAAACAAAATTTGTTATAAATTGTTGGGTAAATCACACAAATGGTCACTAAACCGTGTTAAAATAATTTTTTAGCCAGTGAACTTTCAAAAGTTATGAAACAATCATTAAACTTATCGAACTATTAGAAAATGGTCATTGCACGTTATAAATTAGAGATAAATATTGAAAAGTTTAATAACCGTTTTTGTTATAATTCAATAAATTTAATGATAATTTTATAATTTATAAAAATTCAATGACCAAAAATAAATATATGTAATATATATAATATTTAATATATAATAATTTATCGGTTAATTCTGTTAATTAACATATTTTGAATCGAATTAACCGATAACCGAAGTTTAAAAAAACATTAACCGTTAACCGACCGAACCTACAATTAACCGACCGATTAATCGAAAAACTTTAATTCGATCAATTAATTTGGTTAAAACGAACTTTGAACACCCCTAACACATATACAAGATTATAAAAAATAATAATGAATGACAGCTTTTTATTGTCACCAAGGAATGAACACTCTTTTCTCCACCAATAATACAAACACTGACGCTGTGAGGAAAAAAAAGTTTACTGGGTACTGTCTCTTAAGCTTGGTCTAGGTTTAATATTATTGCTGGTGTGTCCCTCTTCAGACAACATGGATATGTATAAGTACATTAATGTCCTGTTCCTTTCTCAACCAAACAATTTTTGGGTCACTAAATACTTTTTTTTGTCAGTTGGTTCCTTCATTTATAATTATTATATGGTTCAATTGTAAAATTATTGATTTTAATTGTATATTTTTTTAGTAAATCCTAATTTTAATCCTAATCTTACTTAGAGGAGAGGAGAACATAGACTCTAGGGAAAAAAAAGGAGTACTCTTAGTGAGTCTAGAACTCATAACCTAAGGGAATATAAAGGAACAAAGATGAGCAGTTTGATCAACCGGTCAAATGTGCTTACTCTTTAATTGTAAAAAGTTTTTGGTTAAAGTTAGTGTTTAACATTAATATTGTATCAACATATAATATAGTGAGTAAATAATGTAACGCTATTTAGAAATATTTATATTTATTTTAAATAATTTTAATGATTATTTTGTTATTATAAAAAAGACTTATGATTTTGATTTATCGACGGTCATAGAAAGTTTGATCACCTTTGGTTGTTGTTTGTCGATATAATCAGAACTGTGTAGCGGAACAATTTGCATGATAGTTTGATTTACTCACCATTCCTTATTAACTTCGTAAACTGTCTCGTTTGGATAAAGACAAGGATAATCATGAAGGTTTTCTGAATTCTTTGTTGATGTATGTCAATATCAAGGAAAGGGTTACGTTTCTTTATACCTTTGAATTTTATATTTTATTTTTATATGTTTTTTTGGTAATTTAATCTCATTTTTTTATTTTATGTGTTTTGTATTTATGACATATTTTATTATTTTTAATAAAATTCAGTTGTCGTTGTTTAAAAAAAATTATATTTATGATATTAATTTATTAATTGTATTTATTGGATACAGAATAGCATTTCCCTTTGATGAAATAGATAAAAAAATGTCGTTGGACATACATTAACCAGTTGGACCGTTTATAAAGGTGAAAGCAGAAATTTAGAAATAGAAGGCAAGGTAGGTAAGCTAGCTATTGTGGCTTAAATTGATAATTTTTTTTTTTTTGGTTTAACAATTGATTTCTTATTTATTGTCTGATTAATTCAGATAGGTTTTTCAGAGGTCAATTATAGGGGTCAATTTAACTTTTTTTTCATTCATAACGCTAAGATTCGAACATATAATTTTGTTTAAGAGATCTAATGTCTCATTCCATTCAATGGATCTTTATAATTGTACTGTTAATTTTATTAAAACCGATACTATTAAGCCACATGTAATTTTCTAATAATTGATTATTTGTTTTCTGTTACACTGAATTGGGGTTTGAATATAAAAGTTGAAAAATCTGAGAGGGGTAGTTAGCCCATTCCTTTGAAGAAATTCATGTTTAGTTTGTGTCAAGTTGCCGAATAAGGAAGCTTGTGAGGTTTGGTCCACCAAAACAAAGGTTAAAGATGGATGTTGTTTTCATCTTTTTCAGTGAAAAGTTGGCCGAAAAAACAAAACCTTTGCCAAATCAAACAAACAACAATTGGATTAATCACGTGAAATCTGCCGACACCATATAGGTACAACTCTTTATACAATTTGAATCATTCATATGAAATATTATAAATCTCTCCGGTTTCACAGTAAATATCAATGGTGGGGTTAGGGTACTAACTTATTGAATGTCACATGCTTTGTATGCCTCGTGGCATTATTGTCACTCCACCTGTCAAATGGACCATACAATTGAGATATTTAAGAAATTATATAAATGATTCTTTTCTTTTAAAAAGAAAATTGATATTAATTAATATGAAGGTAATTCCAATTGCCGAAATATGGTAGTAAATGAGGCGAGACAGATCACGAATTATTCGAGTTTAATTCGATCAAAGTTTAGTTAAATTTTGACTCGATTCGAACTCGAACTCGACTTGGACTCTTAACGAGTGGAGCTGAGGTAGTCGATACCCAACTCGAAAAGATCACGAGTTACTCGAAAATATAATATACTAAAAATTTTAAAATTAAAGAAACTAAAATATATGTTGTGGGATAACAATAGTACTAATAATATATTATTGTTGTTGTTGTTGTTGTTGAATAAATTCACTCAACAACAACAACAACAATAATTAAAGTTGTAAATGCAACAAGACAAATCACGAGCTACTCGAGCCCGATTAGGTCAAAGCTCGGTCAATACTTGACTCGATTGGACTCGACTATGGTTCTTAAAGAGCTGAGTCGAGCTCAACACTACTCGGACTCAACTCGGCTCGTTTATACCCCTATTTGGTCAAATTCTATGAATTTAGTACATGTGTTTTATTTTGTTCAATCTTAGTCCATATACTTTTTAAAAAGGCTTAAATATACATTTGGTACCTAAAATAGACACCTTCTTCCAAGTCGGTACTTAAAGAATTTTTGTTCCCAAATTGGTACTTGAACTAGACACCTTCTCCCAATTCGGTGCCTAAAGAATTTTTACTCTCAAGTTGGTACTTCAACTAGACACTTTCTCCCAAATTAGTATCGAAACTTACACATTTTATCAATTTGGTCCTAATTCAAAACAAATCAATAGATTTTAACATTATTATATTTAAAAATTATATCAATTTACTTTTTGTTTTTCTTCTAAATTATTTGCTCCTCCCAGAAATGTTATATTACTTTCTTGATATAATAAAAGTTCAACAGTAACTTATTGTTTTATCGTATAATGCACTTATCTAACTGTTGTTTTGATTCGATAAACTCGTTTAGTTCGATAGTATCGTGAAAAATTGACTAAATTGGTGTGATTTTTAAATATGAAAGGTTAAATTTATCGAATTGTATTGAATTAGGATCAAATTGATAGAATGTATAAGTTTTGAGGACTAAAACTATTAATAAAAGTACCAAAACAATGGATGAAATTAAAGTCTGAGTACCAGTTTGAGAGTAAAAATTCTTTAGGCACCAACTTGGGAGAAAATACGTAGTTCAGTTACCAAGTTAGGAGCAAAAATTTTTTAGGTATCAACTTGGAGAAGATATCTAGTTCAAATATTCAATATATATTTAAGTGTTTTAAAAACGTGAAACTTCAATTTTGACTAAAATAATATATAAACAATATAATTAAATTGTAAGACTAAAAAGTATCGAGTCCAATGATAGATTTTAACTTAACATATCTCACAACTATTGTTTGGTGTAAGATAAACAGTTTAAAACCCGACTAAAAATGACCAATTAAAATACATAGACCAAGTCTACAAACAAATCATAGAATTTAAGCTTATTATTCGGATGAGAATTCATTTATTTGTGTTTTGATTTCTGTGTGGTGAGGCTTGAAAGTGGCCACGACTCACTAATCCTATCTACCCATTCGTTTTCCATTTGGTTGTTTTAATGGCGAAATTAGGTTTAATTTCCTTTTCTATGATGGAAAAGCATTTTGATGTTTTTTTTAAATAAAAATTGTCTATTTTTAATATTATAGTTATATTCAAAATTATATATTATATAGATTTTAATATAGTAATACTTCAGGTTTTATAAATTTTGACATATTAATATATTTATGTTTTTATGTCGTGTAATTACATGCGGAAAACAATAATTTCCAATTTCGGGGGACAAAGAATGGTTTATACGACTATCCGTTTTAAGAAAGATAAGACTTTTATTTCCAAATGGGTGGCTTTCGGTTTTCACTATAAAAGATCGTAGACAAATAAAATAAGAATTATATTTTAATATATAATCCTTCATATTTAGGATTAGAGTATAAACCTCTCTAATCATAACACTTTAAATTTATAGTATTAAATTACGGTAACAACCACATCGTAACAATTTTGGAAATGGCCGCAATACCGCAAACCGCATCATATGTATTTTTTAGAAAAAAAATTACGTCGCAACGTCCGTAACCGCAACATAGTAACCACATCTGCAATCGCGACCATAACAGTAATTTAATACTACGTTTAAATCCTAAACTCTAAACCCTATAACCTAAAAATTGTAAAATTTGTATAAACTAAAATTTACACAAACTTGTGTATCAAAGTATTTTTCATAAAATAATATCAATTGCTAAGAGCAGCTCACCAAGAAATATAGAAACTTTGCAAATCTTAGTCTTTTCACATTGGTCGGTTTGAAATGTTTAAAATACTATCGTTTTAATTCAGTTAATACTGTTAAACATGTTTAAGCGTGTAATTTACTCTGATTAAAAGTTAAATAGGTTATAGGTAGTTTAGACTTACTTCCAAGCATCATTTGCTTATTATGAAATCAATCTTTATAATCAAACCAAATGTGTCCGTACCAACTTTCTAATTATAGAATTTATTTATATAAAAAAGCCAAACTAAGCATCTTGACTTTAAATTAGCTTTTAGCCTTTGAAGCAACCAAGCTCCATCAACCAGTTCCCTTGAAGCCTTGAAAGAGACGCTAGATAAACCACTTGTTCCATATGCATACACACAAGTCACACTACAGTTATGAACCCTACACTATATATTCTATGCCTTCTAAAAGAAGCAAATGTTATCGACACTCTTCCGTTGGCTCTCGGAATCGCCAAAGCCTTGTACACCGAAAAGTTGGACCGAATGTTGAACAGTGTAGAGTAGCATCTTTAAAACAAGAATATATACCATTTCTACTTCCAAGGAATCTAAAAAGAAAAACTTTTAGTCCGGTCTGTTTAACATTTGGATGGATAAGGAATCCCGGGAATAAAGAACCAACATCTGAAAGAGGGCATGGAGTATTCAGATTCATTTTCCAGAGACTGCCGGCATAAGTCATCGTCGTAGGACAGCCGGAAGCAAGTTAGGATAAGATCCTACCTATGGCATGTATTAGATCTACAAAGCAAAGAACAAAGTGGGGTTTTTCATTATGAAGAATAAAATGAAAAAGTAATGTAGGGAGAACCCTAACAAAATATCTAGAAGTAGCCTATGTACTGACCGGCCATTACCATAAGAACCATTTGCACGACAAGAATGTGAATCATCTGTGGCTGTACCTTCTTCAGCCCCTTGTTCTGCTACCAGAAACTCTATAGCAGCATCAGCACCACCGACTACTTGTAGTAAAACCTGAAGAAGAGTACAAGTAAGAAAAGAAAGGGTAATGGAGAAAATTCCAAGCATGTCATGATTCTTGAGCACGCGTTTGCGACTCGAGGCCGTAACTTAGAAACGACGGCTATACAGGAACAAAGACACCACATATATATCTGAAAAACATTTGTATTTCATACAATAGAATTAGATACTATAGACTACAATCAAAGAATGTGAAAGCAAAATGAACACTGCTTCCAATAAAGGAATACTATAACACTTACAAATGGACCATGCGAGTTGCTCTGCCATCAAAATTCTTTATGTACCAGCGTGGCAACATGTTCTGTATACCATGCAAAGCGTGTGAGGGACGACTTCCATGATGTCCAAAGCTAACTGTAGAGAGGAAAAAGTAGGATCTTACCCGGTGTATGCATGTATTTCTGTGAGTAACAAGAGAAGCTGCCTGCAGTTCCATATGTCAATCCCGGTGGTACATCATCCTCGAAAATGGGTTCAAACATTTCACAGTTCTGTTAATATCAGATAAAAGTGAGGATTGCCTAGAAGTTAGAATTTTCAATAAGAAGAAAAGATGAGGGGAATGGGAGAAAACGAGGAACATGTCATAAATCATCCACCATCGAAGCGAGCAACAAAATTTGTGAAATATCATCTAAGTAAAGAGGACTATCGAGCTTCTGATTTACTGTATAATATATATATATATATTTAAAGAAAAAATCAGTTAAAGTAAGGCATATCACACCAAATGGGCACTGCTCATTATTTATTTCTACATTCCAATTGTTTCACACATGAGGGATTTGCATGTGCTCACTAGAGTTAACTGCTAGAACACATATTATTCAACAACGAAAATGAAATTGATAAATTAGTTTAAATCAAACCTTTTGAGGGGAAAAAGAATCTAACTAACCAGATTTTCTTCTTGTTTCTGCACATGAATTAAGTGTAGCTAAAAGTAACTGAGACTATAAGTTCATATCCTTATCTTTTAATTTGAAACAAGCCTTTGTTCCATTGATACTAACATTTTATATAGCTGGCATCGTACAGCCACAAGAATCTACAAATTTGAACAACTTTTCTAATCCAAAGTTTCACCAATGGCCATCAGATATTACTTATCTGAGAGACTGTAACACATATCTCTGTAACTTCTCCCCATGCATGGTTGTTGATTTTTGTTTCTTTTAAAGATGACTTTTTTTTTTGAAATCTCTGTTTTGTTCTTATGCAGCCCAGGGAACCCTTCGGATCTTGCAAGAACATTTCAATACTCCCAAGTCCGGTGACAAATACCCTCCGAAGCTTTTCTGGATCTGTTCACTTCTCAGGATCCACTTCAACAATCTATCATCCTAACCACTTGATTGTTGCCTTGTTTTCATTTCCATGGATCATCTCATTATTTCTCTAGAATAGGTAGTTCTTTCATGAGAGCATCTACACTTGTCAGAGGGATTATAATATGCTTCTGTATGTAAACTCCCGAGTCCAGGCTTGTACTACATCCCTGTCTTACTGGGTCAAATATCAAGGAATGCATGTCATAGTCATAGAATTCGATTACAATAGAATGATTTCTCGAGATTCCTCGGTTGAGGCAAAAGCAAAGTATTCTTGGTTGAAGATCAGGTATGAAATCTGCTTCTTTACTGAGTAATTTATCAAGTTAGCTGCATGGTTAAGTTGCTATTATTTGTCTGATAAATTTATAGCCATTAGATATGAGCAGTATTGTACTTAATAATAAAGTGTTTCCCAAAAGCACCTATACAGCATTTTTAGCTTGCGGATTCTAATGGACTACATTTCCCTAAGGTAGTCAAGCTTCGAATTTATTGATTGTCTGTTTTTAAAGGAGATGAAACAAACCAATGAGAACTCGGTTTCTTGAAGGTAAAGTTTCAATTTATTGAATCAACAAATTCATAAAATTACAATTGAAATACCCAGAAGAATGAACACCTTATATTATAACAGGTAACATTGCCACAGCGCCAACGTTTAATGGCAAACCTTGTGGTTTGATTTGAAGAGCTGGTCGGATAGTAAGCAAACCAATGAAACAGTCTAAGGGAACTCTAGTTCCCCACACATTGATCGACTCTAGTTTTCGACATTTACTTACAAGAACAAAGAGTCCACTTTCTGTAACATGACGGCAACTCCATAGGACAATGCTCTGAGATTAGATGATAATTGACCAAAACTCAGAATCTCAATCATCTCTAAAGAACAAACAAACTTTCTGAAAAAAAGGTACCTTTAAATGTGGACAGTTATCGGCAATGGCGGATAAGGATTCATCGGTGATAAACGTACCGCCGACATTGAGGTGTTTCAAGGAATTGGTTCTCGTCACCTGTTGAAAAAAAATGAAGTTCATCAAGTTCAAGCTAAGGAGAATGACTAATGAAAGAGGCAAAAAGGCTTTTACATACCAATTGAACAACACCTCTGTCAGTGATCCCTGTCATACCCCAAAGTGAAATTGATGTCAAGTTGCCAACACACTTTGCTAATGAGATCTGGTATAGTCCATTGTCAGTAATTTGACAACCCCAACGACTCCTCGAACTGTAATTATAATACGAATTAGTACAAGAAAATGAGTACCATGTATAAAAACTATGTTCATGGAATTAAGTTCGAGTAAAAATCATCAAACAAGGAACCCAGGAAAAGATTTACATGTCGAGTTCTTTAAGGCTATATGCATGACGAACGAGACGAGCAGTGGAATCATCGTCCATTTTGCAGCCAGCAAAACTCAGGGTTTGCCTTCTAGCCAGAGCCTGTTTCACGGCCTGTTTCCATTTCCTACAAACCCCACTTGCCCTACCACGCATAACAATTCAATCACCATTTAAATGAAGCTTAAAATAGGAACATAATTAATAAATAAAGAAGAAGAACTTACTGGGCTAAATCGGTGAAAGAAGTGATCATCACCAGTATATGAGCCAACAAGTCTATAGGCAACCGTTCCATTTCTGCCTCTTCCTCCATTTCCCTTTCAACAACACAGCACAACAGAGATCTTTTGATTTTTGGCTTCCCTTTTCTTTTGAGGTTTTTCAGTTTCGTATTACGTTAAGATAGAGCTGAGAAAGGGGTGTTGAAAGTTGCATAGTTTTATACAACCACCATAAGTCCATAACCCAAAAAAGTGTGGTCATTGTTATGTCATAATTTCATGAATATACTATTAGACCTTAAAAAAATAATGGATCTATGGTGGGGCTAAAGATATTTTAGTAATTTGATTCCGAATCCACAACTCTGGATTCAATGTTAACGATTTTTAAAGCTAGTATTATTTGATGCTAAAATTTTGTTGTTAGTCCTTGTATTATGTTTAAGTTGTAAGTTTAATTTAATTGTTTTTAATCTTTTTATTTTTCGAATTTTAAAATTCAAGTCTTGGCACAAATAGTTGCTATTAAGGCAATTAGGTTAGATTCTATTATTAGTTCTTATACTAAACTTATAGATTTAGTACATGTTCTCCAAATTCGATCATTTTAGTTTCAAAATTTAATACATTGTTTGATTCATGATTGGAATTTTAAAATTTAAAAAATTTTAAGGACTAGAAATGACCATATTAGGCCAATGAGACTTTGTTTTTGTTGGCAAAGGTTGAGGTCCTAGAACCTTGAGTGCTTAGGTTCTCGAGTCTCACCTAAAGTAAATTGATGTACGTGTGAGTTCTAGTTCATGTTTTATTTTTGTTTAAGCCCCACCGTGTGTGGGTCATGTTCAAATATATTTTGATTATCAATTTGTTTATTTTTATTTTATAGTGATTGATTTTGATTATAATTATATGAATATATTGATCAAATATATTTTTATTAACAATTCATTTGTCTGTGCTTTGTAGCGATTGATTATGGTCATAATTATGTAAATGTAATGATTGTAATTTCATTTATATATTGTTGTGTATTATTTGCTGTTGTAATTGTATTTTAAAAAATCAAATTAGTGTAGGGATTAAATTGTAAATTTACACATAATAGAGAGGCCAATAGCAAAATTATACCTTATCTGAACGGTGGCCTTTGCTTGGCTACGTTCTTACATTAGCTGTCAAGTGTACTTTTCGTGCGTCGTATGTCTTTGTAACTCCCACGAGGCCTTGGCCCGCTACATCCGTTTCTTGTCTAAGCGGATTCCTTTTCTTATTGGGTAAAATCATCGATGATCACTAAATTATTAGCGTTTTCTATTTTGATCAAGCTAAATATATTGATTTAGTCATCAAAGTTATAAATTTTAATATTTTCGCCACCCACCGTTAAATAGTTAACGACATCGATAATGTGACAGCTTTTTAATTAGTATAACAACATATTTAATCTTCTATAATTCTATAAATTTATTCTAATTCTAAATAATTCAATAAATTTAACTTCTACATTTTTCAATTCTATCAATTTAATCCTTAAACATATCAATCATCGTCTTACACAAATTCTTATGATCGATGATATAACAATAAGAAAACATAGAAAGCTGATCCGAGGTGAATATAATCGGTCAGCAGACAACAAAGTTTCTATTAGAAGGGGAATATCAATGGTTCTGTACCTTTATCTATGGTCCTCCCCACAAGCAGGAAAAACAATCTTTACGGTTTTATTTACCAAAGCTTAGAAATGCCCACCCTAGTAACTGGTGCATCCTGGGAGACTCCAATATTGTCCTCTACCAAAGTGAAAAAGAAGGAGGCGATTCGTTAGATTACTTACAAGCGGGATGAGTTTTTGATTTCATGGATGAAACTGGACTTCTCGAGCTCCCAATTAAGGGAGAGGATTTTACTTAGTCAAATATGAGAAGAGAAGAGCAGGCCATAGTTGAAAAGATTGACAGAATTTTAATCTCAAATGAGTGGAGTTAGACTTTTCCTTAGGTGATTGGGCTTCTTGAGGCAGCCACAGCTTCGGATCACAACCCTATAGTCCTATTGATTGAGGGTTTGAAAAAGAATAGAAGAAAAGATTTTAAATTTGAATCTCGTTGGCTCCTAGAAGATGAGTGCTCATCTAAGGTCAAAGAAGTATGGGAGAAGGAAGTCCCTCAACCATGCCCCCAAGTCCTTTTGAAAAAACTCAAGAGAACTCGGTTCAAGTTCAGAAAATGGAGTAAGGTTAAATATAGGAAAAACAGACAAACCATAGGTGGTATTTAGAACATGATTCTTTCTATTCAAAATTCCCCTATGACTTCTCAATCTAAGGAAGAGTTGATCTCCTTGAAACAAGAACTTTAAAATCTTTGGGAAAGTGAAGAATGTCATTGGCACCAAAGAGCTAGAGTTAATTGGCTCAGGCACGTCACACGTGGATAAAAACACTAAGTTCTTCCATGCGACCACTTGTAATCACTCATTTTTATCTGGTTTGTAAATACTATTATAGATATTAGTATTGCATGTTTACATATATAGTATTATTAGGTGTGTGTGACTAATGTGTATGTTTTGCTTGCTTCTATTTTGTTATGTCATTAATATCGTATTCTTGTATATGTTATTAACATATGTGTGGATGTGTGTGAATGCATGTATAGCATATGTATGTGTACGTATTTATAACTATCATGGTATATGTGTCATATGTATGTTTACATTTTTTATGTGTGCATTATTTGTATGTGTAATGTGTGGATATTTATATATGCATGTGTGTTTGTATACTAGGTTAATTAAGGATGTGTTACATATATCAATGTTTGCATGCATATCAATATTATATATATGTGTGTGTTTGTATGTATTATTAATACTAAGGTGTGCATGCGTGTACGATTATTATTTAAGTGTATGTATAAAATGTATGTACATAGGAGTTTGCATGTATGTATATATTAGTATTGCATGTGTATGTTTATTATAATTACTACTAATGTTATTATTTGTTTATTAATTTTATTTTATTAAATGGGTCATCAATTAGAAACATATTAGATAAAATTGTAGACCCATTAATATTTATTATTAAGTGTTCAGTCCATATACAAATATAAAACCCAAGTATATTTACATGGCCCATCCCGGCCAAGCCCAAACCCCAACCTAATTAACTAAACCCTAGAACCAAGTCTGATAATCTTTCTTTTTCTTCCACCCGCACTCATCTTGGTCCGAATCAATCCAAGGTGATCATCCACCTACGGCGCGTGAAGTCAATCGCTGTCCAGTTGTTTGCCACGCGCGTGAGACTCTTCAGATCACTAGGCGCCACGTGTTATCGATCCAGGCCGTCTCAAACTCCAAGCAATCCTAGCTGTTGGATCAGATCCGATCCAACGGCCAGAAATGGATATGGCTGATTGTTCTCAACCACGCACCCACGTGGCCGATCTGCCTACTATCGCCGTACGCCGCTCTCACCGGTCGTTCCAACCACCGAACAAGCAAACACAATAAACAAATCAGATTTCAGATCAAGGTAGATATATTCAAACCAACCCAATCAAATCAACAGTGTATTAGATTAGTTTTTTTTATTTTATGTACTATAATCGGTATATATCTGAATGAAAATCAGTGCAATCTTCATCAAGGATCCAATAAAAAAAGAGAGAAACGGTTTGAAGAATCCTATCTACTTTTTAGTTCGAACACACACAAAAAGAAAGAGTTTTCCAGAGGTAGTTTATTCTTCCCCTTTTTATACGCATGTAAAATAAAAATATTGAGAATAAAAATTTTAAAGGGGGTTTCGGGGTGTTTTACCTTTTCGGTCACCGGACCGTCGTCGCCGTTTGGTGGTTGAGGCCACCATCTCCCAGGATAGACGGTTTTGTTTTATAAAAATCTTGGGATTTCACTTCGGGTTTTCCTAGATCTTGTTAAATTAGGGTTTGTTTTTTTAAAATGGTAGCCGAATCCGAG
The DNA here is from genome assembly GCA_019671005.1 of Hibiscus mutabilis. Classification (NCBI taxonomy): domain Eukaryota; kingdom Viridiplantae; phylum Streptophyta; class Magnoliopsida; order Malvales; family Malvaceae; genus Hibiscus; species Hibiscus mutabilis. The sequence continues at coordinate 43,958,334 of CM033731.1, forward strand.
TTTTAAAAGGAAGAAGGAATCGTGTGAGGTGTTTTCTAGGCTTGCCGCTGCCGGTGAACGGCGGCCGGCGGTGGCTTTTGGTGGTCGGGATGGTGGTTGCAAAAGAAGGGGATATAATTTGATGGTTTTGAAAAATGGCAAAAAAAAGAAAACATTGAATCTGATTTAGCCTATTTGTGGCTTTAATTTTTACAAAATGGTCTAACAACACAATAAATCATCCCGTGTTTCGGGAATTTTCAAAACGACTCTGCCCATTGGGTTATTCACAATTCCAGTCCCCCTCCCTTTTTCAAATCTTTTAATCTAGCCCCTAAATTAACCAAAATCAGATTTTTAATGGTGAAATTACGCCCCAAGTCCCACCATGTTTTCGATTTTTTTACTTCAAGCTTTCCCCTTAGGTTTATTACATATTTAGTTCTTACAAGTTCATTTCAGTCTATAATTAAATCCTTAAAATCCTTTTTGTTCATTTAAATTCGGTTTTCTGATTTTGTTTTTTGTCCATTTCGGCCCTTTTTCATTTTTAAATGTTTATGCCCTTTATTTTATTATTTTTAGAATGTTCATGTTGCTCATCATATTTATGCATTTTGTTTACATCGTGCTTATTTATGTTCTTTAGTGTGTTGTATCACGTTTTAGTTTTTAATTTATTTGTGCATATTATATGTCTTTTTATATGTGTTATGTTTTAGTTTATTTTGTATACCATGTCTATATGTTAGCATGCTTTTCGATCGTTTTGTATTTATTTGTGATATCGTGCCTTTTTCTTTTATTTCTTTCATTCATTGTACATATATGTTTGTTTTAGGTGTTGTCTTAGTTTCTTAGTATGTTAGCATGTTTGTGTATGCTAACATAAATTTCTATATATATATATTTTTAGGTTACATGTTAGTGTGTTTTTTTTTACATAATCTATTGCTTTTATTTTGATGCGTGCATAAAATATGTCATATGTTAAGCTTTAATGTATTACCATGGAGATAATGTTTCATTAATCTAGCATCATATTATATATGTCATGCACGTGTTTTAGTTGTGACTCGTATTCATATATCTAGGTATGTTAGATCTAATTAATTAATTTTGAAAGCATGTTTTTCTTTTTTTTTCTTCATGTTTATGTGCATTCTTTGTTTTTATTATTGTGATATTATGTTCATGCATTTAATTATTTTGTTTAAATTTTGTAATACTCATATTTTATGTTTTTTTAAAATACCATGCCAATGTGAATGCTTTTGTATTTATTTAATTTGCTTTCTAAGTTTGCATAACAGATTATTATTTGTCGATGCGGTGCCCTTTTATTCGAGCGTAAACGTGGCCAATATCAAGCGTAGTGATGGTGGTTTATCGGTTTACTCTCGAATAACGGGGCCCTTAAAATTTACTCGCACTTACAACCAAATTTTAATTTAATCTCCAATTTAATCCGGAAAGTCCAATAATAATAATAAAGCGGTAATTATTAAAGTACCAATTTTGGGCGGTGTGGGGGTGCTAATCCTTCCACATTCGTAACCGACTCCCGAACCCAACAAGTTTTCAATTCTCTGGTTTTATGGTGTCCGACCTACCTTAGTGGCCGGTGTCGACTCCATTTTTTAATAAAATGTCCAAAACCCCGCAGAATGTATTTTTAAATACCCGAAAAACCCCAAACACCTTGCAACCCATTTTTTTAGCGAAAAGAAGAGAGATCGCTACAGATGGCGACTCCGTTGGGGACGATTTTTGTTTTTTCAAAAACAAATGAGAGCCAAGCTTTTTTAAATAATTACCACTTTATTAATATTGGAAGTTCCGGATTAAAGTGACTATTAAATTAACATTTGGTTATAATTGCGTGTTTATTTTAACGCATTTAAAACTTGGCATATAAACTCGTCTTTTTAAGTGGGTGGAAAACGCTAATGCTTTCGTGAGGATATCGTTCCTCCGTATGGGCCTAGCAAGTACCTTTGGGGCTCGAGTACCTTATGCTCTCGTGAGGATATCGTTCCTTCGTATGGGCATAAGCGAATGGGTCATCTTGAGTTGAACCCGATTGAAAGGAGCTTATAATGAGTGATGATCGGGGGCCTTGCTACTCTTAGTAGAGGACATCAAGGACAATTCAGATACCTTCTAGAACCAACACTGCATGTAGAGAACATATAGAAACCCACCCCTTTAGAGCCATGCGGATAACCTAGGTATTTTAGACGGGATGTAAATAAGGTTGTTTTGTTTGTTTATCGTGTTTAATTTGCCCTTTATTATGTATTTATTGATTTTAACCGGTACTGACTTGTTTTCTTTTTTATTTTTGTTTGGTTTTTGCATATATCATTGCATTCACATCACATAGGCTATTGATTCCCGAGTGGTTTCTCCCATAATAGAGATCGTTCATAATGGACCAATGATCCTTTAACCAAGCGATAGAAGGTTCGGTTTCGGAGTTCCATCCCGAGGCTAGATTAGAGACAGTAGAAGAATGATCATTTAGAAACTTCGGGTCAGATTCGGCAATCGATGTCAGTCCTTGTAGCGAGCAAGGTGGAGTACAAGAATTAAAGAATCAAATGGCCGAGATGATAAACCAGATAAATGTTATGATAAATAGTAAGCAGTCTGTCAAACTTAGAGAAGAATCGATCAAGGATCAGAATGTAGAATAGAATGGCAGAATGTTAAGATAGACAACCCTGCTAAATACGACAGGTTGAATCCTTTTGCGATCAATCTCAAGAAATAGACATGTGACGTATCTAAGGCAGAGACCTAGAAAATAAAAACAAAACTAGGAGAAGCCCGAGAATCAAATGACGTAAAGAGGCATAGTCATATACCTATGAGATACACCGAGCTGCTTCTATTGTTCATTGAAATGAATCTTATCATACCGATGAAGGACCTCATTATCCGAAGGGTTACAATAGTCGTACCTGGTGCAGCTACCACATGGGGGATTTGGGTCATCACACTGAGAACTGTAGAGCCCTGAAGAATAGAGTTCAGGATCTTATCAGGATAGGAGTTTTGGGTTTCGAAGATGGATAAATCTGATTCTACAATGAGCCAACCTTTCCCGAGGGGAAAAGGGTCAATACCCAGTCCAAGGTTTGGGTGACACAAAAGTTGGTCACTCAAGTGGGGCAAATTCAGGAGTCGAAAGTAAAAGCATCTCAGAAGATGAACTTGCATTCGAGCACGATCAGCTCAAGCAGGAGAGGTATGATCTGAGTAAAATATCGAAGGGTATACAAGACGAGTACCAGAAGTTGCACTTTGAATTCAAGAATGTCGGTCTGGGTGACACCTCTGAAGAATGGGTTAATGGTAGGATTCAGCCGAAGAACGATTTGGAACGTTGGAAGCAGAAATGCAAGACTAGTAAAAATAAAGCCAGATCATTGTCACAGAAGTTGAAAGAAGCTGAGAGCCAACGCGACATCCTCCAAAGTGAGTTGGAAAGCAGTCTGGCTATGGACGAGATCCTAAAATAAAGTCTGCAACAGAAAGGAGAGAAATATCAAGCCCTTCAAATGGAAAACGCAGTACTTAAAGAACAAATAGAAAGACTCAAGACTTTTTTGCATACTAGCGAGATTTGAGCTGAAGCGTACAAGCAGGCCGGGTATGAAAGTTTCAAAAAAGTGACTGTCAAGCTACGAAAGGTCAAGCAGAAAATGCAGGAGAAAGACAAAGACATGAAGATTATTATGACTAAAGCGCGACAAGTGGCCCAACAGGTAGCAGACTTAGCTGATGCAGCAGCGCCGATAAGCCAGAATATGGATCCAACGTTGGATCGCAAAGGCAAGCTGATGGGATTATTGAATGAGGTCAAGAAATTAGGGGCTAGAGCTCACCGCTATCTGTAAAATCCTAATATATGATGTAATAAAGCTTTTTGGTCTGAATGAAAGATTATTCTATAGGGATAAATCACTTGCGGAATCAATACTTTATTGCATTCATGCATTGCATTTGCATCACATACTTTGCTTTGTTTAATAATTTTATCATTGCATGGCACTTCATCATTTAATTTCTGGTGTTCGATGGTAGAACTAGTTGAGAAAATGGAACAAACTAAGGAGTCGAGGCTTGAACTGCTAGAAGGAAGAATCGGGAAAGAGCTAAAGAAGAAAGAAAAAATAGATGTTTTCAATACGAGAGAACTCTGCTTAGTCCCTGATTTGGTCATTCCTCTAGATTTCAAGATTCCCAGATTTGTGCAGTATGACGGAACTAGCTGCCCAAATGTCCACTTGACCATATTTTGCAGAAAATGGAGGGATACATGAAGAATAAAGAGTTGTTGATCCACTACTTCCACGATAGCCTGACGGGACCTACAGCAGTGTGGTATAACCGTTTGAGCAGAAACCAAGTTCGATCATGGGGTGATCTTGTTAATGCCTTCTTGAGTCAGTACAAATACACTTTAGACTTAGCGCCCTGTCGTCAGTTTCTTCAGAACGAGAAAATAAGACCAAATAAAAGCTTCAGGGAGTATGCACTAAGGTGGCGATGTTCGGCAACCCAAGTCCAGTCTTCTATAGCAGAAGAGGAGTTGACTCCCCTGTTCCATGCAACACTTCTATCTCATTTCTTCGATATGATGTTAGAAAAATCAAGAAGTAGATTCGAGGATTTTATGACGATTGGAGAAATGATAGAATACGCAATCTAAGAAGGAAAATTAGGGTCTAAATCTGAAGAGAAGACAGATGAAGACAAAGAAGTAAATGAGTATCACCTCTAAGGTTCTCGTGGCCGTAAAAGAAGAAGACAGACTGACACTTCAGGGTCATCAAGGAAAATTTCTCAGACGAGTGCAAATTTGGAAGTATTCGGGGTATCCATCTTAGACATATGGCCTCATTTGGCAGAAGGTCGCTATCTTGTTCCCAGACTGATGAAGATTACACTTGATCCATCTGCCCATAGCTTCAACTCGAGTAGTATATGTGAATTTCATATGGGGGCACCGGGGCATCCTACCAAAAAGTGTAGACCTTTACTAGAGAAGATCAAGAAGCTGATCAACAATGGGACCTTGATACGAGAACTGATCCAACAGTAGAGGACCAAGGATGAGGGGCAAATCTACATAGTGCTAAGAAATCCAGAGATGTCTCTGCATTAGAAGACTTTCTTGAAGTAATACAAGGAATCCACTTTACTACCTATGACCCACACGTGGTAAAGATCTTTTGTGAAGAGACATGCGTCATGTTTGTTGATTTTCATTCCAATGAAGAACCCATTTTGCTTAACATACAATGTTCTTAAAAGCATATAGATGTGTATCTTTTCTTGTCATTGTAGGACACTGGATATCAATTGCAAGATGTGACATTAGTTGGATGTTGTAATAACGATGAAGTGTGATCTCCCCAACAGACTCTGGTCAGCAAAGCAAGACTACTGCTCTTTCGATGACGTTTAAGGATGAAAAAGCTTCAAATGTTAACCACGTAGAGTTGCATCAAATTGAAACTCTAAGCGTAATCTTCTTTGCACTAAAGAGTTAATAATCAGAACAGGACACATGTGTGTGGGATAAAAGAAAAGAAAAATATTAGGTGGATTAAATAAAAAACACTTATATGTTTAAAACCTGGTAATAGGCTTGTTCGGATAAGAGTGTGGAAATTTTGAGGCACTCCGCTGAAGCAATAAGGTTGCAATACACCATACAAGTCAAGAAACCTTAGCTTCATGAGTGATGGTAATATTTTCAAATATTGATTATGTCGAGTAACTTGGGGTAATGTTGTTTGCTCCATCGTTTTCCTCAAGACAAAGGACTGTGATGAGTTGATTTCCCAAAAAAAATAATGATAAACGCGTGAAAAAGAAAGAAAAAAGAAAGAAAAAGAAGAAAAGAAAAAGAAATAAGAAGAAAAAAGAAAAAAATAAAAAGAAAAAAACAAATAGAAAGAAAAATGAACAATAACATAAGTATAAACACAAACCCACCACCTAGAACTTTATTCTTAGAATGATATTTCTGCGCTCAAGTGGTCAAACAAGCCCACCCTTTTAGGGCAGAACAAATAATGAGAATGGAGAAAGAGTAGTATTTTGCAGCAACGCGGTAATCATGAGGATGAACCGAGTCGTCTGGGAGGACTTCACAGCCTTAAATCGCTACAACATTCGAAATCCTTATGAATCCAAGCTATGCTTGAAATGATTGCTGAACGGTTGAATCTAAGACACTATTGCACTTGATATCCAGAGTCCATATTTTGTTTTGATTTCAAGATCCCGTATGTTAATCTAAATGACACTCTTCAGTGGAATGCCAATCAACAAATTGACAGTTTAAAGTAACAAAGATCTTCATGTATTGTTTCAGAGATAGGATCCAGAACATAAGGTTGCGGATATTATTGGGCACCTAACTAGAGAAATGACCCCCCAATGTCTAAGGTAAAGATTAACATATGTCAGATGGCTCAAGAGCAAGAAGCGGGTTTCAACTATGTTGCTTTGGTTGTTTCAAAGAAGTGAAGAACGAACTGGGATGAGAATGAGATTGCAGAATACATGGAAGGTAAGAGATAAACATTAATTCTCCAAAGAGTTAGAGCATAGGGATCGAGAGATGGTTCTCGTCAAGAGGCAACAAGAATATTGAATCTAGAAATTAAGTTCAAAGCATCGAAGCATTTTGCTCGCCCCAATGATGAAACTGACAAATACTCCGAATGTTGGGTCAAGGAATTGGAAGATAGTCGGGCTCATGATTGAGTGGGGCAATGCAGAACATGAAGAATGGTAAGAATCCCTACACAAGAGTGATATAGAGATTAGAACGAGCTTATTTGTGAAGTGGGTAGAGACCCTAAAGAAGAAAGACAGTTGTTTGTGCAAGAGAGTAATAACAGGTATGCAGTAATTAAAAAATGTTGATAAAGATGAAGATAAAAACTGAGCATATTGAAAGGAAATGGAGAAATCCGGAAGATGACTTTCCAGGGCATAGGATTTTAAAACATATTTAAAAAAAGAAAAAAAATGGGGAATAGAGAAAGAAGAAGAAAAAAGAAAAAAAGAAAGAGAGAGAAAAAATAGAGAAAAGTAAAAAAGAAAAAAAGAAAAAAGTAGTAGAAGAAAAGAAAAAGAAAAAGAAGAAGCATGAGAAAAATGAAAAAAAGGAAAAAGAAAAAGAAAGCATTACACTGCATGCATCATATAGATAGAGGCATTCCAATTTTTGTTGTTTTAGACAGGTATTTGAAGAATTATCAAAGAGTTATCAGAAGTAGATTCTATTAAAGAAAGAAGATGTCAGCAGCTATAGTAGCGTGAGGCCAGATGACGGTAGCCATAGCAGCGTAAAGTCAGATATTAAGTTCTTCGGGCCATCAGTAAGACCTTCGGGCATGATGATAGGACCTTCAGGCTATTGATAAGTTTTTTGAGCATGGTGATAAGTCCTTCGGGCATGATGCGGTAGCCATAGTAGCGTGAGGCCAGATGACGGTAGCCATAGCAGCATAAAGCTAGGTATTAAGTCCTTCAGGCCATTTGTAAGACCTTCAGGCATGATGATAAGACCTTCGGGCCACCAGTAAGTCTTTCGAGCATAGTGATAAGTCCTTCAGGCCAACAATAAGTCCTTCGGGCATAATGCGACAGCCATAGTTGCGTGAGGCTAGATGTCCGCAACCATAGTAGCGTGAGGCCAGATGACAGTAGCCATAGTAGCTTAAAGCCGGATATTAAGTCCTTCGGGCCATCAGTAAGACCTTCAGGCATGATGATAAGACCTTCAGGCCACCGGTAAGTCTTTCGAGCATGGTGATAAGTCTTTCGGGCCATCAATAATTCCTTCGGGTATGATGCGACAGCCTTAGTAGCTGAGTCCAGAAAAATCGATAGCCATATTGGCGTGAATCCCAGAAAATTCAAAGATGAAGGTTTTATATATAGGAAGAGCCTATGTTTCGAGCACCTCAGTGAAAGGTTCTATATATAAAGAGTCCTAACTCTAGAATTTCAAGAAAAGACCTTTAGCTCCAAGATCAGAAGGTGAAGAATTTCTATACAGGAAGAACTTACGAGCCTAAAGATTCAACTGAGGAAAAGCGGAAAGTTCCAGAAGAACACGAGATTCTGAAACTACAAACAGGGAAGTCCGATAAAAACGAGTGCTTTTGGTCTTTACTTTGTTTTCGTTTCACAAAAGCAAGCAAAGAGGGGCAATTGTAATCACTCATTTTTATCTGGTTTGTAAATACTATGTTAGATATTAGTATTGCATGTTTACATATATATTATTATTAGGTGTGTGTGACTAATGTGTATGTTTTGCTTGCTTCTATTTTGTTATGTCATTAATATCGTATTCTTGTAGATGTTATTAACATATACGTGGATGTGTGTGAATGCATGTATAGCATATGTATGTGTACGTATTTATAACTATCATGGTATATGTGTGTCATATGTATGTTTACATTTTTTATTTGTGCACTATTTGTATGTGTAATGTGTGGATATTTATATATGCATGTGTGTTTGTAAACTAGGTCAATTAAGGATGTGTTACATATATCAATGTTTGCACGCATATCAATATTATATATATGTGTGTGTTTGTATGTATTATTAATACTAAGGCGTGCATGCGTGTACGGTTATTATTTATGTGTATGTATAAAATGTATGTACATAGGAGTTTGCATGTATGTATATATTAGTATTGCATGTGTATGTTTATTATAATTACTACTAATGTTATTATTTGTTTATTAATTTTATTTTATTAAATGGGTCATCAATTAGAAACAGATTAGATAAAATTGTAGACCCATTAATATTTATTATTAAGTGTTCAGTCCATATACAAATATAAAACCCAAGTATATTTACATGGCCCATCTCGGCCAAGCCCAAACCCGAACCTAATTAACTAAACCCTAGAACCAAGTTTGATAATCTTTCTTTTTCTTGCAGCCGCACTCATCTTGGCTATTGGATTAAATCTTGATCCAATGGTCCAGATCAATCCAAGGTGATTATCCATCTGTCGCGCGTGAAGTCAATCGCTGTCCAGTTGTCTGCCACGCGCGCATGTGGAGCATGCGCGAGACTCTTTCGATCATTAGGCGCCACATGTTATCGATCTTGGCCGTCCCAAACTCCAAGCAATCCTAGCCATTGGATCAGATCTGATCCAACGGCCAGAAATGGATCTGGTCGATTGTTCTCAACTACTCACCCACGTGACCGATCTGCCTGCTACCGCCGTACGCCACCCTCACCGGTCGTTCCAACCACCGAACAAGCAAACAAAATAAACAAGTCAGATTCCAGATCAAGGCAGATATATTCAAACCAACACAATCAAATCAACAATATATTAGATTAGTTTTTTATTTTATGTACTATAATCGGTATATATCTGAATGAAAATCAGTGTAATCTTCATCAAGGATCCAATAAAAAAAAGAGAGAAACGATTTGAAGAATCCTATCTACTTTTTAGTTCGAACACACACAAAAAAGAAAGAGTTTTCCAGAGGTAGTTTAATCTTCCTCTTTTCATACGCATGTAAAATAAAAATATTGAGAACAAAAATTTTAAAGGGGGTTTCGGGGTGTTTTACCTTTTCGGTCACTGGACCATCGCCGTCGTTTGGTTGTTGAGGCCACCGTCTCCAAGGATAGACGGTTTTGTTTTATAAAAATCTTAGGATTTCACTTCGGGTTTTCCTAGATCTAGTTAAATTAGGATTTTTTTTAAAATGGTAGCCAAATCCGAGTTTTAAAAGGAAGAAGGAATCGTGTGAGGTGTTTTTTAGGCTCGCCGCTGCCGGTGAACGGCGGCCGGCGGTGGCTTTTGGTGGTCGGGATGGTGGTTGCAAAAGAAGGGGATATAATCAGATGGTTTTGAAAAATGGCAAAAAAAAGAAAACCTTGAATCTGATTTAGCCTATTTTTGGCTTTATTTTTTACAAAACGGTCTAGTAACACAATAAATCCTCCCGTGTTTCAGGAATTTTCAAAACGACTCTGCCCCTTGGGTTATTAACAATTCCAGTCCCCCTCCATTTTTCAAATCTCTCAATCTAGCCTCTAAATTAACCAAAATCAGATTTTTAATGGTGAAATTACGCCCCAAGTCCCACCGCATTTTCGAATTTTTTACTTCAAGCTTGCCCATTAGGTTTATTACATATTTAGTCCTTACAAGTTCATTCCAGTCAGTAATTAAATCCCTAAGATCCTTTTTGTTCATTTAAATTCGATTTTCTGATTTTGCTTTTTGTCCATTTCGGCCCTTTTCATTTTTAAATGTTTATGCCCTTTACCTTATTATTTTTAGCATGTTCATGTTGCTTATCATATTTATGCATTTTGTTTACATCGTGCTTATTTATGTTCTTTAGATGTGTTGTATCACGTTTTAGTTTTTAATTTATTTGTGCATATTATATGTCTTTTTGTACGTGTTATGTTTTAGTTTATTTTGTATACCATGTCTATATGTTAGCATGCTTTTCGATCGTTTTGTATTTATTTGTGATATCATGTTTTTTGTCTTTTATTTCTTTCGTTCATTGTACATATATGTTTGTTTTAAGTGTTGTCTTAGTTTCTTAGTATGTTAGCATGTTTGTGTATACTAACATAAATTTTCATATCTTTTTTAGGTACATGTTAGTGTGTTTTTTACATAATGTATTGCTTTTATTTTGATGTGTGCATAAAATATGTCATATGTTAAGCTTTAATGTATTAGCATGGGGATGATGTTTCATTAATCTAGCATCATATTATATATGTCATGCACGTGTTTTAGTTGTGACTCGTATTCATATATCTAGGCATGTTAGATCTTATTAATTAATTTTGAAAGCATGTTTTTCTTTTTTTCATGTTTATGTGCATACTTTGTTTTTATTATTGTGATATTATGTCCATGCATTTAATTATTTGTGTTTAAATTTTGTAATACTCATATTTTATGTTTTTTTAAAATACCATGCCGATGTGAATGCTTTTATATTTATTTAATTTGCTCTCTAAGTTTGCATAACGAAATATTATTTGTCAATGTCGTGCCCTTTTATTCGAGCGTAAACATGTCCAGTATCAAGCGCAGTGATGGTGGTTTATCGGTTTACTCTCGAATAACGGGGCCCTTAAAACCAAATTTTAATTTAATTTATCTGGAAAGTCCAATAATAATAAAGCGGTAATTATTAAAGTACCAATTTTGGGCAGTGTGAGTACTAATCCTTCCCCATCCGTAACCGATTCCCGAACCCAACAAGTTTTCAATTCTCTGGTTTTATGGTGTCCGGCCTACCTTAGTGGCCGGTGGCGACTCTACTTTTTAATAAAATGCGGTTTTTCTAAAACCCTGCGAAATATATTTTTAAATATCCGAAAAACTCTAAACACCTTGCAACCCATTTTTTCTAGCGAAAAGAAGAGAGATCGCTACACCACTGTGTACAGGCAAAGGCAGAACTCTATCTTGAAGATCAAGGATGATTCTGGAATTTGGCTCAAGGAGGAACAAGCTGTCATATCTCATATCGAGAATCACTTCAAAAATTTCTACTCTAAAGATGATAACATTGATCATGGTTTTATCTCTGATTTAATTCCCTACATCATCTCCAGTGATATTAATTTGGATGGACTTATGTAAGGATGTCACAGATGAGGAGATCAAAAAGGCGGACTTCAAAATGGGGGCCTTTAATTCTTTGGGACCATATTTTTGGGTATTTTCTACCAGACATTCTGGGATACTATTAAATTCAATGCTTTTGCTACCATTTTAGACTTCTTCATTAATGGTGTCCATGAGAAAGGATAATAAATACCTTGGATTATTAGTAAAACCGTTTATATTTTCTAAGATTTTTTTGGGTTTTCCTAGATCTAATATTTTCTTATGGCTTATTGATAAAGAGATTTTGAATCATTCTTTCAGTGGCTTCAGAATTGGGCGTCGGTGTCCGATTATTAGTCATTTTATGTTTGCGGAGGATTGTATCCTCTTCACTAAAGCTAACGAGAAGAACTATGCTTCTGATAAAAATCTCCTCAATATCTTCGAGAAGGTTACTGGACGGTCGACCAACTATTAGAAATCCTCCATTTACTTTTCTTCTAACAATAGTCAATGTAAAAAGTCTGATCCGCAAAATATTATCGGTTTTACTATTATGGAAAACGATAATAAATACCTTGGATTATTACCCTCTCTCTGGGGTCGAGATAAAAAGGAAGCCTTGGGTTTTATCCTTGAGAAAGTCCGTCAAAAGCTCCAAAGTTAGAAGGCAAATCTTCTTTCTCAAGCGGGCAAAGAAGTCTTGATCAAAGACGCAGTTACGGCTATTCCATCGTATATTATGCAATTCTTTTGACTTCTGTCAATGTTTTGCAATGAAATTTGCTCTATTATCGGGAACTTCTAGTGAAATGGATAAAAAAAATCAAGGCATCCACTGGCTTAAATAGAGCAAATTGTGTAAAGCTAAGGACTTGGAAGGCTTGGGATTTAGGGATCTTAATTCCTTTAATATTGCCTTCGTTGTTAAACAGTCTTGGCAAATTCTAAAGAACCCTAACTTGCTCTTGTATAGAGTTCTAAAAGGAATTTATTTTCCAAGCGAGAATATTTTCCTAGCCCCATGAGGGAGGCTTGGACGAGTATACGTGAGGGCTTGAAATTGATCGAGAAAGGTTTCATTTAGAGGGTTGGTAATGGGAAGGATATCTCAATATGGGAGGACCAATGGATTCCCTTGCTTCCATCTCTGGCTATCTCTTCTCCCCAGCCCTATGAGTGCCAGGATTTTTTGGTTTCGAATCTCATTGATATGGATACTAGGCAGTGGCATTCTGGTAAGCTTTCCGCTCTTTTCTCTAGGGATAAAGTTAAAGCTATTACTTCTATTCCTATCAGAGGTCCCAGCGTGAAGTTGTTCTGGTGTATTCCTTCAATAAAAATAGAAAGTACTCAGTTAAATCGGAATACCACACTGTGATGTCGAAGGGGGTATCAAATGATAATCCTTGTTCAAGTGACGATCCGAGTTCTGACCCCTTTCTATGGCAATCTATTTGGGGTCTTCATACCCCTCCAAAAATCAAGTCTTTCATTTGGAGAGCCTGTCACAACATTGTTGCTACAAAAGGTGTTCTAAAGTCTCGATTCTATGGGCCTATTTTTATTGCTTCTTCTTGTCCACAATGCAGTGATACTGTTAAAACACTTGATCATCTCATTTTCTTTTGTCCTTTTTCTCAAGCTATATGGAGGGCTTCAGGTTTTAGCTACTCACCGGATAGTCAAGGTTTCCCTTATTTTTTCATATGGTAGAGGAAGCATTATTCTCATAACATGAATGGGATATTTTCGGATGGGATCAATCTTTTGGCTTTTCTTTGTTGGCATATTTGGAAGTCAAAGAATTCTCTCATCTTCTCTTCGCACGTGGATTCACCCGTAGAGGTCTGAAATAGAGCCTAATCAGCTTATCATGATTTTTGTGCTTGTAATGCTACTGCCCCTCCTCTTTCTCCCCCATCTCGCCCGCACCTTCATGCTTGGACTCCACCTCCCTTGAAAAGATTAATTATGATACAACCCTTAACTCTTATAATGGTTTAGCTTGTGTTGCTTTTATTGCAAGGAATCATGCTGGTACGATTTTAGGGGATGGTTCTCGTCTTCTCCCCACCACCTATGTTTCGATCGCAAAAGCTTACTACTGTCTGTTTGGGAGCCACTACGACTGTTGAAGCTGGTTGGAAGAAAGTGATCATGAAATCTGATAACGCTGGTGTTATCTCTTGAATTAACTCTAACTTGCTTAATGCATGAGAGTCAGCTGCAGTTGAGAGTGATGTTGTTGCCATTGCTGCATCACTTCCTCTTCTTTCTTTTTCGTATGTGAATCGAGAATGTAACAAGGTCGCAGATTGGGTAGCAAGATCCAGTCTTTCTTACCTTTTCCCTTGTGATTTTACTGCTTTTGACTAATTCATATTGAAAAATATTAAAATTGTTCTTTGTATAGACTGATGCTCTATTTTAGAACCAAGTTTAAGAACTCAAGATTTATGCCTTGATTTAAAATCTTTTTTTTTCCTCTTTGGCGTAGCAACTATCAACTGCCGTCTCATATCTCATTACAAACTCTTGTAATGTTGTAGTTGAATCAACAAAAGAATAAAAAAAGCATTTATGCTCTTACTAGTATTGATTCCTGCAAAGAAAGTATTCCAATTATAAACTGAAATTCAAGAATTACGAATCTCATACAACCCTTGAAGCCATTCATTTTGCTCTAACCCATTTTTAATTATCAATTCATTTCACCGCTTCTCAAACTCTTCACTGTAGATGATTAAAAAATGCATCTCTTTAGCTCATATTTGAAAGTCTATTTTTTATGATATATATGAGGAAGTTTCTTTGGGATTTTTTTTTATATACCAAAGGCATAGACGATGGCGAGATTCTAAAAACTCTTTCATCATTTTAACTCATATAGCTAAATCTTGATCAGCAAGTATTGATACCATTGCTTTTCCATACATCGCCTAAAGCCAAGTTTTAAATAACCAAATGAAACTTTGCTCGAATTTATTTTGCAGTAAAGCACAACTAAACAAAATTGATTGACAATGGTGATTCAATACAACAAAAGGAGCAAACGGCATGCTATACTTATTAGTCCTATAAGTGGTGTTAAATATAATAACATCACCAAAATGTTCATATGCTAATTGAGATCAAGCATCAACCCAAAATAAATTTATCATACGAGCCTCATCGTCACATTGAATTGCATAAAAGAAGTTAGTATTCTCAATTCGTTTTCTCCGAAAATAACATAAAACAGATTGGGCATCTTCAACATCTAATTTTTTTCTCCTTAAATATCTAAAATGATTCCAACAATCTCTATCTATAAATTGTTGATCTGCACTATTAAACAATGCTGTCACTTTTTTTTTTGAAGGAATTCCTTCTTCATTAAATTTCTCAACAAGGCTCTTAACCGCTTGAGTCATTTTCCTATGACATCTAAGATTTTAGCCTCATCTAAAGAGTCAAACTGAATTCCATCAACTACTGAGGTTTTCTCACTCACTTTCATATTTTGATCACCAATAAGTTATGTATCAACTACTAGTGAAATTTCTGTAACCTGTTAAAATAAATAGAAACCAAAAAGAAAGTTAATACATAACCTAATAAAAAAAATATTAAATTAAATGAAGATTTTAACAAAAACAAATAAAAGTTGTAATAATTGTTAGTAAGTTTTTTTTATTAAATTAGAACAAATTTTGAAATTGATGTATGTAATCACCCAAATCCGACCGGCGCTCCCTTTTTATTCGGTTTTAAAATTTCTTTTTCTTGTTTTAATTTTATCGAAAAACCCTGCCCGGTTTTGGAATTAAAATATGGAGTCGCCACCGATCATTTAAAATGGTAGACCGGACACCGATAAAACCAGAGATAAAAATATTTGGGTCCAGGAGTCGGTTACGGATGGGGAAGGATGAGCACCCCACACCGCCTAAAAATTGGTACATAGTCGAATATAGAAAGTCTTAGCGTTGGAAATTTCAAATTCGAATAAAATTTAAAATGCGGTTCTTAAATGCATGAGAATGTTCTAAATATTTAAAGGGACGTTCCGAGATGTTCACATCCATTTACGCCCGGGAAATAATTTCTCGACTATTCTAAATAACAGAAAATCCCCTTAAATATTGTTTCCTAAAATGGTAAGGATATTCTTTTATTTAGGGGTATCTAGAAGGTCGCATCCCTTTACGCCCGAGACACTAATTCTTGAACCCCTAAATAAAAGAATATTACCTTAATCTTTAACTTATCTAAAGATTACGATGCCATTTATAAAGTAGCATGTTTATGTATTTATATACTTAATATATTACTTATGTTGAAACATTTTTTAATATTCATTTCTATCAAAAAACTATACATATCAAAGTTAATAATTTATGTATTATTTTTACAAAAATAATTATTTACTATTACTTATAGATATATATACCTAAAATATAATATTTAAGATAAAATATATTTATTTTTATATTTATAAAAAATATACTTATATATGTATTAATTTAGATGTTTATATATATATTTACAAAAATAAATATATATTATTATATTCTATACATATTATAATTAAAATAATATATTTTATTTTATAAATATACATAAAACCCTAATATATAAAGTATAGAAATATAAAATAATATAAACAATAGATATAAAAAACATATATACATATATTTTATATGATATTAATATACATAATATATATAACTACTTTGTATAATAATGCTAATAATATATTGTATATATACAATAATAATAATAATACTAATGCATGGATTTATAATAATATACATGAAACTAAAGATTAGGACTAAAATGCACTAATGTTAAAATTACATGGAATATATATGTTAACCTACATTGGACTAAAGTGAAATGAAGGCAAAACGTAGGGAATTAAATGTAAACATACAAAAATAAAGTGCTGAAAATAAATACTGAAATTACGGTGACCAAATCGAACTGAAATGGAAATTTAAAGCTACGAAAAAGTAAATAAACCATAGCAAAAATATCAAAATTGAAAGAAAATTAAAAACAGAAGGACCATAGCGGAATTTTCCCATTTTCATTTCAAAATAAGTGGATCCTCCCCGGGTCGGGTCACTGGTGCGGGTACAAGGCTTGAAATGACGCCGTTTTGGGCCGTGCATAGGCGCCTAAAACGACGTCTTTTTACGCGGCTGATAAGCCAAAAAAAAATTTACCCACAAGCCATTCGAACCATTAAACCCAAAAAAAAGACCCCCCATCCATTTTTCTTTGTAATTTCCAAAACCCAGAAACCCTAGGGTTCACATCTAGCCGCCACGCCGCCGTCATCAGAGCAAGATGACTCCTCCGGCAACCATAGGTTCGGGAAGAGATGAAACAACGCCTAACCCTTCAATATTCGAACCAAAAAAGGAGAAATCTAGGTATTTTCTTTACCTCTTTTTTTTTTGCTTTTGATTCGAAATCCTCTTCTTTTTTTCTTAATTTTTTCTCTAAAATTTTTGCACTCTCCCTCTCTAATATTTCCCTTTGGTTGCAGATATATAGAGGGTGTGAGGAGCCATTTTTTTATTTGATTTGGGGCTGCCAAAATCTCAAATTTTAGGGCTTTTAGCTCAGTTTAGGGTGCGGCCGAGTGGTCTTAGGGCGATGATGGATTGTAGTATAGGGTTAGGGTTAGATATGGCGGTGGCTGCAGATTAGGTTTGATGATGATTTTTTGTTGATTTAGGGATTTGGGGTTTTTTAGGGTTTAGTTTTAGTTTGGGGTTATATTTAGGGATTTGGTTCTAAACAGTGGAGGTCAATATTGGCTTGGACGGCGACGACGGTGACTTGATGGCAACGGCGGTGGCCAGAGAAGACGACGTCGTGAGTGGCGGCTGATGGAGTTTAGGGTTAGCATTAGGGTTTCTAAAAATTAGGTTTTTTTTAGTTTGGGCTGGGTCATGGTTTGGATCCGGGTTCGGTTTAGTTTAGCGCTTGATGGGTTTGGTTATTTGTTTGGGTCGGGGGAACGGGTTATTACAGTTGGCCCTCTTTGCTCATTATTGTGTAACGACAATAGAGCAAATACTAAAATAACTCATTTCATCGGGTCCGGCCAAGCTCTTCCCCTCTTGACGTATGTCTTCATTCTTTGTTCGATCCACCTTGTCACTCTTGGGAAGCAAAATCCTCAGAATGGGTTTGGGGAAGCAAAATGAGTTTGGCTTGTTGCTTTTCTTCTTTGGCGCTGGTCTTCGGTCTTCGAAAGCAAAATCTTCAGAATGGGGCTGGGGAAGCAAAGACGATGTTGGTGTTGGTACTCCTTCCGCTGCCACTTCAGGGATATGAGACTCGTATAGCTTCAATCTTTCCATTGCAACTTCAGGGAGATAAAATTGATGCTGGATTCGTTCCACTGCCACTTCAGGGAGATGATGTTGGTGTTGTACTTATTCCGCTGCCACTTGAAGAAGATGAGACTAACGAATCTTCATTTTGAATGCCTAAGGCCTCCTTTTGGGTCCGTGCCTTAGCGATGTTTTGAAAAAGACCTTTTTAAGGCGCCTGTTTGGGTTTTCATCTTGTTGTTGTTGTTTTCTTTTTTCTTTTTTTTCTTCATTTTTTTCTCTATTATTTTTTTTCGATTTTTTCAATTTTCCTTCAAACAAAATATTTCTTGATTACATCTGAAGTTTGCTCTACTGTAGCTCCAGGGAGATAAACTAGGTCGGGTCCATTTCGTTGCCTCTTCAGGGATATGAACTCGTCTTGGTTCTCATTCCGCTGCCACTCTAGGGAGATGAGATAAATGTGGTGAAGTTGGTTCCACTGCTGCTCCAGGGAGACAAACTTTATGTTGGGTCCATTCCGCTGCCTCTTCAGGAAGATGAACTCGTCTTGGTTCTCATTCCGCTGCTACTCCAGGGAAATGAGATAAATGTGATCATCATTTTGAATGTCTCAGGCCTCTTTTAGGGTTCGTGCCTAGGATACTCTGAAAGGATCTCTCTTGCTCTTTTTTTTCTCATTTCATTCATTTTTATCTCTCTTTTTCTTTTTCTTTTTTGAATTTTTCTTCTTTTTTTGATTTTTATACATGTGACATTACTATATTAACATGTGATGCCATGTTAGTTGACTAACGGTTTTCATCCACAAAGGTGTTATTTTGTCCAAATTGAAACTTTGAAGTTTAAATGCTTAAAAAAGAATATAGACTAAAATAAATATTCAATCAAATATTAGAGACAATTTTTGGTATTATGTCTTTCACCTAATTTACCTAGTTAATTGTTTTATCAGTTTCAAGGTTATAGTTGAATGTTGACCTATCAATTTCTAATTGGTTCAATCAGTTATAGAAAGAAACATATGAAAATTGACACTCAAATAAAAAGATAGAGTAGAATCATGATGTTTTGAAATGATAAAAGGGTTGAGTACTTTTCCATGTGATAAATTTTAGCCTTTGTAGTTTTCAGAATTTAAAATTTTAATTTTGACTCAAATATACATGAACAATATGACTAAATTACAGAGAGTAAAAGAATTCAATAAGAGAATATAAAACAAGTCCATAACTTACACATAATAAATGGACTACTAACAAAATTTGACTTAATAAAATCTATATTGCAATGATACGAGTATGAGGACAGGGACAAGAAACGACAATTTCTAAAATTACAAGGTACGAGTACGGCAAAGGTACGGTAAATAAATTTTAAAATTATAAATAAATATAAAAAAGTCATAAATATTCATTAAAGTTCATACTTTATAGTAAATTAGAAAATAAAATTCATACGCAAACCACACTATTAAAGTGTCAAATCTCAAAACTCAAATAATATATTAAGTCTAAAAAATATTACATAGCACAAATCAAACATTGTTAACATCTTCTGAGATCAACTTGCTCTCCAAATTTGGCTCATCAAGAAAGAGTTCCTCAAACTCTAAATATCCAACATCTCTCAAAGAATCAAATGCATCTCCACCAACATCCCACATCTTGATTTTCTTATCCTCATATTGAGTAGAATTCCTTGATAAAAGACGAAGGTTGTAGTGGATGTAAACTAAATCTTCGACACAACTTGGATTTAACTTATTCCTCCTAATTGAGTGGATGAAGAAATAAGTACTTCAAATTCTTTTACAGCAAGAAGATGAAGTAGGTTGTCCAATCACTTTGAGAGCCAATGATTTGAGCAATAGAGTTTCGATACCAAAGTTAGCCCACCAACTTTTTAGATACGAAGAATACCACTTTATAAGAGAAATTAAATCTTCAAAACCTTAAATGAGAAATAAGCATACTCATCCAAGATTTTACCATAATCATCATCATTTGGAAATAATCTACAAAAGCACTTCATTCTCTCTCTCGAGATTTTCACCATCTCTATGAGGAGCAATTCTACCAGAATTCTCAATTAGCTAATCATCACTATAAAACCTTCAACATATTAAAAACTCTCTCTCACACACACAGACACATATATCAAGGAATTGAGATTCAAAAATATAAATTGAAAACTAACAAAATTAGGTACCTTGGATTTAGTGAATGAGCTAGACAATGAAGAGGGATACAACTAGTTGTCCAACGAGTTATAAGAATCCCATAAACAACATGATAAAAAGGACCAAAGTCTGAAAGGGAATGATTTTCCTTCTTATAAATTTCACACTTCATTTTCTCAATCATATAATTCCACGTCTCATATACCAAATGAAGGCATGGTTTATTGGTGTCACATAATCTAAGCATGTCATAGATAGGCCCTATGAAATCAATAATGTAAGCCACTTGATCCCACCAACCATCACTCAAAAACTTCTCATTCACAAAGTTTACCATTCTCGTGTCATGTCGACTGACTAATACTTGACAAACAATTGATGAATTATCGTAAATATACAGGGAAATAATACTAAGAATAGGTCTTTTTGCGTACAAGTATACATGGTCAACAAGTAATATAGCAGTAAGATGAGTATCGTATCCACAATGATTGTCTAGGAATTTAATGCCACGGTAATTACTTGTGGAATGAAATAAATAAATTGGTGATTGAGATCGGTTTTTAATTAAGAAAATAACTAAGGAAAATAAAGTAAATAATCAGGCAGATTGGCAAACAAATTAGTCAAGATGATGGATTGGCGTTGGCAAGGGATGCTTGGATTTCACGCTAGCGAAGACAACTTTTAATAATTTTCAGCCTTGGTTTTATTGTCGAGCAAATTTCAAGTTAGTATTACCTCTGTCGATGGCAATACCCTAAGTTAATTACTTTTAAGACCTATATGTCTATAGTGAATTTTCAAACAATTAACTTGGCAAAGTTTTAATCTTTACTCCTAAGGGGTAGATTCACTCCCGAAGTAAGCTCATCTACATGAACATCTTCTGTCTAAGCTTCTCTCCTTAGTATTAGGCAATTAATCATTATCTCCTAAGTCTGTTAAGATTTTAGGGGATAATGAGCATGCAATGCCAACTATCGTATGACAAAGAATATAAGAAAATTAAGAACTAGCAAAGTAGACAAAATTTCCAAGGCATTCAATTATTAAAAACCTAAATCAAGCATTCATCGCAAACATCCCAACCAACTTTAAGAAAATTAGTTCATGACTGGAGAAACCATCAACAAAATATCATTTTGAACATCATCATCATATCAGAAATAAAAACAAAGAGAAATGGACAAAGAAGGAGATCTGTCGATGCAGCCCTTCAATGGATTTAGAGCTCTTGGTTACAGCCTGGTCGAACCACGATTTGCCCTATATACTATTTCTTCACCACAGAACAACCTTCTTGGCTCATCGATGGAATTTTTTTATATAGGCGCTCGTGGAAAACCGTAGGTTGGGTTTGAATCTTGAAAGTTTGTTATGCACAAAGATAGGTGATACATGTTGGCCTTTGTTGGATGAAGTTGAATTGCATTGAATCCCGATCGAAATTGAAGTGCTTTTGGTTGGTGATGATGGAGGCTTGCAAATTGGTTTGGAATTGGTGGAAATGATGAAGATGGTGATGATGGATGGTGTTAGGCTTTATGAGTGTGTTTGGGAATGGAATCAGATGCTTGAGTGAAGGATGAAACGAAACCCTCAAACTATATTGAGTTAGGAACCATCATTATAATTTTATGGATAAACGCCACACTTTAGAAAAGTGATGAGTTCGGTAGAAGGTTTTGACGGCACTAGGCTATGCTTGATAAGCTAAATAATTTGTTCTAAGAACAATGAGAAGAACACTCTCAAATATGTATTTCATTCAAGTTGTGCTTTTACAAATGAACTTAATGCCTCTATTTATAGGCTAGGATGAATATGAAAGAGTGCATATACAATTTATGTAGGAATGAATGAAAAAAAAACCTCTTAGAATGTGAAGAGTTGCCAAATGCGAAGGGTTGTCTTCAATGTATTAATTTGCTTGAATGAATGAAAGAAATCTTGTGAAGAGTTGCTTTCTTAAATCCTCCAAAGTGACTCCCAAAACCCCCTTTCTGTCCAAGCCATGATATAGGTAGATGAATGGATGCAAATATTCATACTTGTATGAATAAGGCTGCCTTAAAAGTTTCCTCTATGCATGGAAGGTCCAATGTTCCAAACTGCACCAAAAATTACTTCTTTTCATGCTTCAAGTGGCTAGCCAATGACATGCCCTATACGTCCAAAAAATAAACATTAGTATATGATATATAATGCATCAAATTAAAGTAACATGGATATGCAATGTAAAAATGAAACATGGACTTCACTTTAATCTAATAAAATGCATCAAAATTAAAGACTACTTGACAATAATATTAAACACAAAGTAACTTAATAAAATGTCCCAAAATTATTTAAATAAAAATGTGTGATAATTAAACTAAAAAGTGGGCCTTTAAACCACATGCAACAAGTGCATGGCTTGTAAAACTCCTTGAGCCCAATGTCTTCAAGACCAACTCCTTGGTGAAGCCCAACGGCCCCAACTTGCATGACTAGTCCCATTAGGGAATCCTTGAATTTCTTGGCTAGTGCTCGAGTGATCGGACCTTAAGGAAGTACGATTGAATCTCTGTTGGGTGTTGTCATGATGCCTGCATCAATAGGCACATTATCTTTTTATCCTCTTTTTGAATTAGGGCTGACCTAGTCTTAACTAACGGCTAGCTGACCGGGCATTGGTTCATCCTTCAATTGCCAGCCGTGCTTAGCAATCCTCATCATGCTTTTGCCAACTAAACTCAACATTTCTCTTCTGCTCTTCCTGCTCCTGTCCTGCTCTGCCAAACTTGCTCCTAACCTGTCTATCACATCAAGAAAATATCCATTCACCCTGGCAATAAAAACTATGCCTTCCTTAACTCTTAGATGCAAATGCATGAAACTACCTACTAAATGCACAAATATGTACTCAAAATCAAGCAATAGCATGGGAATATATATGTAAAAAGTAAATCTTCTGAGGAGTTTACACCCCCCAAACCTAGCTCATTGCTTCTCCTCATGTAATGCAACTAAAAACTAAAAAAATAGTAAATAAAATAGAGTACCTCAATAAAATTGTTCTGATTAACAACACATGTTAGCAAGCAAAATTCTGTCCCTAGTTTTGTCCTCAGATATCCAGAGCAGTAAAGCCAACAAATCAACAAATTCAAGTGCAACAATATAACTCTAATCTAGGGTCATGAAGTGTGTATGAAGTGCGGGCAATTTGCATCAAGTATCCTTCAACTCCCTTAGCATAACTTTACTATCCAAACTCAAAGTATTTTTTTATTTATTTACCAAGGGTTTCTACGGGCAATATTTTCAGGCCCGCGTCATAATACTGTTTGGCATGAGAAGTAAGAGGGAGCAAACCACGAACCCCCACATTAATCCAGACTATATCCAAGCTTACCCATTACACTCATACCCTAAAGTTTTGTTGGCTAGAGAACTAAGAGGGAGCAAACCACGAAGCGCCAAGTTACTTATTGTCTCTAAGGCAGATGAGTGTTCTAATAGATATTTTTTCTTTTTGCCATTGGCAAAATATTGTTGCCTTATTCTTTAGTTTTACACTAGCATTGTTTTCTTTTTCTTTTTTTTTTATTTTGAGTTCAGTTTCAAGAATCCTAACTTTGTCTTGGGAACTAGATGCATACTACATGTTTAAGTGAGACTAAAGTTCCCTAAACTAGAGATCAATTGCCAAGCAACCTGGCATTTCTAATCTGCTGGCTCATGCTGCTAGAGATTCTAATTTCATCATCGGACAGGGCATACTAGTGCAAATTTTAACTATGCTAGCAATTATGTTGGCAAAATTATCAGTCCAAAATTAAGCCGAGGCAAAAAAAATTTAATGGTTTGGTATGCATTTGTTAACCTAATCTACATGGCAACAAAATGCAAACAGAAATGTAAAAAAATTAATGAATGTCATGGCAATAAATGTAAGGCAACACACACCCAAACCAAAGGTAGGCATTATCCTCAATGCATGAAAACACATATATATACAAAGGAAATGCATGATAAAAATGAGAAATATGAAATTAAGGAGTTAAGGGGAAGGGGAATCCCCTTCGGAATGTTTAATGCGAGTGGCACGGGTCTTTCTCTTGATGAAGCTCCCTCGACTTGGTGCTATATACTTCTTCCTTTTTAGCTGTGGCTTTAAGGAAATAGCGGAGGCCTTCACGACCTGAAGGACCTCTTCAATCACCCTTACTAGATTAGATATAGCTGGAGCTACAAGAGCAGCAGAAGAGGCGAGAGCAGCGGGTGGTATAGCAATTTTGGTAGGCATATCCTCATCAGATTATTGTGAAGTATCGGTTTGAGCAGATTTTACTTGGACAAGAAAGATAGGTACTATAGCACCAGATAGTTGGGTCGGAGTAATAGACTAGGGGTCGGTTGGCATTCCTTTGGGTGCAAGAATCTCATATGGGAACTCCAGAAATGATGGCAAAAGATTGGTGGACATGCCCTCAAGAGTAATGCCATTGTGTTAGCTGGCATGGGCGTAGAAGGTTCTGCCTTGGGTGTCTTAGTAGCAGACACTGGCTCAACAACTTTTCCCTTGCCCCATTTTTCCTTATTGGCAATTAATTAGCTCCATAGAGCAAGAGTGATTGTTCCCTTGAATTTCTGGACGTTGTCGGAGTCAAGCTGTGGCACCTTATACTACATACAAATTTTGGAAATTAGCGAAAAAAAAATCAAACTACCACAACTCTTAGAAGCATATTTGTAAGTCTCATCGATTATTAGGTGACCCACATTGATCTTCCTTCCCATCATGATTGAGTGTAGCAAAGCCATCCATTTTTCTAAAATTGTGTCGTTATATGTGGTCGGTATAAGATTTGCCTTCAAGAAATGGTTATATCCTCGTGGTTATGGTTTTAATGCCAGCCTCTTCACTGTCCTCTTGCCCTTGGAAGAAACATTCCACTTCATGCTAGCTTCACACAAATCCTTCAAAAAAAATTGTCTCTTGGCAGTATCCATGGATTCGATGAATGCCAAATGTTATTCTCCTACACCATCCAACTTAAACAAATGATTAAGTTGGGTTCATTCTTGAATTCGATCCCCTTCTCGTAGCAAAATGTTCGAGCATCAAAGTTTTCTTCATACTTCTTGATATAGTCATTGAAAAAGATTTGAAGTGGTGTATATGAGGATGCCATTGAAAAATTTAGGAAAAGTAGTGATGATTGAAAAGATGAAAGAAAGTTTGGTTCTTGCATTTCTTGCTGTGCGAGAGAGTGAAAAGAGTAAAGGTTCTTGCTTAGGGGAAATATGAGAGTTAAATAAGTGGTAAAGGAGATGATTGGTATGGTTCAATGGTGAGGTTAGTGGAGATAATTATGGTGTGGTAGTTATGCGTGTATGGGGGAGTGAGATAATGATGGGTTTTGGGGTTATAGGATTTGACGACGAGGGAAAGAAAAGGGTAAAAACAATTGGGTAAAATTTTCAATGTTTAAATATTTACTTGGGCGGTGGCTAGGGTTTTCCCGCTTAGCAAAAATACTCACCCTTGGGCCTGATCTTGCATAGGGTCCACGTGTTGTCCAGTCTTGTGATGATGGGTGTCCAAATGCCGGCTTGTCCTGGCAAAATATCTTGTACTAGCACTCACTAAAACCTTTTAAAACATAAAAAGTAAAACTAAAATAATTAAACTAAAATGCTAGAAAGAAAATAACTATCCTAACTATTTACAATGATCAAACTGAGATAGCGAAAATTACTGAATCTATGTCAGGAGAATAATCTCCTTGGTATTCTTCTGACTTGCTTCCCAATAATGTTTCAATCTCTGGTAATTCAGTTTGAACGCCGTCCCATTTTCAAGTCTTTGATGTCTACTGCTCCATGAGCATATGGCTTGACAACTTTAAATGGTCCTGACCATATGGATTTGAGTTTGCCTGGAAATAACTTAAGCCTTGAATTGAACAACAAAACTTTTTGCCCTACTTCAAACTGTCATGGAAAAATTTTGTTTTCATTCCACCTCTTTGTTTTTTTCTTTATAAAGCTTGGCATTTTCATAGGCTTATGCTCTAAATTCCTTCAATTAATTCAAATCAAATAAACGTTTCTTACCTGTAGCACTCTATTCAATTTTCAACTTTTTGGTTGCCCAATAAGCTCAGTGGTCTAGCTCTACTAAAAAATGGCATGATTTCCCAAATACAAGCTTGTATAGGGAAGTTCCTAATGGAGTTTTGAAAGTTGTTCTGTATGCCCAAAAGGAATCATCTAGCCTCAAAGACCAGTCCTTTATAGTTGGGTTTACAGTTTTCTCCAAGATATTCTTGATCTCCTTGTTTGAAATTTCTACATGGCCATTTGTTTGAGGATGGTAGGTAGTTGCAATTCTTTGCTGGATTCTGTACCAGCACAAAGCTTTAGTGATTAAATGGAATTTAAAATGAGTACCTTTATCATGAATGATAGCTCTGGGGGCACTGAATCTGGTAAAGATGTTCTTGTGTAGGAACTTGGCAACTGTCTTAGCATCATTTGTTGGGAGAGAATAGCTTCAAACCACTTTGAGACATAATCAATGGCCACATGTATAAATTGCCAAACAATGAGGGAAAATGAACAATAACGTCTATCCCTCACACATCAAGCAGCTCTACTAGCATGATATTCTGAAGTGGCAATTGATGTCTGTTGAAATGTTTCCAGTACGCTGGCATCTGTCGCAAGCTTTGGCAAAATAATGGGAGTCTTTGAATAGTGTAGGCCAGAAAAATCATGACTTCAACACTTTAGTCACTGTCTTCATTCCATCAAAGTGTCATTCATAGGGTGCTGCATCGCAAAGATGAAGAATGTTTTGTTGTTCATCCTCTAGCACACAACGACGAATGATTTGGTCGGCACATTATTTGAAAAAAATGGCTCATCCCAATAATATTGGCAGATATCTCTTAGAAATCGCTTTCTTGCATTACTTGACAAGTCTAGTGGCAATATTCTGCTGACTAGGTAGTGATGGTACTTTAAAAGACGTGTTTTCACCTTATTTATTGATTAATTTGTCCCCATTATGTTATCCTTTCCATGCATTTTAGCATCTTTATCTTTGAATTTGCATTTTCTAAACTCAGTAGCTCTTTCTAGAATTATCCTTGAATTTATTACATTTTTGCTGCTAATGTCGCTACATGAGTTCTTCCAGAATTGCAGCCAGAATTGTCGTTGCATGAGCGTTTTTAGATTGCGTCTAAATATGTCGCCACATTGACAGCTGCAAAAAAGATAAGATTAAATGACGTTGGTGAAAGGATAAAATCAAAAGATAATGAGTTGGCAGTTTGTTATAACAACTTTTGTCTAGACATGATGTCGGTACAATTGTCGCTGCAATACCAGCACATTGAAACAGTCATTATCACAACAATGATAGTTGTTAAGATAAGATCAAAAGGATGATGAGTTTTCCATGAATACAGTTGTACTGCACAAAATTCACAGTTGCAAATCTATACAGGACACCTGTAAGCACCCAATTTGAAGATGATAAAGTTATATATACATATATTCTTACCCTAAAAAAGGGAGGCTCATATCTCATCATATTTTTCCTTGGTTTTGGAGCTTTCTCTTGATGGCTATGGTGGCTTAAAGCTTCTATGGGGCAACCGAGGTGAATCTGATATAGAATTAAGTAGCAAAAATGAGTTGAAGGCAAAAAAAAGCATCAAATGAGCAATCGAGTTAGCTAGAGATAGCTTTCCACATTCGGTTCTTAATGTTTCTTTTGTTTAAACACTGATGATTATGGTTTAATTTCATTTTGTATGAAAATAATTTATGAATATTGACTGAATGTTTATCTTATTAAGTTTTTCCTCTATCTTTTGATCTTTGGGTTTGAATGTCTTTATGCACGAAAGTGTTTATTGCAGCCACTGTTAACGAGAGTTGTGGTGACATTTCAAGTTAACAATACAACCATTACAATGAAAGTTACATGGGAGTACAACGAAAGTTGACTCAATTGTTCTTATAATTGTTTGTTAGCCATCACTGAAAGGTGTGGTGAGTGGGCTCATATAAGTCTTTGATTACGGGTAGAAGTTGAGATTGGTAATATATTCATGTGCCTTACTGCATCGTCAATAATCTTTTTCATTTGTTTCTTGCTAGCATTCGTTATTATGTTGATGAATCATCGAGGGAACCCCACTGCCATCATCATATCATTTTTACTTTAATTTTAGTTCATTTCTTTGACATTACCTATTTTTCTTACTCATCGCATTTACCTTATTTTTCTTACTTATTGCACTGACATTGGTAGACGTCCAAACAACCATCCTCATGGGATCGATATCCGACATGAACTACCTGTCAACTATACTTGCATCGATGTGCATTTGCTTGCACAAATTGTGTGATGTCATTTCACTAATCAAGTTTTGGCACCGTTGTCAAGGACAGTTTTCATTTGGTGTTTATTTTTTTCATTGCAATTTTTATTAACTTTATTTTCTTTTGTTTTGTTTATTTTTTTAGGTGAGCTATAAAGAGAGAGCAACAAATATAATGGAGGGTAGACGTCGAACCATTCGAGATGGCATGATGTATAAAGAGGATATTTTGGCAGCACTCTTGGCAAAAATTTTAGAATTAGACAACAAGATCAAATCCATGCAAATGCCTAGAGTAGCCCAAAGAGTCGATGTTCCTACATTCAACTATGAGATTTACGGTGACAACCATAGTTTTGAATATTTTCCTCAACTCTTAGGCAACAACTTGTATGGAAATTCATATAATGATGTTGCACATAATCAACAATCTTGGGAAAATACGAATTTTGTTTAATTTGTTAGGATATTTCAATATGGGAATAATTTCTCCCAAGGGGCTTATAATCCAAGACAAGGGAATTACAATTCACTGTAGTCACAACAAACTCCGTTGCAACCACAGTATCTTCAGTTGCCATATCTGCATGCTTAAGCACTTATGCAGCCACAATATACTCCAACTTCCACATCTGATCCCTGCGTAGCTCTTACAGCTTTGATGCAAGAGCATTTCACTTGGATAGAAGCATTTGTTCAAGGAAATGCCTCATCGATTCGTGCATTAGAAGCACAACTGGGACAACTTGCTTCCAT
This sequence comes from Hibiscus mutabilis, assembly GCA_019671005.1. Lineage (NCBI taxonomy): Eukaryota > Viridiplantae > Streptophyta > Magnoliopsida > Malvales > Malvaceae > Hibiscus > Hibiscus mutabilis. The sequence continues at coordinate 43,987,650 of CM033731.1, forward strand.
AATGAATCCTAGACCGTAAGGCACACTACCAACTCAAGAAAGTAGAGAAGTGGATCATAACGAAAAGATTACATATTAAGAGATTGTTGATGTACTAGCAAAACTTATTCCAAGAGTTGTCACTTCTTTGCCTACAGTGCTCAAATCTAATATGTGGACACAAACCAAAATATCAGCATAATCTAAGGTGTAAGCGCAATCTGAAGTATCCTCACATCCACCTTTGCCACAACAAGTTTATGACTACGTGCAGGGTCAACAAGATAGTAATACTTTGTTAATGAAATCTAAGCATGTATCTCTTAAGGAACCAACGATGCTATATTTGAAGCCATCAAAAGAAGGGTATGATTATTTTGGAGAAGATACTCTATCCATGGTGTTTCCTTCCATTATTATTGCTGCACCAAAATCTCTACTGATGGAGATGTTTGAAAAGCATGAACAAAGTGGTGGTTGGATGCTTGAAAATTTTCATCAAATTGGTCCTTCACTTGCCTTACACAGAATTCTAGCATAAGATTGCTACTACAATTGGTTGGAGCAACAATTATCACCACAACGAAAACTAAATCCATCTATGATAGAGGTCCATGAGTATGAGGTAATCAAATGGTTAGATTTCAGAAATGTTGCTCACATTGAATTTACGATTTCCAGGATAGTAGCAAGGTGGAGGGTACACATTGACTTCAAAGGAAAACGAAAGAAAGACACATTCACCAAGGCAACACAAGTGGGAATGGTTTTAATCACATTGGCCCAATTTTTTTGGGCAGAATTGTCAGTCACTGGAAGGTGCGAATGGACTACAAGAAGTATCGAAAATGACTCTTCAAGGCAACCCCTATCACAAAAAGAGAATAAACTAACACTTTTTGTGGGTGCATTCAAATTTCACTAGAATAAGAAGAGGCTGATGATGCCAAAGTTGACTAGAATTAGAGGAGGAAACTACGGACTGAGCTAAGCTAAGGGAAAAAAGATAAAGATGATGACGCTGCTACGAATAATGTCACTGAATCCGATGTTGTGGATGTAACTGCTAAGAAGACAATGCTGTAACGAGAAGAAGAAACACCATGCAGCCACATCGGAAGCAAAGGAACATTGAGTTTGTTTGTTTTTAATAAGTTTTTTAGTTTGTTATGACCATTCATTTCATGTAGTTGTTTTTTCCTTTTGCCTCTGCATTTGATCATTGTAATTGCATTTATTTTTACTGTCATTGCATTTATCATTGTAATTGCATTCATTCATTGCATTCTATTTTTGCTTTGGGAAATGCAATCTTTAAGTTTGGGGGTATTCACCTAGGGTTTGAAATGCACCCTCATTTCAATGCAAGGTTCATTTTGTGCTATAAAATTTTTCTTACATTCGATGTTTAATTCTTGAATCATGATTGTCAATGAATTGTTTGGATACATGTGATGGAATTTTGTATTAGAATTCTGTAATAAATGAATTTGGTTGCCTGAGTAATGAATTTATAACCTCATCTCTTAGATCTTAGATGATCTGCCTAGTTCAATTGTTGTTATATATGTTTATAGATCATATTATATGTAAATAAAGAATACTCCAATGTGGGTGCATAATAAAAGTAACTTAAGGGGGGACACTCCAATACATGCGTTAGAAAAATAAATCTGGTCAAAGGTTGGCGCGCTATATGAGTGTGTGTCAAAGTAATAAAGTACTCCATGGGGTTCGTTGCACAACATCTTACTTCCCAGTATCTTAGGGTGCATTCATTCTTTGATATCCCTCGCTGCTTAAAAAAAGAAAGAAAAAGAAAACATTATATGCTTATATAGTATAATGAAATAAAGGCTGTTTAGGTAGGAGGAATTTGAGATGCAAGGCATGATGCTAGCTTTGATGAATTGCAAGTTCATTCATTCATATCTGAGTTGTCGATGCAATCCTATATCATGTAGATGTAATTGATTCCTTGATAGTTGAGATGATTAAAGTTGCTAGAATGTTCACCAATTGGTGTTTAACCTTGTTGCCATTTATTTTGCTTGAGGACAAGAAAAAACTTAAGTTTGGGGGTGTGATGGTACTTTAAAAGACATGTGTTTTCACATTAGTTATTGATTAATCTGTCCCTAAAATGTTATCTTTTGCATACATTTTAGCATTTTTATCTTTTTATTTGCATTTTCTTAACTTAGTAGCTCTTTCTTGAATTATCCTTGAATTTGTTACATTTTTGCTGCTAATGTCGCTACATGAGTTATTCCAAAATTGCATCCAGGACTGTCGCTGCATAAGCGTTGTTTATATTGTGTCCAGATCTGTCGCAATATTGACAACTATCAAAAAAAGATAAGATCAAATGACGCTGGCAAAAGGATAAGATCAAAGGACGATGAGCTGGCAGTTTGTTATAACAACTTTTGTATAGACATGATGTAGGTACAGTCGTCACTGCAATACTAATACATCGAAACATTCATTGTCGCCATAATGAAAGCTATTAGGATAAGATCAAAAGGACGATGAGCTGTCCATTAGTACAACTATCCTGCACGAAATTCACAGTTGCAAATCTATAAAAGGACACATGTAAACACCCAATTTGAAGATGATAAGGATATATATACATATATTCTTACCCCTAAAAAAGGGAGGCTCAGATCTTATCATATTTTTCTTGGTTTTGGAGCTTTCTCTTGATAGCTATGGTGGCTTAAAGCTTCTATGGGCCAAACAAGGTGAATTTGATGCAAAATTAAGTGGCAAAAATGAGTGCGAGGCAAGAAGAAGCATCAAGGAGCAATCGAGTTAGCTAGAGATAGCTTTCCTCATTCGGTTCTTAATGTTTCTTTTGTTTAAACGCTAATAATTATGTTTTAATTTCATTTTGTATGAAAATACTTTATGAATCTTTACTGAATGTTTATCTTATTAAGCTTTACTCTATCTTTTGATCTTTGGGTTTGAATGTCTTTATGCACGAAAGTGTTTATTGCAACCATTGTCAATGAGAGTTTCAGTGACAATTCAAGTTAACAATACAACCATTACAATGAAAGTTGCATTGGAATATAACGAAAGTTGACTCAATTGTTCTTGTATTTGCTTGTTAGCCATCACCGAAAGGTGTGGTGAGTGGGCTCATATATGTCTTTGATTAAGGTTAGAAGTTAAGATTGGTAAGATATTCATGTGCCTTATTGTATCGACAATCATCTTTTTATTTGTTTCTTGCTAGCATTCGTTATTCTATTGATGAATTGTCGAGGGAACCCCATTGCCATCATTATATCGTTTCTATTTTAATTTCAGTTCATTGCTTCGACAATACCTATATCTTTTACCTTTCATTGCTATGACATTACGCATCACATTTACCTTATTTTTCTTACTTATTGTACTAACATTGGTCGAGGTCCAAACAACCTTCCTCGTGGGTTCGATATCTGACAAGAACTATCTATCAACTATACTTGCATCGATGTGTGTTCGCTTGCACAAATCGTGTGATGTAATTTTATCGATCAAGTAGTTGACTATGTTAGCATACCATAGAATAGTAGTGATCGCAAGCAAATATTCATCAGGGAAGTCATCTCTAATGGCGGCAGTGTTGTCATCCTCATGGTGGTGCTCAAGACAAGACAAATGACCAGCTGCTTGATTCTCACTTCCCTTCTTATCTCGAATCTCAAGATCAAAATCTTGCAATAAAAGTGTCTATAAGATCAGTCTGGGCTTAGCATCTTGATGTTTGTCGAATAGTGATACACTTTAGAGCAAGTATATTCTTCGTATCAAGTAATAAAGTGAGAGTAGAGTGTCGAACCCACAAGGATTGGATCAATAATTACGAAGTTAAAAACTTAGGAATGTTTTGCAAGTATGGTTGATTGTTGATTTAATTAAAACTAATTAACTAATCTAATGATAGCTACGATAAAGACAAATAGCTATAGAGACTTAATAATTAATTATAGAGGTTGGGGTTATTGCTAAGGATATATGCTTGATTACCTGGATCAATACTATAGCGTTGGGCGATACATGTCTGCATAAACCCTAAAGTTCTCCATCTACTCGACATGATTTTTAATGAACTTCTGACTCTCTCAATGCCTAAAAGCTAATAACATTATAGTTAAGGTGATACATGTATGCATTAACCCTAACAACTCTATTATTTGTTTAAGAACTCTCTTTTAGCTGTTAAAACCCTAAACTTAAGTCTAAGCCAGATTAAGACTAAGCTAACAGCTTAGCCTCACTGCTCATGTTTGTCTAACTTAAATCTCTCAAATATTAAGCAACATATCGATAGTTAACAGGCCTATCTCAAATAGCTCTTACGATTAACTACGCATTAAGAACATGAACAAAATAGATGAAGATAAAAGCAACTAAAGCATTGAAATAAAATAATCAAACATAAAATCCTGGGATGCAATAATCCTAACTAAGAAGTTTAGCTCATGTCTGAGCCTAAAACAACCATAATTAAAAGTATAAAAGTACAGCAGTTTATCAAGCAAGAAAAGAAAGAAGCCGAGCATCCTCAACAAAACTCCGTTCGTGTCGTCCAACTGTGTTATGGGCCTCCTCTTCGTTATCCTCTCTCAATGGCATCGTTCGATAAGGAGAATCATCTAGCTTGGCCCAGTGGTTCTTAGCAAGCTCGGACTAGGATTGTTTTCTAAATCTTACTCTCCTTTAAACTAGCATCCAAGTCTTCCGTATATAGGCGATGAAACCAGGGTTTCAGTACCCTAAAGTGCGTGCGGCTTTATTAAAGAAAGCTGCTTGTTTCTAGCTTCATTGAATTTTGCATGACTGGAGAAAGTCCACGTGGGAAAAGACAGATTCATCTCCAACTCTTCATGCCTTGACAGCTCTAGCCATTCGATCTACTCCTCTTTTGCTCTAGTAATTCTCTAGCATCCTGCACATGCACCACAAAATACCACATTTCTCGTGAAAAACACCAATATATATGATAATTAAAGCACATGTGGTGTAACCCCCTATCTACATGCAAATGTGTACAATCTATCCTAAATGAGCTTAAAAACATTCAAAAGACAAGGATTAAGGGTATATAAAATAGGTAAATTAAGCACACGTCAAAAACCCCAAACTGAACTGTTACTTGTTCTCAAGCGATATAAAATGGAAGCAAGAAAAATAAAAAAAAAATAAGAACAGTAAATAGCCATACATCCTAAGGTTCCACTAAGCTATGATTATAGTGATTCCAAGTCATATTGTAACAACAATTCATTCCTCATCTATGTTGAAGATAAGCAAATGTATTAGAGCTTACAGTTTTGTGCAAAAGATTAAATCTACTGTAAGTGCAGTGTGTGCTCGGTTACAAGCATTCATCACTTAATGGCCTTATTGAAGCTTAAGGGTTACTTTCTCTTTCTGCTTCAGCATTTTGTTTTCCTTTTCAGCATATTTTTACTCCATGTTCTTTTTATGTTTGAAAATTGTATCCTTGGGGCTTCAGCTCATCACACTAGCTCTTCAGTACTTGAAGATAAAATGGAGCAAACAGCCCATCCTTGAGCCCTACGAGTAGTGTCTTTTTATGGAGTTTTTAAGCCTTTGTTTTGCTACACTGAGCATTTAAGTTCATTCTCTTTGATTCATGCTTAAGCATCAGAAAGTCGACCTAGAGCATCCCTAAGGTTTCTTAAGTGTTAGATTGCATGCAACTTGTGGTTTTTAAGGGCTACATCGGATTTATCATAAAGTTAAAAAACTTGAAGCTCTTAACACCTTGCAAAGCATCAACACATATTCATCATAAGAAGTCATAATCAATGCAACAGTAGTTTAAGAATCAAAAGAATCATAGCAGAGGGAACCTAACGGACATAGTAGGCTATTCATAGTTCTAAAAAAATTCAATTTTTTCCTAAATTTAACCTAATGTAAATATGGATATGTACTCCCCCAAAATTGAGAAGAGCATTGTCCCCAATGCAAAAAGAAAATAAAAACAAAAAGCAAAACAAATCAAGAAAAAGCAAAATATGCACATGAAAAATGTAAAAACTAAACTAAATATATAAAAGAAAGGAAAATAAAATCTAACCCATGGAGCTACTGGGTGGTGGTTCTCGGATAATAATGCCCTTGTATTTGTCCGGGGCAGACATTTGTTTCTTGGTAGGGCGAAAGAAGGCGCCAGCATCAATATTTGGTCGTAGTCTTCTTTTGGTGGTGCTAGTGGGTGCAGGTTTAGGATTATTGAGCTCGTGAACTTCCGAGTTTAGCCATCCAAAGGGTGCCTTGAGGATTTTATCCTTTTTCCATTGTGGCACGCCTATTTTTTGGCAGACTGTCATTATAAGATGAGGGGACGGAAGTTCCCTTATCTTTCTCTAAGATGTGACTCTTGCCAAGACAGCCCCATAAATGATTTCATAGGGCTCTATTGGATGACCGTAGAGGATAGAGTGGAAGAGCAATAATCATCGTAGGGAGAAGATGGTTACGTTCTTCGTCGAAAGTAGCCTAGTGTTTATGAACATCGCTTAGAACTTGGCATTGGGGGTAAAATTCGACCATTGCACCGTTCTAGCGTTGGATAGTGTCCTATCCCAGGTTGTGCCTTCAACACAAATGTCTTATACGAGCCTCGTGTCACTTGTACTGGTTATGCTGGCAATAAACTTGGTATGGAGGCTGACAACTATCTCTAGTTGATAATGGCTTGCTATCAGTTGGGGTGTAAAGTCTACCTTTACCCCTCGCACAAATACCCAGCCCTCTCCATGCTGGCCAAAGTGAGCGAAAACTCCTTGACCCAATCTTCGTTTATGTGCCCTGGTTGTCTTGAAAATGTCTCACAGACATGGGTTAAGACAACAAATTGCTCCTCGTCATCAAAGAGGACTTCATAGATGTCGGATCCTATGAACCCTTCTTCTAGAATCAACAGTTGATTTCGAAGAGATTTGTATCTCTTTAGGAATTATTTAGAGTAAAGTCTGCCCAAAACAGACATTGAATTCTCGGTAGAAGAGTCTGAATTGAAACCTGAAAGGGAGTCAGATGAGGATTGCTGGAAAGATAGAGATGATGGAGAGCTCAAGTTTTACTGTCGGCATGCCAATGTGAAACCAATACAAGGTTCTAGAGGAGATAGAGTAATGTTTATCACTAAGATGACAACTGTTTGCTTTGGCAGATTAGCGGCCTTGGTTTAATAATGGAAAAACTTAGGGAAGAAAGATATGGATGGTCAGAGAAGCAAAAGGTTTTGAGAGTGATTGAGGGGAGTCAACATTTAATGTTGACTATTTTGTAAAGCGGGGAGGTGAAAGTAGGCGACGAGGGGTTGCAACATGTGGGGTAGTTATAAGTTATAGTGAGGGGTAGAAACAGAATTTTCATATATTAGTAAACCAATCCAATTCTTGTCCAATGTAACCAGCTTGCTTTCCATGGTCCCAAAAGAATGTTTAGCCCATTTTTGTCTCTTCCTCGCAATAACTGCCAAACAATAAGAAACAAAATAAAAATTAAAGTGCAGAAACAAAGAAAGTATAGGAAATAAATGAGGAAATTGAAAGAGCATAAAAGTAAATGATAGAACTGGAAGTTTTTAGACATCTATCAGTGTGACTGTAGTTTTGTCACGTTAACTGGTGTTCCCTTGTAGGGCTTTAGACGTTGACCTTGAAGATTGGGCCATCTTTTAAGTTTGTTATGTCCATCGTACCATGGGGGTAAATCTTAACACCATTTGACCATTAAAATTTTTTTGAGGCATCAGTTTAGCATCATGCCATTTTTTCATTTTTTTCTTTGTATATCTTGGCATTCTCATAAGCATTTAGTAGATACTCATCTAACAAATTTAATTCCAACAACCTTCTTTCCCCAGCTAGTTGGCAGTCCATGTTAATCTTCTTAATGGCCTAAAGACCGGCAAGTGACAATATTTTTCGTACACAAGTTGATAAGGTAACATTCCCAGTGGTGTTTTAACGGCAGTCCGATAAGCCCAAAGGGCTTCATCATGTTTTAAGGACCAATCTCTTCAATTTGGTTTTACCACCTTTTGAAGTATTCGCTTGATCTCTCGATTGGATACTTCCTATTGCCCATTAGTTTATAGGTGATATGCTGTAGCAATTTTGTGGTAGACTCTGTATCGACGCAATGCCTTGGCGATCAATTTGCTATCAAAGTGCTTACCTTCATCGCTGATAATGGCTCGAGGAACACCAAAACAGGTGAAAATGTTTTTGTACAAGAATCTCAAGACAGTGTTGACATCATTCTTTGTTATAGCAATTGCTTCCACCACTTGGACACATAATCTACCATGAGCAGAATGTACAATTGTCCCTTGGAGGATAGGAAGGGTCCCATGAAATTGATACCCCATACGTCAAAAAGCTCGACTTCCAGAATGGCCTACATGGGAAGCTCATTACGTCTAGATATATTTCTTGTCCTCTAACATCTATCACACTCCTTGTAATAATCATGGGCGTCTCAAAACAAGGTCGTCCAGTAGAATCTAGATTGTAAGACCTTTGCAGCTATCCATTATCCTCCAAAATGTTCCCCACACGGAGTAGAGTGGCAATGATGTAGGATATCTTCTTGTTCTTCTTCCAAGACACATCTTCAGAGCATTTGATTACCATATTGCTTGAAAAGGTAAGGCTCATCCCAATGGTAGTAGCATGCATCATGCCAAAATTTCTTTCGTCTCTGGCTGTTAAGATCACAAGGAAAAATGCCATTAAAAGAAAAGTTAACAATGTCAGTATACCATGGTAAAGTTGTGGCTTTTAAAAGTTTCTCATCAGGAAATTCTTCCTTAATTTCATATACAACATCAGTATCTCATGCATTAACTAGCCTGGAAAGGTGGTCAGCAACCTGGTTTTCAATACCTTTCCTATCGGTTACCTCAATATCAAATTATTGTAGAAGTAAAATCCATCTAATAAGTTTAGGTTTAGCATCTTTCTTAGATACCAGGTATTTAATGGCAGAATGATAAGTATGCAGAATAACCTTAGTACCTATTAAATATGACTTAAATTTATCAAATGTGAAAACAACAGCAAGTAATTCTTTTTCAGTGGTGGTATAGTTTACTTTTGCCTCATTGAGTGTGCGAATAGCATAATATATGACATGAAAAAACTTTTTCTGTAACCCCCTAAACCCGGCCCAGAAGAAATGGGTCGAATCTAGAAAGTCACGTTTGAAAACTTTTCCCTCAAGAAAACAAATTTTAAAGATTATACTTTAATTTTAAAAAAAACGTATAATGATAATTCAATAAATATCTTATAACAAATAATTTGGCAAATGTCAAAATCAATATCCGAATATATAATATAAATATCTAAATAAAAAAACATAGTAAATGAATGCTAAAAATAATCCCAAAACATAATTAGTCTCAAAGTCTGAAAATTACATCAATGTCTCAAAATAATAATCTGAATAACTAAAAATAATTTCGTACTCAATAATAAAAATAACCGGATAAAAAGTGAGATCCTCCAAGTACTGCGTCGCCTAAAGTCCAAAGGTATCTGTAAGAGAAAACTATGGGGGAGTAAGATAAAGAGCTTAGTGTGTCTCTAAAGTGCAAGAAAATCATAGTCGTAAAACAAAGTAATATTTTTCTCAAGTTTCATTAAAACATAAAACAATTAACAATATCACAAGCGTAATACAATGCACCCCAACTACGTCTGCCAAAGATGAGGAAGGTTCCCATAACCTCCTCGCTACATCGTCACTATCCGAAGTGGAATCTCGACCCGAAGGTGGAGCCACTAATCCGAAGCAGAATTCAGCCCGAAGGGTGAAGCCACTGAACTTCCTCCGTACAAATCCCAACCCATGCTCATACATATATGATGTTTAAAACTCAAATTTCATAAACAAAGTTCCATAAATCCGATGTTCCATAAACATATGCCATAAATCCTAATTTCTGTAAATTTCAATGTTTCATAAATCAAATATTTCATAAATCATAATTAAAAACACATTCTAAAATCGTATGCATATGATGTCAACCATACAAGCCATAATACAAATCATAATCAAGCAAGGCATAAAACCGTATAAAAATAATTTATTTATAGCACGGGAAGAAAACACACCTTAGCCAAAGCAAACTCAACCTACTAATTAAGGCGTTTCTCAAGATTATAAGCATTGGGTCCAGCTGTATTGGTACCTATGAGAATAATCCTATGATAACACTATTACTATTATCACTATGATCAAAGAATTATTCCTAACTACTATTCTAATGAAATTTAATGAATACTTATTTGATTTGAATATTTGAACTTCAAATCAACCGAAGACATAGTTGAATTGATCGGTGCCAGAGATTCAGCATGGTTTAATCAAATTAAATAAATAATAAAAAAAGAAAAGAAAAATGGAGATGCGATTCGAACATAAATAGAAAGAGGGGAGAAAGAACGACTGCGGCAAAACAAACAAGTTGCTGGGGAAGGGACGATTTGGCTTATATAAACCAAAATTTTGGATAAATTACAAGGTAAGTCCTTGTACTTTTCTAGGGTTTACAAGGTAAGTTTCTAATATTAATTCTTTATAAAAAGGTCACTAAATATGTTTAAAATTCAATTAATTTTTAATTTTCTTAATTAGGGTTTTGTTTTAAATTCCCAATTTCTAGGGTTTTGAATTTAGGGATTTCAAAATTAGGGTTTTAAATTTGGGGCAAAAATTTTGGGTGTTACATTTTCCGGCGTTGTCCAAGAATAGTACCAACAGCATAGTCGTTCGCATCACACATTAGCTTAAATGGCTGGGACCAATCAGGAGGTACTACAACCGGTGCAGAGATAAGCTCTTTTCTTAGGATTTCAAATGCAGCCTAACATTTTTCAACAAATTCGAATGCCCTATTTTGTTTCAGCAATAAACACAAGGGCTTCGAGATCTTGAAGAAATCTTTTATGATCCTTCTATAGAACCCGATATGACCTATAAAGCTTTGAATAGCCTTTTTGTTTGCTGAAGGTGGAAGTTTCTCAATTGCTTCAATTTTGGCTCGGTCTACTTCAATGCCCTTATCAGAAATATGGTGGCCTAAAATAATGCCTTCGGTCACCATAAAATAATACTTTTCCTAGTTTAATACCAGGTTAGTGTCATCGCACCTTTGTAACACGTTTTCAAGATTCCCTAAACAATGGTCGAAAAAATCACCATAAATAGAGAAGTTGTCCATGAAAATCTCTAGAAAGTCATCCACCATGTCTGAAAGAATGGCGATCATGCATCGTTGGAAAGTTGCTGGCGTATTGCAGAGACCAAAAGGCATCTTGCATAAAGCATATATGCCATATAGGCAGGTGAATGTTATCTTTTCTTGATCTTCATGTGCGATGGCGATCTGGTTGTAGCAAGAATAAACATCTAGGAAGCAATAGTATGGTTTCCTTACAAGTTTGTCGAGCATTTGATCAATAAATGGTAGTGAGAAATGATCCTTTTTTGTCACCTTATTTAGCTTCCTATAATCAATAAAGATTTGCCATTCAGTTACAGTTCTAGTGGGAAAGAGTTTGTCAGCATCATTCTTGATCATAATCATCCCTTCTTTCTTGGGTACTCACTGGACAGGGCTCACCCATGAATTGTCAGAGATAGGATAGATGATTCTAACATCAAGAAACTTGATGATTTCTTTCATAACCACTGTCCTCATGATAGTATTAAGTCTCCGTTGTGGTTCTATCAAACTGCTCTGGTCATCTACAAGCAAAATCTTATGCATGCACAAGATAGGACTAAACCCTTTTATATCAACAATAGTCCAACCAATAGCTCTTTTATGCTTTGACAAAACATTTAATAGTTTACCTTCTTGGTCTGGATTTAAACAAGCAAATATCACAATAGGTAGTGTATTATCTTCCCTAGGTATGCATAATTTAATTGAGGGGGAAGAGGTTTAATTTCAAGTACCGGTGGATATTCGAGAGAATGTTTAGAATATTTTAACTCAGTGTAATCCAAAGGTTCAAAATTTCTACCTGGCCGCGTGAGCACAACATTAGTTTGTTCAATCTCTGTATTACCATCTTCCTTAGCTTCATGCATGGCCTTGTCAAAGTCATCTTGTTCCTCAGCAGTAAGCATGTTGCTACAACAAAAATCGAGTAAATCATCTTTAATTAGTGCTTCTTTAGCTTCTACGAGCTGGCATTCTTCATAATCATCCGCGTACTTGAGTGTGCTGAAGAGGTTGAATGTGATCTTTTTGTCGTTTATCTTCATGGTGAAGTTGCCATTCTCACAATCGATCACGATTTGTCTGATGGCTAGGAATGGCCTCCCAAAATAATGGGAGCATTCTCATCAGCTTTACAGTCAAGGATGATAAACTCTATCGGGGAGACAAACTTATCTACCCTAACTAGCACATCTTCAATTCTGCCATCGGGTCAAATTTGAGATCGATAAGCTAACTAGAGGATCACTGATATATGTCTTGCTTTTTTATCCCTAATCTTTTAAAAATAGATTTTGGCATCGAGTTCACACTTACACCAAGATCACATAAGGCTCGGCCAGAGTAATTATAGCCTATCGAGCATAGAATGGTGAAGCTGCCAGGGTCCTTCATCTTGGGTGGCAAATCACTCAGCACAACCACAAACTCGCCTATAGTGGTGACAGTTTCAACCTCACTTACCTTCCTCTTCTTTGTTACAATCTTCTTTAGAAACTTTGCATAGATAGCCATCTGATCAATGGCCTCTAGAAGTGGGACATTGATGTGCAACTATTTAAGCATCTTCAAAAAATTTTGGTATTGGGCATCTTGTTTCTAAGCTTTCAATCTCTGTGGGAATAGAGGTGGTGGTTTGGGCTCGTCTTGTGGCTTACTGGATGTAGGTGCATCCTCAGTTTTATCTTTTTTGGCTTCAATAGCAAGGTCTCTCACTGTATAAGACACATGAGTTAGTTTTTTTTGTGCTGAAGCATCAACGGTTGGCTTTCTTGGAGTAGGATCTGCTGGAGATCTTCCCCTAAACTTGACTTTTATTTTCAGTTGCGTGCCACTACGTAGAGTGATGGCATTGCTCTGCATTAAAGGAATTAGTGACTTCAATATCACTAGGTAGTCCGCCAGGTAGTCTCGATTTTAGCATCTGAGCGATCTACCCAACTTGAGTCTCTAGCGACCTAATCAAGGCGATGTTTTTTTGCATGATCAATTGCTAGTTTTGCAACACGGTAGCCTGTATTGTGAGCATCTCACTATGATTCTTTAGATGAGCTGCTTGATCTTGTATAATGACACGGGCAGTTTCCATAAAAGATTGATAAGAATTAGAGTTAAAGTTAGAAGCTCCCTGTTTCTACCTCTTAGTTTTTTGGAATCTAGGAGGGTCGATTGATGTAGCTGGTTGTGATCTTGAATTTCCTTTATTACCTCCCTAACCAAAATTTGGATGTTGCCTCCACTCTGGGTTGTAGGTGTTGGAGTAGAGACTGGTGTTGAGGTTGGTGTTCCCTATGTAACATCCAAATTCTTGTTGTTAAGGAAATGTACTCAACTGATGTTCCTCATCGCAATTCTCACAAGTGTATTACACCACCTTGGCCTCTCAGACATTATATGGCCCTTGCATGTTCTTGAGCAAGTTGGTGATGGTAGAGTGTTGAGCTGCTACAGTTTGAGAGTCGTCCAATTAGAATACTCTAATGGCTTTGGGTCTAGGCTTCAATCTCCCTCTTGGAAATTGGTAGTCAGTGTTGGCTATTTGGTCAAGTATTTGGAAGGCCTTGTTAGGTTCTTTGTCGAGCAAAGTACCATTGGCTAACGAGTCGATCATCATCCTTGTTGGTGCATTAACGCCATTATAGAACGTCATGACCTATAGCCAGTCTGTAAATCTAAGGATCGAGCACTTCCGAAGTAGGTCTTTGTACCTATCCCATGCTTTATACATGGATTCATCATTATATTGTTGGAACGAGATGATATCAATTCTCTTTTGGTTGTGCACGTTCGGTGGATCATATATGTGCAGAAACTTGCTACACAAGTTATCCCAAGATGTAATAGATCCTGCAGAACAAGTTTTCAACCATGCTCTGCTTGATCTCTCAAAGAAAAGGAGAATAGTATAAGTTGCAAGGCATCGGTAGGAATATCTGGTTTTCTAAAAAATCGCAAACTTCCAAGAAGGCTTGAATATGCTCGTGAGCATCTTCTCTTTCCGATCCTCCAAATTGGACAATGTTGTTGAACATAAAAAGCTTTCGCTCAAAGTGGGCTGTCCCGAGGTCAGGTACCACAATCGGTGGATTAAGGTTATTGATGACGGGCTCAATGATCTCTCTAATGAGCCTTCTGGGCCTGGCAGGTGGTGGATCATTTTGACCATTATTACCCGCTCTAACTCCCTGTCCATTAATTGAAGGTACTTCTTCTGGATTACACACGTTCTCAGGGGGTTCTTGTTGTCATTCACCATATTCTTTTTCACTCGTATTAGTCTCCAAAAATTTCTTTCGACTTTCAGATTATATAAAAGAATGGGCTATGTGGTAGACCTTCTAGTCATGCACGAACGGGCCTGAGAATAAAAAAAACAAAAACAAAAATTAAATGCAATAAAAATAAAGTCCTAAGCATAATTACAACGTAACTATCAATTGCCAATCCCCGACAACGGCACCAAAAGCTTGATGCTTGTCAAATAGTGATGCACTTTAGAGCAAGTATACTCGTCATATCAAGTAATAAAGTGAGAGTAGAGTGTTGAACCCACAAGGATTGGATCAATAATTATGAAGTTATCAAACTTAGGAATGTGTTGCAAGTATGGTTGATTATTGATTTAATTAAAACTAATTTAACTAATCTAATGATAGCTACGATAAAGACAAACAACTAAAGTGACTTAAAAATTAATTATGGAGGTTGGGATTATTGCTAAGGATATGTGCTTGATTACCTAGATCAATGCTATAGCGACGGGCGATACATGTCTGCATAAACCCTAAAGTTCTTCATCTACTCGATGGGATTTTCAAATAAACTTCTGACTCTCTCGATGCCTAGAAGTTAATAACATTCTAGTTAAGGTGATACATGTATGCATTAACCCTAAAAACTCTATTATTTATTTAAGAACTCCTTTTTAGAATTTGAAACCTTAAACTTATGTCTAAGCTAGATTAAGACTAAGTTAACAGCTTAGCCCCACTGCGCATATTTGTCTAACTTAACTCTCTTAAATATTAAGCCACATATCGATAGTTAATAAGCCTATCTCGAATAGCTCTTATGATTAACTACGCATTAAGAACATGAACAGAATAGATGAAGATAAAAGCAACTAAAGCATTAAAATAGAATAATCAAACATGAAATCCTAGGACGCAATAATTCCAACTAAAAATTTTAGCTCATGTTTGAGCCTAAAACAACCATAATTAAAAGTATAAAGTACGACAGATTATCAAACAAGAAAAGAAAGAAGCCGAGCATCCTTGAAAAAACTCCTTCTGTGTCGTCCAACTATATTGTAGGCCTCTTCTCTGTCAGCCTCTCTCGATGGCGTCATTCAATGAGGAGAATCATCTAGCTTTACCCTGGTGGTTCTCTATAAGCTCAGAATAGGACTATCGTCTAAATCTCGCTCTCCTTTGAAGTAGCATCCAAGTCTTCCTTATATATGCGGTGAAACTAGGGTTTCAATACCCTAAAGTGCACGCGACTTTATTAAAGAAAGCCACTTGTTTCCTACTTTATTGAATGTTACGTGACAGGAAAAACTCCACGTGGACAACGACAGATTCGTCTCCAACTCTTTATGCCTTGTCAGATGTAGCCATTCGATCTACTCCTCTCCTGCTCCAACAATCCTCTAGCATCCTGCACATGTACCACAAATACCACATTTCCCGTGAAAAGCACCAATATATATGATAATTAAAGCACAGGTGGTGTAACTCCCTATCTACATGCAAATATGTACAATCTATCCTAAATGCAACCTAAATGAGCTTGAAAACAAGCAAAAGATAAGGATTAGAGGCATATAAAATAGGTAAATTAAGCACTCTTCACATCTTTCTTGGCCAAAAGGTATTTAAGTGCCGAAAGGTCTGTTTTAACCACAACCTTACTACCCACCAAGTAAGATCTAAATTTGTCAAACGCAAAGACAACTGCAAGGAACTCCTTCTAAGTTGGGCCTCATTCAATGTGTGGATGGCATAATAGATGGTATGGAAAATTTTGCCACGCCTTTTTCCTAACACACTTCCAATAGCGTAGTCGCTGGCATCGCACATGAGCTCGAATGGCTTATTCCAATCTGGTGCCATGACGATGGGGCATTAATTAACATGTCTTTCAATTCCTGAAATGTTTTTAAAGAAGAATTATCAAACGCAAATGTGGTATTCTGTTCCAAAAGTAAGCATAAAGGTTTAGAAAGTTTTAGGAAATCTTTAATAAAGCAACGGTATAAACCTGTATGTCCCAGGAAACTTCTAATACCTTTGACACTTGTGGGTGGAGGCAATTGATTGATTACCTTTACCTATTCTTTGTCAACTTCTAGTTCTTTCTTGGTTACTTTGTGTCCAATAACTATGCCCTCCTTCACCATGAAGTGGCATTTTTCCCAGTTGAGGACCAAGTTGGTTTCAATACATCTCCGTAAAACAAGTTCCAAACTCTGAAGGCATTCCTCAAAATTTTTGCCAAGTACTGAGAAGTCATCCATAAAGACTTCTAAGTTGTTCTTGATCATATCTGAGAAAATTAACATCATGCAACACTGAAATGTTGCTAGGGCGTTACACAATCCAAAGGGCATTCTTCTAAAAGTGAATGTCCCATATGGACAAGTGAATGTAGTTTTCTCCTGATCTTCTAGAGCAATGGCAATCTGATTATAGCCCGAGTAGCCATCCAGGAAGCAATAAAATGTCTTCCCTACCAATCTGTCCAACATCTGATCAATGAAGGGAAATGGGAAGTGATCTTTTTGGGTGGCATTATTTAGCTTCCTATAATCCATGCACACTCTCCAGCCTGTCACAGTCCTCGAAGGGATCAATTTATCTTTTTTGTTCTAAGCCACGGTCATCCTACCCTTTTTGGTACACACTGCACCGAGCTGACCCACGAACTATCAAAAATGGGATAAATTATCCCGACATCCAACCACTTTATGAATTCTTTCTTGACTACCTCATTCATGCTAGGATTTAATCTCCTTTGGGCCTTGATTGTTTGCCATGGTAATCCTCCAAAATGATTTTGTGCATGCAAATTGTTGGGCTTATCCTTCGGATATCAGCTAAGGTCCATCCCATGGCTTGCTTGAAATTGCCCAATATCTCTAGCAATCTCTCCACCTGGTCATCAATTAAGTCCACAGCTATTATCACTGGCAAAGTGGAGTTGTCTCCCAGGTAAGCATATTTGAGGTGGCTTGGCAAAAAATTCAGTTCCATCTATAGATGGTTTGGGTGCCTTGATTTCTCTTCCAGCCAACTCAAGTGGCTTAGGTCTCCCAAAATAACTCATGACCTCATTCAGCATGATTGGTTCTTTAGGTTCTTCACTCATTATATCTTTATCATCCAGTTCTCTAGCATCATCGCATGTGTCTTGGAAAATCTATGCAATGTCCACTTTGAAAATAGACTCCATCAGCTCGACAGCTTGGCATTCCTCAAATTCATCTACACACTTAAGAGCTTGAAATACGTTAAACATGACATGTTGGTCATTCATATGAATAGTAAGCTCACATTTTTGTACATCAATTAAAGTTCTACCAGTGGCAATAAATGGTCTTCCCAAAATTATTGGGACATTATCATCAGCCTCATATTCTAAATTAATAAAATCAGCTGGGAATATAGATTTATCTACCTTCACTAACACATCTTTAATCTTACCCTTTGGATGTGCATAAGATCGATCTGCCAACTGAAGTGTTACTGTGGTAGGCCTTTCTTCAATTCCAAGATTTTTGAAAATTGACATTGGCATCAAATTGATGCTGGCTCCCAAGTCACACAGTGCTTTACCCATGAATCTATTGCCAATAGTGTAGGAAACAGTGAAACTTCCCAAATTTTTCAGTTTTGGTGGCAATCTACTGGTTACCATTGCACTGCTTCCCTTAGTAAGAGCGATAGTCTCGAAATCACCCAACTTATTCTTTTTGGACAAATTGTCTTCCATGAATTTGACGTAGTTGGGTATTTGTTCGAAAGCTTCCACTAATGGTATGTTGATTTGTAGTTGTTTAAGGACTTCCAAGAAACACTTAAATTGCTGGTCTTGCTTGTGTTTTTAGAGTCTTTGTAGAAAAGGTGGTGGCAGATAGGTAAATGTTGGCTCTGCTGGTTCTGCCAAAGAGTTGTTGGCATCAGATTGGGATCTGACATTGTTAGCGCTTGTCTAGCAATGAACCGTTTGCTAAAGTATCAACCACAGTTCTGACATAAGCATTGAGTCCGTTATAAAAGGTCTCTATTGGGGTCCAATTAGGAAATCCATACATGGGGCACTTCCTCAACAGGTCTTTGAAATGGTCCCAGGCATCATATAGAGTCTCGTCATCAGCCTACCTAAAAGTAAAGATTTCACTCTACGGCTTGGCATTAAATTTAGGTGGCTGGAATCTCAAAAAAATTTATGGCATAATTCTGCCCACGAAGTTACTGAACCAGATGGCAAAGAACTTAGTCACGTTTTTCTCTATCTCTCAGAGAAAATGAGAATGGTCTTAATTTCACTGTCTCTTCAGCTACACCAGGTTGCTAAAATAGTTGGCACACCTCTATGAATTGCTTCAAGTGTTACTTGGGTCTCTAGTAGGTGATTCCTCAAATTGACCTACATTCAAAAGTGTTTGTATCATTACAATTTAAGTTCAAAATTAGCTGTATTTACCTCTGGACCAACTAGCCCTGGCATAAATTATCCATGGTTGGTGCCAAGTGTTCTCTGATAGGTCATTCTTCTTTCATAACAACAGTAGGAGCGGGTGGAATTTCTTCATGTATTGTTGGATTCTACTGGTTGTTGGCATTATTTATGACACCTTCTGGACCACCATTTCCGTTATGAGCCATTTCTTGAAATTTTCTTTTTTATCCTGCATAGCGTTCTTTCAATTTATGGACCGTATAATAAATCTTCCCTTGTAGTGTGGATCTTGTTCATAGACCAAACCAAACAAAATAAGTAAAATAAACAAAACAAGTAAAAATCAAAATAATCAATTTCGTTGCAATCCCCGACAACGACATAAAAAACTTGTCAGCTGACTAATACTTGGAAAACAATTGATGAATTATCGTAAATATGTAGAGAAATAATGCCAAGAATAAGTCTTTTAGGTGCAAGTATACACGGTAAGCAAGTATTACAGCAGTAAGTTGAGTATCGTATCCACATGGATTGTCTAGGAATTTAATGTCACGATAATTACTTGTGGAATAAAATAAATAAATTGGTGATTGAGATCACTTTTTAAATAAGAAAATGACTAAGGAAAATAAACTAAATAATCAGGCAGATTGGCAAACAAATGAGTCAAGATGATGGATTGGCGTTGGTAAGGGATGCTTGGATTTTACACTAGCGAAGACAGCAATTAATAACTTCCAGCCTTGGTTTTATTGCCGATAAGATTTTAGTTAGTATTTTCTCCGTCGATGGTAATACCCTAAGTTAATTACTTTTAACACCTATATGTCTATAGTGATTTTCAAACAATTAACTTGGCAAAGTTTTAATCTTTACTCCAAGGGGTAGATTCACTCCCGAAGTAAGCTCATCTATTTGAGCATCTTCTGTCGAAGCTTCTCTCCTTAGTATTTGGAAATTAATCCTTATCTCCTAATTATGTTAATATATTAGGGGATAATGAGCATACAATACCAATGGTCGTATGGCAAAGAATATAAGAAAATTAAGCACTAGAAAAATAGACAAAAATGCCAAGTCATTCAATAATTAAAAACCTAAATCAAGCGTTCATCGCAAACATCCCATCCAACTTTAAGAAAATTAGTTCATCACTGGCGAAACCATCAACAAAATATCATTTTTAAACATCACCATCATATCATAAATAAAAATAAAGAGAAATGGAAAATGAAGGAGATTCGTCGATGCAGGCCTTCAATGGATCCAGAGCTTTTGGTCACAGCCTGGTCGAACCACGATTTGCCCTCTACACTCTTTCTTCACCATGGCGCGGCCTTCTTGTCTCAACGATAGGCTTTCTTTATATAGGCGCTCGTGGAAAACCCTAGGTTGGGTTTGAATCTTGAAAGTTTGCTACACACCAAGATAGGCACATTACCTTCTTATCCTCTTTTTGAAATAGAGCTGATCTGGTCTTGACTAACGGCTAACTGACCGGGCATCGGTTCATCCTTCAATTGCCAACCAAGCTTGGCAATCATTGTCCTACTTTTGCCAACTGAACTCAGCATTTCTCTTATGCTCCTCCTACTCTTGTCCTACTCTGCCAAATCTGCTCTTGACTTGCCTATCACAGCAAGAAAATACCCCTTCACTCTAGCAATAAAAAATATGCCTTCCTTAACTCCTAGATGCAAATGGATGAATCTAACTACTAAATGTACAAATATGTACTCAAAGTCAAGCAATAGCATGGCAATATATATGTAAAAAGTATATCTTCTAAGGAGTTAACATGTTATCATCTCTATAATAATTTCATTCATCAATTATGACCATTGATTGAAGTCATTGTTTGATGAGCTTAAACCAGTTAAACATCACAATGATAGAGGCAAAATGAGTAATGATAGTTGAAAGCAACTTAAGAGGACTAAATCTTTGGAAGATTATCAATATCAAGTTGTGATTCATGATGAAATTCTTTATTTGTATGGAATCCCATGAATTTCAGTAATCCAATAGCACAAGTCATATGTTTTCTCATTTCCTTCGGTGTTTTTTTCCGAACAAATGTTCTTCAAAGTAAGATTAAGAGTGTACAACACACGGTGTCCAATAAATATGAGGATACATGCTCTCAATTATCTCTCATGACCCCTTGCAATTAGTCGTATTGTCAGTACTAATTTGCACCACATTTTGGTGACCCACCTCATCAATCATTCTTTTCATCAAATTGAAATTGAAAATTTTATCTTTAACTTCACCAAAATAATTTACAACTCTAAGAAACATAGCCTATTTTCAAAAGTAACCATAAAATTAATGAGAGGTGTCGACTGACTAAAGCTTGGCAAACAATTGAATAATTTATGTAAATATGCCAAAAAATAATGTCAAGTTTATGTCTTTTTGCCTGCAAGTATACATGGTCAGTAAGTAATACAACAATAAGCTGGTTATCTTATCCACATGGATTTTCTAGGAAATAAATGCCACAATATTTTACTTGTGAATAAGAACAAATGAGTTGACTTGGATTTTGAATTTTGATTAAGAAAATGACTAAGGGAAATGTAGTGAAAATGCAAACAGGTTGGCAAATAAATATATTCAAATGGATGGTAGGCGATGGCAAGGGATGCGTGGATTTTTCACTAGCAAAGACAACAATTAATAACTTCTAGCCTTGGTTTTATTGCCTAGCAGATTTTAAAGTAACATTGCCTCTATCGATGGCAATACCCTAAGTTAATTAGAATTAACTCCTATATGTCTATAGTGATGTTTCTCAATAATTAACTTGGAAAAGTTTTAATTTGCTCATAAGAGGTAGACTCACTTCCGAAGTAAGCTCATCTACTTGAACATCTTCTGTCGAAGTTTCTCTCCTTAGTACCTGCAATTAATCGATGTAGCAAAGAATTTAAGCAAATTAAGCACTAGCAGAATAGAAAATATGCCAAGGCATTCAATTATTAAAAACTGAAAAATAACTAGGTGTTCATCAAAAAAACATCCCCAGCCAACTTAAAAGAATTAGTTCATTACTGGGGAACCATCAACACATCATCTTTTATCAACATCACCATCTTAAATGAAATTAAAAACAAAGAAATATGGAAAATAAAGGAGATCCATCGATGTAGCCCTTCAATGGATCCAAAGCTCTCGGTCTAAGCTGGTCAAACCACTATTTGCCCTCTATCTTCTTTTTTTACCATGGTGCAGCTTCCCTTATGGTTCATCAATCAGCTCTGATAAATAGGCACGCGTGGAAACCCTAGATTGGGTTTGAATCTTAAAAGTTAGTTACACACCAAGATAGGCGCATTATCCTCTTATCCTCTTTCTGAATTTTTTAGGGCTGGCGTGTTCTTTGACCAATGGCTATTGACCGGGCATCGTTCATCCTTCGATTGCCAACTGAGCTTAGCAATTCTCGTTCCTACTTTTGCCATCAACACTCGGTATTTCTCTTTTGGCTTTCTGCTTCTCTGGCTTTTTGTTCTGCTCTACCAAACTTGTCATGCTCCTAACCTGCCACCAAAGTAAGAAAATACACCCTCACTCTAGCAAAAGAAGCACTCCTTAACTCCTATATGAAAATGCATGATTCTACTAGCTAAATGCACATATATGTACTCAAAGGCAAGCAAAAGCATGGTAATATATGTAAGAAAAGTAGTACTTTTGAGCAGTTAACACACCCCTAAACCTAACTCATTGCTTGTCCTCAAGTAATGCAATTACAAACTAAGAAAATAAAAAAATAAAATAGAGTACCTCGGTAAAATTGTCTTGAGTAACAACACGTGCTAGCAAGCAAATTCTGGCCCTAGTTCTGTACTCAGATATCCCATTGCAGTAATGCCAACAGATCAACAAATTCAGGTGCAGCAATATAACTCTAATCTAGGGTCATAAAGTGTGCGTGAAGTGCAGGCAATTTGTATCGAGTACCCTTTCACTCCCTTAGTTAAATTTACTACCCAAACTCATAATTTATATATATATTTATTTATTTACCAAGGGTTTCTTTTTGCTGGCATTAAAGTTGGGTTCGCGTCACAATGTTGTTTGGTGTGAGAAGTAAGAGGGAGCATACCACGAACCCCCACGCTAATCCATACTACATCACTAGCTTACCCATTACACCCATACCCTAAAGTTTTATTGGCTTGAGAACTAAGAGGGAGCAAACCATGAAGCCCCAAGTTATGTATTATCTCTAAGGCAGAGGAGTGTTCTAAATTTTTTTCTTGCCTTTAGGAAAACGTTGTTGCCTTATTTTTTTTCTTTTTCTTTTTACCCTGGCATTTTTTATGTTTTCAAGTTCAATTTCAAAAATCCTAAGTTTGTCTTGGGAACTAGATGCATACTACGTGTTAAGTGAGACTAAAGTTCCCTAAGCTAGAGATCAATTTCCAAGCAACTTGGCATTACAAATATGCTGGCTCATGCTATCTAAAGATTCTAATCTCATCGTCAGACAGGGCATACTAGTACAAAAATTCTAACAATGTTAGCAAATATGTTGGCAAAATTATCATTCCAAAACTAAACAGAGGTAAAAAATAATAATGAGTTGATATGCATGAGTTAACCTAATCTAATCTACATGGCAACAAAATGCAGACATAAATATAAACATGCTTGAATGTCATGGCAATATATGTGTGGCAACACCCCCTAAACTAAATGTGTGCATTGTCCTCAATGTATGAAAACACATATATACAAAATGAAATGCATGATAAAAATGAGAAATGTGAAATTAAGGATTTAAGGGGAAGAGGAATCTCATTCAGAATGTTCGAAGTGACATGGGTCTTTCGCTTGACAAAGCTCCATCGACTTGGAGCCATGTCATTCTTTCTTTTCAGTGTGGGCTTCGAGACAGCAGTGGAGGCCTTCACATTATAGAGGACCTCCTCTATTATCACCGCTGACTCAGATACAACAGGGGCTACGAGAGTAGGGGCAGCAGGTGGCACGCTGTTCTTGGCAAGGACTTTCTCATCAGACTCTTGTGAAGTCTCAGTCTTAGCAGATTCAACTTGGACAGGTAAAATAGGAACAGTGGCATCTAATTGTTGAATCGGAGTATGAACAGACTGGAGGCTAAGCGGTATTATTTATGGTACAGTGAACTCGGTTTGGAACTCTATAAACTGTGGCAAAAAATCGGTGGTGATGCCATCGAGGGTTATCTTAAGGGCTTGATACCTGGCTTCAATGTATTGCCAAAACACTAAATTCTGCTCCTCGGCCTTCTCTAGCTTTAGGATAATGAGCTCTTGTCGTTGATAAATCTGGGAAAGTAATGCCAAAACATCAACTAGCATTGGTGTGATAGGCTCTGGCTTTTGCATCTTGGCAGCAAACACTGGCTCAACAACTTTCCCCGTGTCTTTTTTCTTGACCTCTCTACCAATCAACTGGCTCTACATCGCAGGGGTAATGGCTCTTTTTCATTTTTTGGTATTGTCGGAGTCAAATTTTGGCACGTTATGCAGCCTGAAAATCTTAGTAATTAATGAAAGAAAAACCAAACTGCCATTTCCCTTACCAGCACACATATAGGTTTCGTTTACAATGAGATGTCCCACATTGATTGTCATCCCCACCATTATAGAATGTAGCAAAGCCATTCTTTCCTCTAAAACTATATCGTTGTGCGTTGTTGGCATAACGTTGGCCTTCAAAAAGTGGTTCTAACCCCTTGGCTGTGGCTTCAATGCCAGGCGCTTCACAGTTCTTTTTCCCTTGGATGAGGTGTTCCACTTTGTGCCCTGTTCACATAAATCCCTCAAAAACAGCTATCTTGTAGTAGCATCCATGGATTCCACGAATGTTGAATGTTCTTCCCTTGCACCATCCAACTTAAACAAGTCATTAATGTACCTTCATCGAATCTCACACATGTACCTCGAAAAAAATAGAAAGGGTGAATCTTTTGTAGTGAGGTGAGCATAGAATTTGCGAACAATAGTGGAATCAACATCCCCTGGCTGTTGGAAAATGTTTCCATTTGTGTTTCTTGAAAATGGCAACTACTTCCGGTGAGAACCCCAAGTTAGATTCATTCTTGAATTCGAACCCTTTCTCGTAATAAAAGGTTCGACCTGCAAAGTTTTTCTCATACTTCTTCTTGATTTCATCATTGAAAAATATCTTGATCGGTGCAGAAGAAGATGTCATGAAAAGAAATTGGGAGAAATAAAAAAAGATAAAAGAAAATTTGGTTCTTGATTTTTTCTTCTTGCCAAGCGAGAGAATAGAGAGAGGAAAGACTTTGCTTAAGGGAAAACGAAGGTTAAATAAATGGAAGGGGAGACGCTTGAGTTGGTTTAATAGTGAGTTTAGTGGAAATAATGATGGAGTGATAGTTATGCGTGTATAGGAAAGTGGGATGATGATGGGTTTTAGGGCTAATTAAGGTGACGGCGTGGGAAAAATATGGGTAAAATAAAAGGGTAAAATTTCAAAGTTTGAAGAGTTAACCTAGACGGCTAGGGTTTCCCACTTTAGCCAAAAAATTACTCTCTCTTGTGCCAGATATTGCATAGGGTCCACGTGCTATTCGATCTTGCAAAGATGGATGTCCAAATACCGGTATTTCCTGGCATACTGCCTTGGCAAAATATCATGTACTAATACTCACAAAACTTTTTAAAGAAAAAAATATATATATATAAATAAATAAACTAAAATTCTAAAAAGAAAAACAACTAACCTAACTATTTATATTGATCAAATGATGATGGGAAAATTTACTGAATCTCTGCCAAGAGAATAGTCTCCTTGGCATTCCTCTGACTCCCTTCCAGATGATGCTCCAATCTCTGGCCATTCACTTTAAAAATTATCCCCGTTTTCAAGTCTTTGATATCTACTGCTCCATGAGCATAAGTCTTGACAACTTTAAATGGTCTTGACCATCTGGATTTGAGTTTACCTGGAAATAACTTAAGCCTCGAATTGTCTCAATTTATCTTGGAAAAATTCTGTTACCATGCCACTTCTTTTTTCGTTCTTTGTACAGATTGGCATTTTTATTGAATTGCGCTTTAAATTATTCCAGCTCATTTAAATCTAACAAACGCTTTTCACCTGCAGTTCTCCATTCCATGTTCAACTGCTTGGTTGCCCAACAAGCTCGATGTTCTAACTCAACTGGAAAATGGCATGACTTCCCAAATACAAGCTTGTACAGGGAAGTTCCTAATGGAGTTTTGAAGGTTGTTCTGTACGCCCACAAGGAATCATCTAGCCTCAAGGACCAGTCATTCCTCGTTGGATTCACTATCTTCTCCAAGATGTTATTGATTTCCTTGTTTGAAATTTCTACCTGGCCATTTGTCTACGGATGGTAGGCAATGTTAATTTTTTACTTAATTCAAAACCTCCACAGAGCTTTAATGATCAAATGGCATTTAAAATGGGTACCTTCATCATATATGATGGCTCTGGAGGCACCAAATCTGGTAAAGATATACTTGTGTAATAACTTAGCAACGACCTTGGCATCGTTTGTAGGTAGAGCAATAGCTTCAAACCACTTCAAAACATAGTTTAGTGCCACAAGTATGTACAAATTACCAAATGATGATGGAAAATGACCCATAAAGTCTATCCTCCACATATCAAACAGCTCTACTGGCATGATATTCTAGAGTGGCAGTTGATGTCTACTGAAAATGTTTCCAGTACGCTAGCATCTGTCACATACCTTGGCAAAATAATGGGCATCCTTAAATAGTGTTGGCAAGAAAGATCCTGATTACAGTACTTTAGCCGCTGTCTTCATTCCAGCAAAGTGTCCTCCATATGGTGCTGCATAGCAAAGCTGAAGGATATTTTGTTTTTCATCCTCTGGCACACAATGATGAATGATCTGGTCAGCACATTACTTGAACAAGAACGGCTCACTCTAATAATATTGCCGAATATCTCTCAGAAATTGCTTTTTGGCATTACTTGGAAAATCGGTGGCAATATTTTGCTGCCCATGTAGTTGACTGTGTCAGAATACTAGGGAATAGTAGCGACCACAAGTAACGTTCACCAAAGAAATCTTCTCTAATGGCGATTGTGTTGCCATCATCATGGTAGTGCTTTAAACGAGATAAATGATCAGCCACCTGATTTTCACTCCTTTTTTATCTCGAATCTCAAGGTCAAACTCTTGCAACAAGAGTGTCTATCGGATCAGTCTAGGCTTGGCATTCTTTTTTGCCAACAGATACTTGAGTGTTGAGTTGTCCGTGTACACTACAACTTTACTACCCACCAAGTAGGATCTAAATTTGTCAAACGTAAAGACAAATACAAGAAACTCTTTCTCAGTTGTTGTGTAGTTAAGTTGGGCCTCATTCAATGTACGGCTGGTATAATAAATGGTATGAGCTTGGCAATTCTTATCCTACTTTTGCCATCAGCGCTCAATATTTCTCTTCTGGCTTTCTACTCTTCTTTCTTTCTATTCTGTTCTGCCAAACCCGTCATGCTCCTAACCTGCCATCAAAGCAAGAAAATACACCCTCACTCTGGCAAAAGAAACACTCCTTAACTCCTAGATGTAAATGCATGATTCTACTAGCTAAATGCACAAATATGTACTTAAAGGCAAGCAAAAGCATGGTAATATATGTATGAAAGTAGTACTTTGAGGGGTTAACAAGAGGTTTTCTTGTTGGATCACTCCAACCATCACACATAATAGTCAACCATTTTTCTTGTCATGTTTCTTTAATTGGTTGCAAAAGTTTCTCAACGTTATTTTTTTCTTGTTGGAGTAACGTAATTTGCAATTTATTATAACCATGGGCTCATAATTAGGTATATTGTGAGTTGCATCAAAAGTGAAAGCCCTATGATAATGGAGATTTCTAGCAAGATTAAAGGGCAAGTCACTGGTATAAAACATTCTTGCAATTTCTTCATTTAATTGGATCCTAGCATTCATGTCGAATGATTTAGCAAGAGGTGACAAGTCAAATGTTGTCAAACTGGAATTGAGATTGACAAGACAAAGAAACCTCTATATTTTCTTTCTCTTCTCTCATTCCTCTACTAACTTTAACATTTCAAGTTTCTGATTTCTAGCTATTTTCTTGCAATGTGCAACCCCTTCACCTGAAATTTGAAGCAAATGAGCCATTATCCTAGTATAACTTCCATTACAAGTTTCACCATAAATGTTACATCGATAATTTCAAGTTCCTTCAACAGTAGCCCATTTTTATATCTTTGTCACATAATTCAACAATGAAGATAAATTCTCATTTTGCGATGATGAAATTGACCCACTCCCACTAGCACTTCCAGTTTCACTATTAGCAAAATTAGGATTATTACCACTGGATGTCATATTTGAACTAATTGATCTGCTCACATTAAACAAAATAAATAAATCAATTAATGCGTCAAATTCTTACCATAAAAAGCCTCAGCAAAAACACAAAACAATTTAGAGAAAGTAATTAAAATTTTAACATTACATAGACCATTTACAAAGATATGGTAAAATCAATCCAAAAACAATGCAGTCAATACTCACTCCTAGCAATATCCACAATAGCACAGACAACTACATCTTCTAACATGGTTTCTAAAAAGCAAACTCAGCACCCCAATTATAAAGTAATTAAAATTTAAGAAACCAATATGCTTAGTAATTTAGCATGTTATGAGACTAGCACAGTTGTTTGACTGTTATTGGATTAGAAATAAGGCCAAGAAAAATGAAGCTATGGGATCATATTTTTATGTGTTTTATTTATTTGCTTGACGAGGAACAGAAAGACAGGTCATTAGGTCGGTGGCTAATAATTTATGAACATATGTGTTACGAATTAGTACTCATGTTTCTATTTTAAATCAGCTTACGATGCATCCTATCAACAAACAATCATCAAACATACTTAGCTCTCACCAAAACAAACTCAAGATACACCGGAGTACAATAGATGAAGAAAAGAGAGAGGGAGAAACATACCTAAAATTAAAATCTAAACTTGTTGGACTATAAGCCTTTCGTCGGCCTCATTGTCCTTGGTTGGTGTCGTGTCTGTCGCCTCCTTGTCCTCTCTAATTGCTGACAAAAAAGTGAAATGAAAATATAAGTTGACTAGACAGTTGACTGCAATTACTTTTAACCTAGGGCTTTTTTTAAATTTTTTATGCTAAAAGCTCAAAAATAATCTTGGGGACGCATGTGCATATGATATGTCATCCCCGAAACATCCCGGTAAAATTCATCAAACATCCTGGCGAATTTCAGTCGTACCCCATCATCGTAGGGCATCCCCAGTACGTACCCTAGTTGCACCCATATCGTACTCGTGCCATGGACGTATTGGGTACTTGAAACGTTGCTACTTTGTTGTATCTGTGCTTCATAGAGTAAAATTAATGGTTATTGTTTATATTAGGATTAAACTTTAAATTTGAGAAATATAAAATCTAAAATATTTAATTATACATGTGTTAAGCTTACATTTTACACATAATACAATGACAATGAGTATAATTTGATAAATTTAGACATTGAAACACCTAATTTCAATATTTTATTTCTTGAATAAGCCTAATCGAACTCAATCCATAAAATCAAAAAAATATTCATGATGATTTCTATTTATTATAAAAATCTTGATTAAATTGATTTTATGTGTTAATTAGATAACAACTTAGTTGTTTGAGCTTCATTGGTGTTTGAGAATCCTTCAAAGTGAAAGGTAATAAAAAGCTTATGGAAGCTTGAAAGGAGGTCACTTTATTTGTTTTGAGCTAAGGTAATTGATGCTTGTCGAATAGTGATGCACTTTAGAGAAAGTATACTCATCGTATCAAGTAATAAAGTGATGAATAGAATGTCAAACCCACGAGGATTGGATCAATAACTACGAAGTTAATATGGTTAAGAATGTGTTTGCAAGTACTGGTGTTGAAGATCTAATTAAAACTAAAACAATTAATCTAAAGTAGCTATGATTAAGATGAACAGCTGCAGCAAATAACAAATAATTATGGAGGTTGGGATTATTGCTAAGGATATATGCTTGATCACCTTTTACAATGCTATAGCGACTGGCAATACATGTCTGCGTAAACCATTAAAATCTTTATCTGCTAGACAAGATTTTCTAAAGAGCTTTTGACTCTCTCGATGCCTAGAAGTTAATAATATTCTAGTTAAGGTAATACATGTCTGCGTGAACCCTAACAACCCTATTATTTGTTTAAGAACTCCCTCTTAGTCATTGAAACCCTAAACTTATGTCTAAGCTGGATTAAGACTAAGTTAACAGCTTAGCCCCACTTTTCACATTTGTATAACCTAACTCTCTAGATATTAAGTCATGGATCAATAGTTAAAAGGCCTCTCTCGATCCCTCTTATAATAAATACGCATGAAGTACGATGAACAGAATAGATAAAGGGAAAACAACTATAGTTAATCTTGGGACGCAATAATCCCATCTAGAGTATTTAGCTCATGTCTGAGCCTAAAATATCCATAATAAAAAAATTAAAGTACGACAGTTTATCAAGCAAGGAAAAGAAAAGAATCAAACGTCCTCAACAAACTCCCTCTGTGCCATCCAACTATGTTGCAGGTCTTCCACTCAGTCAGCCTCTCTCGATGGCATCTATCATGAGGAGATTTCTCTAGCTTCCACTTCGGTGGTTCTCCGTAAGCTTTAGACTATAACTATTGTCTGTAATCACGCTCTTCCTTGAATTAGCGTTTAAGTCTCTCTTATATAGGCGGTGAAACTAGGGCTTAAGAACCCTAAAGTGCGCACGGCTTCACTAAAGAAAGCCATTAGTTTCCCGCTTTATATAATATTGCATATCTGGGAGATAGTCCACGTGGGAAAAAGTAGATTCATCTCTAACTCTTTATGCCTCGTCAACTCCAGCCATGAGATCTGCTCCTCTTCTGCTCCAACAATCCTCTACCGTCCACCAGCATCCTGCACATGCACCACAAAGTACCACCTTTCCCGTGAAAAGCACCAATATATATAACAATTAAAGAGGGGGCGGTGTAACTCTCTATCTACATGTAATTATGTACAATCTAACCTAAATGAAAACTATATGAGCTTGAAAACATACAAAAAAACAAGTAAAAATGGCATACAAAATAGGTCATTTACACGCTCGTCAAATACCCCCAAACTTGAACTGGTGCTTGTCCTCAAGCGATGTAAATGGAAGCAAGAAAAAAATAGAAAATAAGAATAGTATATAGCCCATAAGTCCTAAGGTTCCACTAAACTATGATTATAGAGATTCCAAGTTATGCTGCAGCAGTAATCCATTCCTCAGCTATGTCAATGAAAAGCAATTCATTGGAGCTTACAGTTTTTTTTTCAAAAGATCAAATTTACTGTAAGTGCATTGTGTGCTAAGTTGCATGCATTCATCACCTAATAGCCTTACAGAAGCTTAAGGGTTACTTTCTTTTTCTGCCTCGACATATTATTTTCCTTTTTAGCACATTTTGACTCTATTTTTTTGAGTTTGAAAACTGTATCCTTGGTGCTTTAGCTTATCACACTAACTCTTCAGAACCTGAAGATGGAGCGGAGCAAATAGCCCATCCCCAAGCCCTACGAGCAGTGTCATCCTGTGAAGACTTTTATTCACTCTTTACCAGTAGTATCATTCCAACCAGAGAAATTTAAATGGAGCAAACACAACTCACCTAGTGTGCTAAGATAGCAAGATGCATAGAAGAGTGTCCCTCAACAGTTTCTTTTAAATTATAAAGTCTTAATTAATTTTATTGAATATATTTTTAGGGAGTTTTTAAGCCTTTACTTTGCTACATTGAGCCTTAAGCTTGTTTACTCTGATTCATGCTTTGGCATCAGAAAGTCGACCTAAAGCATCCCTAAGGTTTCTTAAGTGTTTAGATTGCATGCAACATGTGGTTTTAAGGGTTACAGCATATTATTATGTTCAAAACCTAAAGCTCTTAATACCCTACAAAGAATCAAGATAGATTCATCATAGGAAGTCATGATCAAAGCAAGAATTCAAAATCAAAGAAATCATAGCAAATGGAACCTATCAGACATATTAGGCTATTTATAGTTTTAAAAAATTTTAAACTTTTACCTAAATTTAACATAATATATATGGGTATGTACTCCCCCCAAACTTGAGAAGAGCATTGTCCCTAATGCAAAAGGAAAAGAAAAAGAAAAAGAAAAGGCAAAACAAATCAAGGAAAAGCAAAATATGCAAATGAAAAATATGAAAAACTAAGCTAAACTAGAAAGAAAAGAAAAAAGAAAAGAAAAAAGAAAGAAAGAAAGAAAGAAAAACTAACCAGGGAGTTACTGGGGAGGTGGTTCTCGAATGATGATTTCCTTGCCTTTTCTTTGGGCAGGCGCTTATTTCTTGACAGGGCAGGAGAAGGCACCAACATCAGTATCTGGCCACTGTCTCCGGCAGTGGGTGGTGGGTGATGCGGGTGCTTGTAGAAGCTTTTGGGGGAACGACGTGCGGCAAGATTTAGGTGAAGGGAAAAAGGGTTGAAGTGATAGAATCAAGTCGTTGAAGAGGATGTTGAACTACAGAAACCCAAAATTTGAGCTCATTATTATCTGGAAGTCTGTGATTGGCTCGGCTCGATTTTTTGTTTTAAACTTGATATCTATCGGTAGATGTAATATCCCATTATTTGATTAGTGACCAAAACGTAAAGAATCAAAAGTTAGTGGTTTTAGTTTAGTGACTAAAATGTAAAGTTTAAAGTTTAGTGACTAAAATATAAAGTTTTAAAGTTAAGTGACAAAAGTGAAAAGTTGAGAAAAGTTTGAGGACCAACATGGTAATTTTCCCAATAATTATTTTTATTCCATAAATAGATAGATCATCTAAGGGTGTGGATCGAATATAAAAACTATGGTTTGATCTGATATTTCTATTATTGGGAAATTACGGTTAAAGTTTAAGTGTAATTCGGGTAATCGTATGAGCTTGGAATTTTATGAAAATTTGAGGAAAGTCTTAAAAAGACCCGAAGAGCATAGCATCAAAGTTTTGAATCATTTTTAAATTAGTTTAGATTCTATTCTATTCAGTATTTTGTATAGGTGATGGAATGGCTTTTTTGAAAATAAACTGATTTCACCTATACTTTTTAATAAAAATTGTTTGTGGAAGAGGATAAGACATAGGTGTTGGCTTGTAATTGGTTATAACTAAGGGGTAAAATAGTCATTTGACTATTTTAGAGATTTTTATTCTTCTATAGCCAAATTAAAAGACATTTGGCATTAAAACAAAAGATAGAAAAAGCTAGAAATTTGCTCATCTTTCTCCCAAGTAGCTGAAACCCTAGCAAGGTAAGAGCAAAAATTTCAATTCAATTTTTGGCTTGATTTACTTGGTTTTCGGTTAGAGACATGAAATAAGAAATTGATCTCCTTTGAATTCTCTATCTTTTGACATAAGTTTTGCTTAGTTTCCGTGTCTCTAAGTTGAGTTTGATGATTTGGGTGGTTGAAGAGCATGTTAAGATTTCATGTTTTAAGGCTTAATCAAGTTGGAAATGGTGTTGTAGTCTTTGTTTAAATGCTTGAAATGATGAAAACTTCTTGATAAACCTATAGGGACCACTTCGGCAAAATAAATAATATTAGGGGAAATTTTGTAAAAATTATTTTGATGACGGATTTGATTAGAATGATGTTTTCTAAGTTGAATTACGATGTTAGATTGAAGAAAATATCATTTTAGGAACAATTTGTGAATTGTGTAAATTGGGTGAAATAAGTGGAAAATTGGAAAATATTCAAGAAGCATGGATATGTTGTTTGCTATGATACAATGATCATTTTGGTGTTAATATTTTTGAAAATGGAGATGAAATGTGGAAGTTTCCAAATTTTAGTTTATAAACCCTAAGAGAGAGAATTTAGGGTTTAAAGGGAAATTATCAAATTATTGGTTGTAGTGTGTAATTTGAAATCAGATTAAAGTATAGGAAGTATTGTGGTAGCAAAGAAGTGCTTGGTTGAAAATATTAAATTTTCCATATTGGTATGTACATGTATTAGTAAAGGTTGGACATGTACTTAAGGTTGCTTGTGCCATGTATTTAATGTACATACAGATAACAAGCAAGTTCGAGATCAAACGAGTAAAGAAAGAAGATAGAAAGTGTAATCGAGCTTAGTGAGGCTAGTATAAAGTTTACTTTTGAAAGTGTCAAGGTGAGTGCAATGCATGTATAGCATGATCTTTATGTCATTCATCATATAATTGACATGTTAAAAATATGTCAAGAATTGAAAGCTTCATGCATGGATCACTACTTATTCGTGGAATATTATTTTGCGTATGAATTGCTTAATATGTAAATATATGTTGCCATGTATGAGATTATGATTGACATAAAGCCCAAAGTATGAGATAGGAAATTAAAAGTATAGTTGGATATCCATAGAGTCATAAACAGCTGTATAAACATTTTAGCACTCCTGGCAAAGTGCAATTTATTATAAGCACTTCAGGTAAAGTGCAAATTAATTACTAATTGTATACTCTGGTAAGTATACAGAAGCACTTCGGTGCTAAGAACTTCCAGTAAAGTGCACATAATATACTATACTCAAGTAAGTATAGGGGGATGACTCGCGTACAAAAATTTCCTTAATTCAATACTTGGGCTAAATGAATTTAAAAACAGGATAAAAAGGCTTGAAAGATCGATGATGAATATGGCAACGGTATTGGTAAGAATCAAGGTTATTACCATGTATTATGTTATTATACATATATCGTGTCATATATGCTAATATGCATAAAATGGTAGGTGATCATATGCATTGTTATTTATTTATATTGATACCTATGTGAAATTGAATTTGAATTAAATGTTATTGCCTCACTAAGTATATGCTTAGCATATGATGACTTTCATGCGTAGGATTTAAAGGAGCTTCGAGTGAAGAGTAGCCGAGCATCACTTTCATATTTTGGGAGGTATATCTCCATACTCATAGTAATGTAATGACATCCATCATTTCTTTTAGAAATGTACTGGATGGCATGTATAATCAATGGGGTTGTAATAACTTATTACCAACTATGGTTGCTTAATAGTTGTGATAATATAGATAATGAACCTAGTAAGTTCTATTATATCTATAAATGATGCTGGACTAAGTTTTATTAAATTTGGGTCTTAAGGTAGAAAGATTAAAAAAATCTGTCCAAATGTGTATGCAAAAGCATTGAGTTTGAAAAATCAGCATAAATTCCAAAAATTGAATTAGAAGGTGAATCATATATGTATGGACTAAAAATTTTGTCTAGTTTCTTAAAAAATTAACGGTGATAAATTTTGAGTTGTATGTAAAAAGATATGAATTTTTTTTTTCTATGAAAGGTCGAAAAACATGACAGCAGAATTTCAGTATTTTGGGGCTGTGACGTGAATTTAGTAATTTATTTGAATTTTTGTATAATGAATTTAGGCTAATAATTTATTTGGTTAGAAAGCTTAATGAATCTAGTTTAATTAGAAATTTTCGGAATGAATTTTCGATGTCTATAAGAATTTTTATAAATTTTTATGTAAAGTAGTGTAGACTGCATGTTTTCTTAAGGTAAATAAATAATTGGGTTTAAAAATTTGTTAGTAACATCACTGACTCGTATTTTATGATAAATACGGGAAAGGGATGTTACATTAATTGGTATCAGAGTCTCAGGTTTAGTCGATTCTGAATAGAAATTGAATTTAAAAAAATGAGCGGGAATTGTATGCATGCCACTAGGATGTCGTAATTACTAATGATTATGTGCAGATGCTTTGATGCTCTATAATTAGTAATGCTACTCTATATTAAGAAACTTGTTGAAAATGTGTTTTGTTCAGATGTCGGACCATCAGGGTTCTAGACATGCATTTGAACAGGAGGTTCCTGTGCAAAGTGGAAGTAACGAGGTAAATTAGAATGTACCTCAGGAGCAATATCAAGGTCAGGCACCTGCACAAGGACAACAAGACATGCCAATTCAGGATCGTGGACTGTTCCTGCAGGCATTAGATGATATCTTATATAGACCGAAACCAATATCGGTGCCAAGGGAGTTGAGGAAGTTGAAGGCATCAGAATTTCAAGGCGATTCTGATGTTGATCCGATGTCTGCGGACTTTTGGCTAAATGATATTAAAATTATGTTGAATTCTATCCGGTGTGATGATCAAGGAAAACTTGAAGGTGTAACATCACTTTTGATAGGACCTGCTCGAATTTGGTGGACCACCATTACTGCTCAGATTCCTCAGGAACGAGTTACTTGGGAATCCTTTTTAAAAGAATTCCAGAACAAGTACATTGGTGATGTTTTCATCGAGGATATGAGGACCCAGTTTATGAATCTAAAGCAAGCAGGCAAATCGATATATAAGTATGAGTGTGAGTTTAATAAGCTTAGCTGGTTTGCTACAGAGCTCCTTCCGACTGAGAAGCACAGAGTTAATAAATTTGTGGGAGGCCTAGATCCAGATATAAGAAAGTCTTGGTTGCTCTCGATTTGTCTAAATTTCAAGTTGCGGTTAACCAAACTAAAGGAATGGAAAGGGTGGAACAAGAAGAAGCTTCTAAGAAGAAAGCACAGTCAACTAAGCGGCCTGGAGGCCCCATTGATTTACCCTGGTCAAAAAGGGGTAAAGAATTTCAGCATCAAGGATCAATTGGGTCGATGTCGTCCACAAAGAAGAATTCTTTTGTGGGTAAATTCAAACAAGTTCACAATAAAACTAGTGGAAGTAAAGGTGATGGACTTGGGAATAGAATTGAATGCAAGACTTGTGGAAGAAAAAAATCCTGGTCGATGTTGGTATGCTACTGAGACAGTGTGCTATCAATGTGGGAAGCCGGGTCATTTCAAACGAGCATGTCCGAATTACAAGAGAATCAATTGGCGGCTGCTTCTTAGAGAAATAAAGGGAGTCGAGGGTGGAATTCGCATCAAGGTGCATCGGTTGCATCAAAACTGAACGGCAAAGCTCCCGCTTGTGTATATAACATCAAGAACATAGAGAGTAAAGATGATCCCGATGTGATATCGTGTATGCTTGAACTCTTTAATAGACCTATTTTTGCATTAGTTGATCTTGGTTCCACTCATTCATATATTAGTTCTAGAATCATACTAGAAAGAAACATTCTAGTAGAACTAATTACGAGTGAGGTAGTAGCAACCAATCCAATAGGCCAATGAGCTAAAGTCAAGAGGGTTTGCCGTCATTGTCATATTAAAATTCAGAGTGTAGAATTCCCCGTTGACCTTATGGAATTACCGTTTTGTGAGTTTGAAATAATATTGGGGATGGATTGGTTATTTGTATATGATGTTGTGGTGGAGTGCCGATTAAAAGGATTAATTTTAAAGGCACCAGATGGATCACGAATAATATTCGTGGGTTGAGAAGCCGAATCATCGTAGTGATGTTATTTCGGCTGTTGATGCGAATGAAATGTTGATGGATGGTTGTGAAATAGATCCAAATCCCGAAATTGATACCTTGAGGCAGGGAGTGAAAATAGAAGATATACCTACGGTGCGGGAATTTCCAGATGTATTCCCAGAAGAATTACCGAGATTACCTCCAGATAGAGAGGTAGAATTTGGAATTGATGTTTTACCAGTACAACACCTATATCGATGGCACCGTATCATATGGCACCTGCTGAACTCCGAGAGCTTAAGTCATAGCTGGAAGAATTACAGGATCGAGGTTTTATACGGCCAAGTATATCACCATGGGAAGCACCAGTATTGTTTGTAAAGAAGAATGATGGATCGATGAGATTGTGTATTGATTATCGTCAACTTAATAAAGTGAAGATAAAGAATAAATATCCATTACCAAGAATTGATGATCTTTTTGATCAATTAAATGGGGCAGCAGTGTTCTCTAAGATTGATCTTCGATCGGGTTATCATCAATTGAAGATTAAAGAGCAGGATATTCCAAAGACGGCTTTCAGGACTCGATATGGACATTACGAGTTTGTGGTAATACCGTTTGGATTAACTAATACCCCGGCAGCATTTATGGATCTGATGAACCGAATTTTTCAGCCATACCTGGACCAGTTTGTAGTGGTATTCATAGATGATATCTTGGTTTATTCTAAAACCAAGGAGGATCATGATGTTCATCTCAGAATAGTTCTTCAGATCTTAAGGGAAAAGAAGTTATATGCCAAACTATCTAAATGTGAGTTTTGGCTTTCTAAGGTGACATTTCTTGGACATATAGTATCGACTGAAGGAATTCGGGTTGATCCTCAAAAAATTCAAGCTATCATGGAGTGGAAACCTCCTAAAAATATTGCAGAGGTTAGAAGTTTTCTCGGATTGGCAGGATATTATCGCCAGTTTGTGAAAGATTTCTTGATGATTGCTGCACCTATTACCAAACTGATCAAAAAGAATGTACCTTTTATATGGACTAAAGAGTGTCGAGAAAGTTTTGAAAGATTGAAGAAAGTCTTCACAGAAGCTCCGGTGTTAGTTCAACCTGAATCGGGTAAGAATTTTGTGGTGTATAGTGATGCATCACATAATGGTTTGGATTGTGTACTTATGCAAGATGGGAAAATGGTGGCTTATGCTTCTAGGCAACTTAAAACTCATGAGAGGAATTATCCTACTCATGATCTGGAGTTAGCTGCGGTTGTTTTTGCTCTAAAAATTTGGCGCCACTACTTATATGGAGAAAATGTTATATATACACAAACCATAAAAGTCTGAAATATCTTTTAACGCATAAGAAGCTGAATTTAAGACAAAGACGGTGGATCGAGCTAATTAAAGATTACGATGCAATCATTGATTATCACCCGAGAAGGGCTAATGTGGTGGCAGATGCACTTAGCCGAAAGATGTTCTCAGCTCTACGGATATCAAATGCTCAATTATCATTATTTGATGATGGTGCTTTACTTGCTGAGCTAAACATCAGGTCTACTTTGATAGACAAAATAAAAGAATCACAGAAAAAAGATGGAAATTGCTTGGAGAAAAAGAAGGAAGTTGAAAAGAGAGAATCTTCAGACTTTGAGGTGAAATCCAATGGATGTTTATATTATAAAGGACGTGCTTATATTGTTGAAGATGAGGAGTTGAAAAAGGAAATCCTTACAGAAGCACATTTTAGTCCTTTAACGATGCACCCGGGAGGAAATAAAATGTATCAGGACTTGAAAAGCCATTTTTGGTGGCCAGAAATGAAAAGAACTATAACGGAATTCGTGTCTAAATGCTTAACTTGTCAGCAAATTAAAGCAGAACATCAAGTGCCATCAGGATTACTTCAACCAATTGCTATTCCGGAATGGAAATGGGAGAAAGTGACTATGGATTTTGTCACCGGGTTACCATTGCCGCCGAGCAAGAAAGACTCAATCTGGGTGATTGTGGATCGATTAACTAAATCAGCACATTTCTTGCCAATCGTAACAAATTTATCTTTGAGTAAATATGCAGAGTTGTATATTCGAAGATTGTTAGACTACATGGAGTTCCTATTTCCATTGCATCTGAAAAGATCCCATATTTACTTCTAGATTTTGGAAAGCACTACAGAAGCATTGGGTACTGATTGCATTTTAGTATCGCCTTCCACCTCAAACCGATGGACAATTAGAGAGAACAATTCATTTTGGAAGATATGCTTAGAGCGTGTGTCATTGAGTTCGCAGGTTCATGGGAAAAGTATTTACCATTGGCTGAATTTGCGTATAACAACAGTTATCACTCAAGCATCAAAATGGCACCGTATGAAGCTTTATATGGAAGAAAATGCCGACAATCGTTAAATTGGTTTGAGTTGGAAGACCGTAAGATTATTGGGCCTGACTTGATTCAAGAAGTTGAAGAAAAAGTAAAGATAATTCGAGATAATCTAAGGGCAGCTTCTGATAGACAAAAGGCTTATTCAAATTTAAAAAGAAAAGATATTGAATACCAGGTAGGAGACAAGGTATTTTTGAAAGTTTCACCATGGAAGAAAATAATGAGATTTGGAAGAAAATGGAAGCTTAGTCCCAGATTCATTGGTCCGTATGAAATCTTGAAAAGAGTTGGAGCGGTGCCGTATCAATTGGCTTTACCACCAGAAATGAGCAAGATTCATGATGTTTTTCATGTATCTATGCTTCGCAAATATAGATCGGATCCTTCCCATTTCATTTCACCTACGAAAGTTGAGATGCAACCTGACTTAACATTTGAAGAAGAACCAGTAAAAATTCTAGCTCATGGGGTGAAGAAATTGAGAAACAAATCAATTCCATTAGTTAAGGTGCTCTGGAAAAATCACAAAGTGGAAGAAGCCACTTGGGAAACTGAAGAACGAATGAAATAACAGTATCTGCATTTGTTTAATCCAGGTACGTTCTAAAAATTCGAGGATGAATTTTTTTTAGGGGAGAGAATTGTAATATCCCATTATTTGATTAGTGACCAAAACGTAAAGAATCAAAAGTTAGTGGTTTTAGTTTAGTGACTAAAGTGTAAAGTTTTAAAGTTTGGTGACAAAAGTGAAAAGTTGAGAAAAGTTTGAGGACCAACATGGTAATTTTCCCAATAATTATTTTTATTCCATAAATAGATAGATCATCTAAGGGTGTCGATCGAATATAAAAACTATGGTTTGATCTGATATTTCTATTATTGGGAAATTACGGTTAAAGTTTAAGTGTAATTCAGGTAATCGTATGAGCTTGGAATTTTATGAAAGTTTGAAGGAAGTCTTAAAAAGACCCGAAGAGCATAGAATCGAAGTTTTGAATCATTTTTAAATTAGTTTAGATTCAATTCTATTCAGTATTTTGTATAGGTGATGGAATGGCACTTTTGAAAATAAACTATTTCATTAATGGCATTTTAGTCATTTCACCTATACTTTTAATAAATATTGTTTATGGAAGAGGATAAGACATAGGTGTTGGCTTGTAATTGGTTATAAATAAGGGGTAAAATAGTCATTTTACTATTTTAGATATTTTATTCTTTTATAGCCAAATTAGAAGACATTTGGCATTAAAACAAAAGATAGAAAAAGCTAGAAATTTGCTCATCTTTCTCCCAAGTAGTCGAAACCCTAGCAAGGTAAGAGCAAAAATTTCAATTCAATTTTTGGCTTGATTTACTTGGTTTATGGTTAGAGAAATGAAATAAGAAATTGATCTCCTTTGAATTCTTTATCTTTTGACATAAGTTTTGCTTAGTTTCCATGTCTCTAGTTTGAGTTTGATGATTAGGGTGGTTGAAGAGCATGTTAAGATTTCATGTTTTAAGGCTTAATCAAGTTGGAAATGGTGTTGTAGTGTTGTTTAAATGCTTGAAATGATGAAAACTTCTTGATAAACCTATATGGACCATTTCGCAAAATAAATAATATTAGGGAAATTTTGTAAAAATTATTTTGATGATGGATTTGATTAGAATGATGTTTTCTAAGTTGAATTATGATGTTGGATTGAAGAAAACATCATTTTAGGTCCAATTTTTTGAATTGTGTAAATTGGGTGAAATAAGTGAAAATTGGAAAATATTCAAGAAGCATGGATATGTTGTTTGCTATGATACAATGATCATTTTGGTGTTAATATTTTTGAAAATGGAGATGAAATGTGAAGTTTCAAATTTTAGTTAATAAACCCTAAGAGAGAGAATTTAGGGTTTAAAGGGAGATTATCAATTTATTGATTGTAGTGTGTAATTTGAAATGAGATTAAAGTATAGGAAGTACTGTGGTAGCAAATAAGTGCTTGGTTGAAAATATTAAATTTTCCATATTGGTATGTACATGTATTACTAAAGGTTGGACATGTACTTAAGGTTGCTTGTGTCATGTATTTAATGTACATACAGATAACAAGCAAGTTCGAGATCAAACGAGTGAAGAAAGAAGATAGAAAGTGTAACCGAGCTTAGTGAGGCTAGTATAAAGTTTACTTTTGAAAGTGTCAAGGTGAGTGCAATGCATGAATAGCATGATCTTTATGTCATTCATCATATAATTGACATGTTAAAAATATGTCAAGAATTGAAAGCTTCATGCATGGATCACTACTTATTCATGGAATATTATTTTGCGTATGAATTGCTTAATATGTAAATATATGTTGCCATGTATGAGATTATGATTGACATAAAGCCCAAAGTATGAGATAGGAAATTAAAAATATAGTTGGATATCCATAAAGTCATAAACAGTTGTATAAACATTTTAGCACTCCCGGCAGAGTGCAATTTATTATAAGCACTTCAGGTAAAGTGCAAATTAATTACTAATTGTATACTCCAGTAAGTATACATAAGCACTTCGGTGCTAAGCACTTCCAATAAAGTGCACATAATATACTATACTCAAGTAAGTATAGGGGGATGACTCGCGTACAAAAATTTCCTTAATTCAATACTTAGGCTAAATGAATTGAAAAACAGGATAAAAGGCTTGAAAGCTCGATGATGAATATGGCAATGGTATTGGTAAGAATCAAGGTTATTACCATGTAATATGTTATTATACATACATCGTGTCATATATGCTAATATGCATAAAATGGTAGGTGATCATAGGCATTGTTATTTATTTATATTGATACCTATGTGAAATTGCATTTGAATTAAATGTTATTGCCTCAATAAGTATATGTTTAGCGTATGATGAATTTCATTCGTAGGATTTAAAGGAGATTCGAGGGAAAAGTAGCCGAGCATCACTTTCATATTTTGGGAGGTATATCTCCATACTCATAGTAATGTAATGGCATCCATCCTTTCTTTTAGAAATGTACAAGATGGCATGTATAATCAATGGGGTTGTAATAACTTATTACCAAATATGGATGCTTAATAATTGTGATAATATAGATAATGAACCTAGTAAGTTCTATTATATCTATAAATGATGATGGACTAAGTTTTATTAAATTTGGGTCTTAAGGTAGAAAGATTAAAAATCTATCCAAATGTGTATGCAAAAGTAGTGCATTTGAAAAATCAGCATAAATTCCACAAATTGAATTAGAAGGTGAATCATATATGTATGAACTATAAATTTTGTCCAGTTTCTTACAAAATTAACGGTGATAAATTTCGAGTTGTATGTAAAAAGATATGAATTTTTATTCGATGAAATGTCAGAAAACATGACAGCAGAATTTCAGTATTTTGGGGCTGTAACGTGACTTTAGGAATTTATTTGAATTTTTGTATAATGAATTTAAGCTAATAATTTATTTGGTTAGAAATCTTAA
Organism: Hibiscus mutabilis; assembly: GCA_019671005.1. Classification (NCBI taxonomy): domain Eukaryota; kingdom Viridiplantae; phylum Streptophyta; class Magnoliopsida; order Malvales; family Malvaceae; genus Hibiscus; species Hibiscus mutabilis. The sequence continues at coordinate 44,030,925 of CM033731.1, forward strand.
TGAACCTAGTTAATTAGAAATTTTCGGAATGAATTTTTGATGTCTATAAGAATTTTTATAAATTTTTAAGTAAAGTAGTGTAGACTGCCTGTTTTCTTAAGGTAAAGAAATAATTGGGTTTAAAATTTTGTTAGTAAGAATCATATTAGAAAGAAACATCCCAAATTTGGAAATAATTGGGAGGGAGTGTGGTAGCAACTAATCCAATAGGCCAATGAGCTAAAGTCGAGAGGGTTTCTTAGTCATTGTCATATTAAAATTGAGGAGTGTAGAATTCCCCGTTGACCTTATGGAATTACCGTTTGTGAGTTTGAAATAATATTGGGGATGGATTGGTTATTTGTATATGATGTTATTGTGAGTGCCGATTAAAAAGACAATTTAAAGGCAATCTAGATGTGGATCACGAATAATATTTAGGTGAGAAGCCGGAATCATCGTAGTGATGTTATTTTCGCTGTTGACCCAGTGCGAAATAAATGTTGATGGATGGTTGTGAAATCGATCCAACTCCGAAATTGATACCTTAAAGCCCGGGAGTGAAAATAGAAGATATACCTACGGTGCGGGAATTTCGAGATGTATTCGGAGAATTACGAGATTACCTCCGGATAGAGAGGTAGAATTTGGAATTGATGTTTTACCAAGACAACACCTATATCGATGGCACCGTATCATATAGCCTGCTTGAACTCAGAAACTTAAGTCATGGAAGTGGAAGAATTACGAGGATGCGAGGTTTTATCTTTGACCAAGTATATATCACCGTAGGAAGCACCGATTATTGTTTGTAAGAAGAATGATGGATCGATGAGATTGTGTATTGATTATCGTCAACTTAATAAAGTGACGATAAAAGCAAAATATCCATTTCCAGTGATGACTTTTGATCGGTGAAAGAAGCATCGTGTTTTCTAATATTGTTTGATCAGACTATCATCAGTGAGTAAAGCATGTTGACGAGCGGCCCCGAGAAAAGGGCTCGATATGAACGTGCAGACCGTGTTGTGCGTTTGTTAACTAATAACGGCTCGACATAATTTGATGAGCAATTTTCAGCCTGTTCCCGATTTATGTGTAACCATTAGATGACTATTACAGATTAAAACAAGGAGAAGCTGCGAATAATCATCTGAATAATTCTTCAAATGCTGAAGGAAAAGTGCCAAACTATCTAATGTGATTTTGATTTTAACATTGGACATATACACGGTACGGACATGCGGTTGATCACAAAAAATTCAAAATATCAGGTGAAAACTCCTAAAAGTATTGAAGGTGAAATTTTCTCGAGCTGCTCTAGATTATCGCCGCCGCGAAAAGACTTCGATGATCGTCGCTATTTGTTACAAATCGTTTCAAGAATGTATTTTACGACTGTTAACGCCAAGAAAGCTTGAAAAGATTGAAATAGTCCTGACAGCCTTCCAGCCAGTTCGTCCCGATCGTAGCACTTGTGGTGTAGGTAACACGAATAAATGAAAACCTTTGTGATTATTATAATGCATCACTGGTGCAATATTGCTTATGCAAAGGCAGGCTAAAACTCATCGAATCTACTAGCCTCTCGTATATGAAGTATTATATACGCGAGCCATAAAGCTTAAAATATCTTTAACAGAAGAAGCTGAAATGTGAACAAAGCGATAGTCAGTTATTAAATGATGCGGTATTGGTATCGCGATAATGATGACACCAGCGAAAGGCACAGCCACGCGGTCTCGAATGCTCGACGTGGATGATGTGCTTTTTATGGCGAGGCTGGTATCAGTCTGCCATGTTTTGAATAATTGAATCACAGAAAAAGATGGTATTTGAAGAAAGAAAAGAAGGAAAGAGCGAGAAGAATCTCGAACTTAAGTGTCAATGGATGTTTATATTATAAGATGCGTGCTTATGATGCGAAGATAAGAATTGAAAAAGAAAATCCTTGAAGGTCATTATAGTCGCTAACGACGCAAAGGAGAAATAAGTTATTTAAATAGCCATTTTTGATGACGAAAATGTGAAACGAGCTATAACCCACTCATATTCAAATGCTTAACTTGTCGACGAGAACAAAAGCGATCATCGAAATCATCAGTACTTGACAATTGCTATTCCCAAAATGGAAATGGGAAAAGTGACTATGGATTTTGTAGTTTAGTGACTAAAATATAAAGTTTTAAAGTTAAGTGACAAAAGTGAAAAGTTGAGAAAAGTTTGAGGACCAACATGGTAATTTTCCCAATAATTATTTTTATTCCATAAATAGATAGATCATCTAAGGGTGTGGATCAATATAAAAACTATGGTTTGATCTGATATTTCTATTATTGGGAAATTACTACGGTTAAAGTTTAAGTGTAATTGGTAATCGTATGAGCTTGGAATTTTATGAAAATTTGAGAAAGTCTTAAAAAGACCAAGAGCATAGCATCAAAGTTTTGAATCATTTTTAAATTAGTTTAGATTCTATTCTATTCAGTATTTTGTATAGGTGATGGAATGGCTTTTTTGAAAATAAACTGATTTCACCTATACTTTTAATAAAAATTGTTTGTGGAAGAGGATAAGACATATAGGTGTTGGCTTGTAATTGGTTATAACTAAGGGGTAAAATAGTCATTTGACTATTTTAGAGATTTTTATTCTTCTATAGCCAAATTAAAAGACATTTGGCATTAAAACAAAAGATAGAAAAAGCTAGAAATTTGCTCATCTTTCTCCCAAGTAGCTGAAACCCTAGCAAGGTAAGAGCAAAAATTTCAATTCAATTTTTGGCTTGATTTACTTGGTTTTCGGTTAGAGACATGAAATAAGAAATTGATCTCCTTTGAATTCTCTATCTTTTGACATAAGTTTTGCTTAGTTTCCGTGTCTCTAAGTTGAGTTTGATGATTTGGGTGGTTGAAGAGCATGTTAAGATTTCATGTTTTAAGGCTTAATCAAGTTGGAAATGGTGTTGTAGTGCTGTTTAAATGCTTGAAATGATGAAAACTTCTTGATAAACCTATAGGGACCACTTCGGCAAAATAAATAATATTAGGGGAAATTTTGTAAAAATTATTTTGATGACGGATTTGATTAGAATGATGTTTTCTAAGTTGAATTACGATGTTAGATTGAAGAAAATATCATTTTAGGAACAATTTGTGAATTGTGTAAATTGGGTGAAATAAGTGGAAAATTGGAAAATATTCAAGAAGCATGGATATGTTGTTTGCTATGATACAATGATCATTTTGGTGTTAATATTTTTGAAAATGGAGATGAAATGTGGAAGTTTCCAAATTTTAGTTTATAAACCCTAAGAGAGAGAATTTAGGGTTTAAAGGAAATTATCAAATTATTGGTTGTAGTGTGTAATTTGAAATCAGATTAAAGTATAGGAAGTATTGTGGTAGCAAAGAAGTGCTTGGTTGAAAATATTAAATTTTCCATATTGGTATGTACATGTATTAGTAAAGGTTGGACATGTACTTAAGGTTGCTTGTGCCATGTATTTAATGTACATACAGATAACAAGCAAGTTCGAGATCAAACGAGTAAAGAAAGAAGATAGAAAGTGTAATCGAGCTTAGTGAGGCTAGTATAAAGTTTACTTTTGAAAGTGTCAAGGTGAGTGCAATGCATGTATAGCATGATCTTTATGTCATTCATCATATAATTGACATGTTAAAAATATGTCAAGAATTGAAAGCTTCATGCATGGATCACTACTTATTCGTGGAATATTATTTTGCGTATGAATTGCTTAATATGTAAATATATGTTGCCATGTATGAGATTATGATTGACATAAAGCCCAAAGTATGAGATAGGAAATTAAAAGTATAGTTGGATATCCATAGAGTCATAAACAGCTGTATAAACATTTTAGCACTCCTGGCAAAGTGCAATTTATTATAAGCACTTCAGGTAAAGTGCAAATTAATTACTAATTGTATACTCACGGTAAGTATCTGAAGCACTTCGGTGCTAAGAACTTCCAGTAAAGTGCACATAATATACTATACTCAAGTAAGTATAGGGGGATGACTCGCGTACAAAAATTTCCTTAATTCAATACTTGGGCTAAATGAATTTAAAAACAGGATAAAAAGGCTTGAAAGATCGATGATGAATATGGCAACGGTATTGGTAAGAATCAAGGTTATTACCATGTATTATGTTATTATACATATATCGTGTCATATATGCTAATATGCATAAAATGGTAGGTGATCATATGCATTGTTATTTATTTATATTGATACCTATGTGAAATTGAATTTGAATTAAATGTTATTGCCTCACTAAGTATATGCTTAGCATATGATGACTTTCATGCGTAGGATTTAAAGGAGCTTCGAGTGAAGAGTAGCCGAGCATCACTTTCATATTTTGGGAGGTATATCTCCATACTCATAGTAATGTAATGACATCCATCATTTCTTTTAGAAATGTACTGGATGGCATGTATAATCAATGGGGTTGTAATAACTTATTACCAACTATGGTTGCTTAATAGTTGTGATAATATAGATAATGAACCTAGTAAGTTCTATTATATCTATAAATGATGCTGGACTAAGTTTTATTAAATTTGGGTCTTAAGGTAGAAAGATTAAAAAAATCTGTCCAAATGTGTATGCAAAAGCATTGAGTTTGAAAAATCAGCATAAATTCCAAAAATTGAATTAGAAGGTGAATCATATATGTATGGACTAAAAATTTTGTCTAGTTTCTTAAAAAATTAACGGTGATAAATTTTGAGTTGTATGTAAAAAGATATGAATTTTTTTTCTATGAAAGGTCAGAAAACATGACAGCAGAATTTCAGTATTTTGGGGCTGTGACGTGAATTTAGTAATTTATTTGAATTTTTGTATAATGAATTTAGGCTAATAATTTATTTGGTTAGAAAGCTTAATGAATCTAGTTTAATTAGAAATTTTCGGAATGAATTTTCGATGTCTATAAGAATTTTTATAAATTTTTATGTAAAGTAGTGTAGACTGCATGTTTTCTTAAGGTAAATAAATAATTGGGTTTAAAAATTTGTTAGTAACATCACTGACTCGTATTTTATGATAAATACGGGAAAGGGATGTTACATTAATTGCATCGAGTCTCGAGTTTAGTCGATTCTGAATAGAAATTGAATTTAAAAAATGAGCGGAATTGTATGCATGCCACTAGGATGTCGTAATTACTAATGATTATGTGCGAGATGCTTTGATGCTCTATAATTAGTAATGCTACTCTATATTAAGAAACTTGTTGAAAATGTGTTTTGTTCGGATGTCGGACCATCGTGGTTCTAGACATGCATTTGAACAGGAGGTTCTGTGCAAAGTGGAAGTAACGAGGTAAATTAGAATGTACCTCGGGAGCAATATCAAGGTCGCACCGCACAAGGACAACAAGACATGCCAATTCAGGATCGTGGACTGTTCTCGCAGGCATTAGATGATATCTTATATAGACCAAAACCAATATCGGTGCCAAGGGGAGTTGAGGAAGTTGAAGGCATCGAATTTCAAGGCGATTCTGATGTTGATCCGATGTCTGCGGACTTTTGGCTAAATGATATTAAAATTATGTTGAATTCTATCCGGTGTGATGATCAAGGAAAACTTGAAGGTGTAACATCACTTTTGATAGGACTGCTCGAATTTGGTGGACCACCATTCTTCTCGATTCCTCGAGAACGAGTTACTTGGGAATCCTTTTAAAAGAATTCGAACAAAGTACATTGGTGATGTTTTCATCGAGGATATGAGGACCCGGTTTATGAATCTAAAGCAAGCGAGGCAAATCGATATATAAGTATGAGTGTGAGTTTAATAAGCTTAGCTGGTTTGCTACAGAGCTCCTTCCGACTGAGAAGCACAGAGTTAATAAATTTGTGGGAGGCCTAGATCCAGATATAAGAAAGTCTTGGTTGCTCTCGATTTGTCTAAATTTCAAGTTGCGGTTAACCAAACTAAAGGAATGGAAAGGGTGGAACAAGAAGAAGCTTCTAAGAAGAAAGCACAGTCAACTAAGCGGCCTGGAGGCCCCATTGATTTACCCTGGTCAAAAAGGGGTAAAGAATTTCAGCATCAAGGATCAATTGGGTCGATGTCGTCCACAAAGAAGAATTCTTTTGTGGGTAAATTCAAACAAGTTCACAATAAAACTAGTGGAAGTAAAGGTGATGGACTTGGGAATAGAATTGAATGCAAGACTTGTGGAAGAAAAAATCCTGGTCGATGTTGGTATGCGCTGGAGACAGTGTGCTATCAATGTGGGAAGCCGGGTCATTTCAAACGAGCATGTCCAGAATTACAAGAGAATCAATTGGCGGCTGCTTCTTAGAGAAATAAAGGGAGTCGAGGGTGGAATTCGCATCAAGGTGCATCAGAAGTTGCATCAAAACTGAACGGCAAAGCTCCTGCTTGTGTATATAACATCAAGAACATAGAGAGTAAAGATGATCCTGATGTGATATCAGGTATGCTTGAACTCTTTAATAGACCTATTTTTGCATTAGTTGATCTTGGTTCCACTCATTCATATATTAGTTCTAGAATCATACTAGAAAGAAACATTCTAGTAGAACTAATTACGAGTGAGGTAGTAGCAACCAATCCAATAGGCCAATGAGCTAAAGTCAAGAGGGTTTGCCGTCATTGTCATATTAAAATTCAGAGTGTAGAATTCCCCGTTGACCTTATGGAATTACCGTTTTGTGAGTTTGAAATAATATTGGGGATGGATTGGTTATTTGTATATGATGTTGTGGTGGAGTGCCGATTAAAAGGATTAATTTTAAAGGCACGGATGGATCACGAATAATATTCGTGGGTTGAGAAGCGAATCATCGTAGTGATGTTATTTCGGCTGTTGATGCGAATGAAATGTTGATGGATGGTTGTGAAATAGATCCAAATCCCGAAATTGATACCTTGAGGCAGGGAGTGAAAATAGAAGATATACCTACGGTGCGGGAATTTCGAGATGTATTCCCAGAAGAATTACCGAGATTACCTCCGGATAGAGAGGTAGAATTTGGAATTGATGTTTTACCAACAAACACCTATATCGATGGCACCGTATCATATGGCACCTCTGAACTCCGAGAGCTTAAGTCATAGCTGGAAGAATTACAGGATCGAGGTTTTATACGCCAAGTATATCACCATGGGAAGCACCAGTATTGTTTGTAAAGAAGAATGATGGATCGATGAGATTGTGTATTGATTATCGTCAACTTAATAAAGTGAAGATAAAGAATAAATATCCATTACCAAGAATTGATGATCTTTTTGATCAATTAAATGGGGCAGCAAAGCGATGTTCTCTAAGATTGATCTTCGATCGGGTTATCATCAATTGAAGATTAAAGAGCAGGATATTCCAAAGACGGCTTTCAGGACTCGATATGGACATTACGAGTTTGTGGTAATACCGTTTGGATTAACTAATACCCCGGCAGCATTTATGGATCTGATGAACCGAATTTTTCAGCCATACCTGGACCAGTTTGTAGTGGTATTCATAGATGATATCTTGGTTTATTCTAAAACCAAGGAGGATCATGATGTTCATCTCAGAATAGTTCTTCAGATCTTAAGGGAAAAGAAGTTATATGCCAAACTATCTAAATGTGAGTTTTGGCTTTCTAAGGTGACATTTCTTGGACATATAGTATCGACTGAAGGAATTCGGGTTGATCCTCAAAAATTCAAGCTATCATGGAGTGGAAACCTCCTAAAAATATTGCAGAGGTTAGAAGTTTTCTCGGATTGGCAGGATATTATCGCCAGTTTGTGAAAGATTTCTTGATGATTGCTGCACCTATTACCAAACTGATCAAAAAGAATGTACCTTTTATATGGACTAAAGAGTGTCGAGAAAGTTTTGAAAGATTGAAGAAAGTCTTCACAGAAGCTCCGGTGTTAGTTCAACTTTGAATCGGGTAAGAATTTTGTGGTGTATATAGTGATGCATCACATAATGGTTTGGATTGTGTACTTATGCAAGATGGGAAAATGGTGGCTTATGCTTCTAGGCAACTTAAAACTCATGAGAGGAATTATCCTACTCATGATCTGGAGTTAGCTGCGGTTGTTTTTGCTCTAAAAATTTGGCGCCACTACTTATATGGAGAAAATGTTATATATACACAAACCATAAAAAAGTCTGAAATATCTTTTAACGCATAAGAAGCTGAATTTAAGACAAAGACGGTGGATCGAGCTAATTAAAGATTACGATGCAATCATTGATTATCACCCGAGAAGGGCTAATGTGGTGGCAGATGCACTTAGCCGAAAGATGTTCTCAGCTCTACGGATATCAAATGCTCAATTATCATTATTTGATGATGGTGCTTTACTTGCTTTGAAGCTAAACATCAGGTCTACTTTGATAGACAAAATAAAAGAATCACAGAAAAAAGATGGAAATTGCTTGGAGAAAAGAAGGAAGTTGAAAAGAGAGAATCTTCAGACTTTGAGGTGAAATCCAATGGATGTTTATATTATAAAGGACGTGCTTATATTGTTGAAGATGAGGAGTTGAAAAAGGAAATCCTTACAGAAGCACATTTTAGTCCTTTAACGATGCACCCGGGAGGAAATAAAATGTATCAGGACTTGAAAAGCCATTTTTGGTGGCCAGAAATGAAAAGAACTATAACGGAATTCGTGTCTAAATGCTTAACTTGTCAGCAAATTAAAGCAGAACATCAAGTGCCATCAGGATTACTTCAACCAATTGCTATTCCGGAATGGAAATGGGAGAAAGTGACTATGGATTTTGTCACCGGGTTACCATTGCCGCCGAGCAAGAAAGACTCAATCTGGGTGATTGTGGATCGATTAACTAAATCAGCACATTTCTTGCCAGTCAGAACAAATTTATCTTTGAGTAAATATGCAGAGTTGTATATTCGGAAGATTGTTAGACTACATGGAGTTCCTATTTCCATTGCATCTGAAAAAGATCCCATATTTACTTCTAGATTTTGGAAAGCACTACAGGAAGCATTGGGTACTCGATTGCATTTTAGTACTGCCTTCCACCCTCAAACTGATGGACAATTAGAGAGAACAATTCAGATTTTGGAAGATATGCTTAGAGCGTGTGTCATTGAGTTCGCAGGTTCATGGGAAAAGTATTTACCATTGGCTGAATTTGCGTATAACAACAGTTATCAGTCAAGCATCAAAATGGCACCGTATGAAGCTTTATATGGAAGAAAATGCCAGACACCGTTAAATTGGTTTGAGTTGGAAGACCGTAAGATTATTGGGCCTGACTTGATTCAAGAAGTTGAAGAAAAAGTAAAGATAATTCGAGATAATCTAAGGGCAGCTTCTGATAGACAAAAGGCTTATTCAAATTTAAAAAGAAAAGATATTGAATACCAGGTAGGAGACAAGGTATTTTTGAAAGTTTCACCATGGAAGAAAATAATGAGATTTGGAAGAAAATGGAAGCTTAGTCCCAGATTCATTGGTCCGTATGAAATCTTGAAAAGAGTTGGAGCGGTGCCGTATCAATTGGCTTTACCACCAGAAATGAGCAAGATTCATGATGTTTTTCATGTATCTATGCTTCCATAAATATAGATCGGATCCTTCCCATTTCATTTCACCTACGAAAGTTGAGATGCAACCTGACTTAACATTTGAAGAAGAACCAATAAAAATTCTAGCTCATGGGGTGAAGAAATTGAGAAACAAATCAATTCCATTAGTTAAGGTGCTCTGGAAAAATCACAAAGTGGAAGAAGCCACTTGGGAAACTGAAGAACGAATGAAATAACAGTATCTGCATTTGTTTAATCCAGGTACGTTCTAAAAATTCGAGGATGAATTTTTTTAGGGAGAGAATTGTAATATCCCATTATTTGATTAGTGACCAAAACGTAAAGAATCAAAAGTTAGTGGTTTTAGTTTAGTGACTAAAGTGTAAAGTTTTAAAGTTTGGTGACAAAAGTGAAAAGTTGAGAAAAGTTTGAGGACCAACATGGTAATTTTCCCAATAATTATTTTTATTCCATAAATAGATAGATCATCTAAGGGTGTCGATCGAATATAAAAACTATGGTTTGATCTGATATTTCTATTATTGGGAAATTACGGTTAAAGTTTAAGTGTAATTCAGGTAATCGTATGAGCTTGGAATTTTATGAAAGTTTGAAGGAAGTCTTAAAAAGACCCGAAGAGCATAGAATCGAAGTTTTGAATCATTTTTAAATTAGTTTAGATTCAATTCTATTCAGTATTTTGTATAGGTGATGGAATGGCACTTTTGAAAATAAACTATTTCATTAATGGCATTTTAGTCATTTCACCTATACTTTTTAATAAATATTGTTTATGGAAGAGGATAAGACATAGGTGTTGGCTTGTAATTGGTTATAAATAAGGGGTAAAATAGTCATTTTACTATTTTAGATATTTTATTCTTTTATAGCCAAATTAGAAGACATTTGGCATTAAAACAAAAGATAGAAAAAGCTAGAAATTTGCTCATCTTTCTCCCAAGTAGTCGAAACCCCTAGCAAGGTAAGAGCAAAAATTTCAATTCAATTTTTGGCTTGATTTACTTGGTTTATGGTTAGAGAAATGAAATAAGAAATTGATCTCCTTTGAATTCTTTATCTTTTGACATAAGTTTTGCTTAGTTTCCATGTCTCTAGTTTGAGTTTGATGATTAGGGTGGTTGAAGAGCATGTTAAGATTTCATGTTTTAAGGCTTAATCAAGTTGGAAATGGTGTTGTAGTGTTGTTTAAATGCTTGAAATGATGAAAACTTCTTGATAAACCTATATGGACCATTTCGGCAAAATAAATAATATTAGGGGAAATTTTGTAAAAATTATTTTGATGATGGATTTGATTAGAATGATGTTTTCTAAGTTGAATTATGATGTTGGATTGAAGAAAACATCATTTTAGGTCCAATTTTTGAATTGTGTAAATTGGGTGAAATAAGTGAAAATTGGAAAATATTCAAGAAGCATGGATATGTTGTTTGCTATGATACAATGATCATTTTGGTGTTAATATTTTTGAAAATGGAGATGAAATGTGGAAGTTTCCAAATTTTAGTTAATAAACCCTAAGAGAGAGAATTTAGGGTTTAAAGGGAGATTATCAATTTATTGATTGTAGTGTGTAATTTGAAATGAGATTAAAGTATAGGAAGTACTGTGGTAGCAAATAAGTGCTTGGTTGAAAATATTAAATTTTCCATATTGGTATGTACATGTATTACTAAAGGTTGGACATGTACTTAAGGTTGCTTGTGTCATGTATTTAATGTACATACAGATAACAAGCAAGTTCGAGATCAAACGAGTGAAGAAAGAAGATAGAAAGTGTAACCGAGCTTAGTGAGGCTAGTATAAAGTTTACTTTTGAAAGTGTCAAGGTGAGTGCAATGCATGAATAGCATGATCTTTATGTCATTCATCATATAATTGACATGTTAAAAATATGTCAAGAATTGAAAGCTTCATGCATGGATCACTACTTATTCATGGAATATTATTTTGCGTATGAATTGCTTAATATGTAAATATATGTTGCCATGTATGAGATTATGATTGACATAAAGCCCAAAGTATGAGATAGGAAATTAAAAATATAGTTGGATATCCATAAAGTCATAAACAGTTGTATAAACATTTTAGCACTCCCGGCAGAGTGCAATTTATTATAAGCACTTCAGGTAAAGTGCAAATTAATTACTAATTGTATACTCCAGTAAGTATACATAAGCACTTCGGTGCTAAGCACTTCCAATAAAGTGCACATAATATACTATACTCAAGTAAGTATAGGGGGATGACTCGCGTACAAAAATTTCCTTAATTCAATACTTAGGCTAAATGAATTGAAAAACAGGATAAAAGGCTTGAAAGCTCGATGATGAATATGGCAATGGTATTGGTAAGAATCAAGGTTATTACCATGTAATATGTTATTATACATACATCGTGTCATATATGCTAATATGCATAAAATGGTAGGTGATCATAGGCATTGTTATTTATTTATATTGATACCTATGTGAAATTGCATTTGAATTAAATGTTATTGCCTCAATAAGTATATGTTTAGCGTATGATGAATTTCATTCGTAGGATTTAAAGGAGATTCGAGGGAAAAGTAGCCGAGCATCACTTTCATATTTTGGGAGGTATATCTCCATACTCATAGTAATGTAATGGCATCCATCCTTTCTTTTAGAAATGTACAAGATGGCATGTATAATCAATGGGGTTGTAATAACTTATTACCAAATATGGATGCTTAATAATTGTGATAATATAGATAATGAACCTAGTAAGTTCTATTATATCTATAAATGATGATGGACTAAGTTTTATTAAATTTGGGTCTTAAGGTAGGTAGAAAGATTAAAAATCTATCCAAATGTGTATGCAAAAGTAGTGCATTTGAAAAATCAGCATAAATTCCACAAATTGAATTAGAAGGTGAATCATATATGTATGAACTATAAATTTTGTCCAGTTTCTTACAAAATTAACGGTGATAAATTTCGAGTTGTATGTAAAAAGATATGAATTTTTATTCGATGAAATGTCAGAAAACATGACAGCAGAATTTCAGTATTTTGGGGCTGTAACGTGACTTTAGGAATTTATTTGAATTTTTGTATAATGAATTTAAGCTAATAATTTATTTGGTTAGAAATCTTAATGAACCTAGTTAATTAGAAATTTTCGGAATGAATTTTTGATGTCTATAAGAATTTTTATAAATTTTTAAGTAAAGTAGTGTAGACTGCCTGTTTTCTTAAGGTAAAGAAATAATTGGGTTTAAAATTTTGTTAGTAACATTACTAGCTCGAATTTGGTGATAAATACGGGAAAGAGATGTTACAGTAGAAACAATTGAATTTAAGTAGAACCTAATCCTAATAAAAAATTGAAATGAAAAATAATGCGAGAAATTTAAAATGCAAGAAATGAAAAAGGGTAGAAATTAGATGTGCTAATTATCCAATGATGGTGTAGGATATTTATCACAAAGAATCGGCGCTCCCGTGAAAGTCTCCATCCATTGCAAAGTTTGAGTGAGCTTGCTCAAATGTTGATCCAATAATTGTAAAGGGTAATATTCTAATGAGTCATCTAGTATGAGGTAAATATGTTCATCGTGCCATTTGATGATCTTCATTTCATCTACAATTTACACAATTGGAGTGAGTTTCCACTGTGGTGTTGTCCAGTTGTCATAACATCCTGCAAACACAACCTCGTACAGGCATAAAGTAGGACTTATGTCCTTCAAGTTACCAATGTTCCATCCAAGAGTTTTTTTGTGCCGAAATAACACATTTAGCAGTTTAGCCTCTTGGTTAGGTATTAAGCAAGCAGATATGACAAGAGGCAGTGTATCGTTCTCCCCTAAAAATACATATTTCAATTGAGGGGGAAGAGGTTTAAGTACAAGTGTAATCACCAATTTTATCCGGGGTGTTAACCCACTTTTACATTTTTTATAATATTTGGGATAGTGGGCTTTGGGCTTCTAGTACCTTATATATATATACCTTTCATTATGTTTAAAAAAACCCCAAAAATATTATTAGTGTCATTATTATTTACCACTATTAGTTTATTATGATTTGGAAAAATACAAAAAAATATTATTAGTTGCTAATATTATTTGTTTTTTACATTATTATTGTTTCGGTTTATATTTTATACTAGTATTATATTATTATTATTTGTCATTATTAACTCAGTTTTTTACTTATTTCATTATCATTATTATTATATTATTATATTACTATTATTATTATATAATTATATTATTATTATGTCTAAATAGAAAATCCAAAAAGATTAAATATATATATATATATATATAAATAAAATAAAATAATAAAGTTTAAAATAAATAAAGCCCAAGTGTTTATAAAGTCTAATTACAAAACCTAAAAAAATGTATTTTATTATATCAGCCCGTTTTGGAGCCTAAATGCCTAAAAACCCTAAATCTGATAATGACCAGAACCCTAACTATCCCCTTTATCTATGCACAGCCCACTATCATCCGTCAGATCTTTATCAGATCTGACAGTTCAGCTTGCTTAGGAAGAAGCTTCCAGATTATGCACGCGCCCACGCGCGACTATACAACTGGCACCACGCACGAGTAACTCTTACGTCCTCGACTCTTTAGCCTCCTATGATTGTCCATCTGTCACGACCAGCTCCACGCGGGACTGTCCTCTGCACCAACGTTCGTTACTCTCTTCCACTACCGGTGCGCGTGCCAAAACAAAACAAAAAAGCAAATGGCAGAAATGGCAGATAGACAAAATTCAAAAAAATTAGTGCATCAGATAACAGCTTTTTATTTTTGTTTTATCATTGTATCTCGGTTATATAAAGCTGAGTCAAACCCTTGTAAACCCTAACATGAAAAATTCGAAAAGAAATCAAATACAAAGAAAAGCAACATTGGGGTATTTTTTTTCTCTAGTAGATTGCATGCATGAAAGAAAACAAGATAAAAAAAAGAAAAGGAGAGGGCTAATTTTACCCTTCGTCGTTTCGGCTCCCATCGTCCGAGGGCCTTGCCCGATGAAGGACGAACCCACCGGTTTAACCACATCGGCCTCCTATGGTTGAATATCAGAAACCAGTGAGGGAAAGGGGATGTGAAGGGTTTCCTAGAACGACGATTCCATTCGAAAGGTCAAAGATTTTTCTTCCGGTCGAAAGTTTTTTTCTAGATCTAGGGGAAAATGGGGTTTTTTGGTTAAACTACGTTTGGATATAGGTTTTGGTTGAAAAGATGAGTGTTTTGGTGTAGTTTGGAGGTGTGCTGGTGCCGGTGAGCGACGGCCGGCGGTGGTTTGCGACCATCGGCACGGCGGAATGCTGCTGGAATCTAGGGCTTAGGGGCGGCGTTTATCCCCAATACAGAGGCTATTCCAGAAATGGATGTGAGAGGTTTTCTTTAAAATGGCTTAGGCCATTTTTTGCGTAAAATGATTTATTTATACCCCTCCCAATTTTTAAAAGGCTTTATTACTACATAAACCCCTCCGCGTCTTTTAATTACGCGCCCGTATTTTTTAATATCACCTCGGGTCCTCTAACAATTTTCCAAATCTGCAATTCCATCCCGATTTTGAAATTAACCAAGTTTTTTTAAATGGTTTATTTGCGTTTAATCCCTCTGTTTTTTCTAAATTACCCACCCCAAGCCATTTCGTCTTTTCTAATTACTCCTGAGGTCCCTCTTTCTTTCACCTGCTTTTCAATTCGGTTTTTTAAAGGGTTAATAACCCATTAAGTCCCTATTTTTTAAAATCTCTCATAATTTGGTCCTTTCTAGTGTTTAAACTACTCTATTGGTCCCTCTGTTTTTATTTTTGCCCTAATTTAGCCTTGCATTGCATTTTTTATTTAGTGCATTTTATTTTATGTTATTTATTTATTTGTATATGCCTTTAGTTGTATATTTGATTTGTGTTTGCTCATTTTTGTGTTTTATTAGGATAGGTCTTTTAGTTAGATTAAAGTTTAATTTAATCTAATTAATTTAAGTTGTGCACTCATTTTATTGGGGCATAAACTTTAAATTAATTAAATTAAATTTAACTTTGGGATTTTTAGAGCTGTAGTTAGATTTAAGGTTCGAATTAATTTAATTAATTTAAATTTATCCTTGGCTTATTGGGATAAATATTAAATCCATTAAATTAATTGAACGTCTCTTAATTACTTTTAGGTATAAAATCGATAGTTGACTTGGATCACCTAATTTAAATCATAATTAATTAATTCAATTCATTTTAGATAGTTTCCTTGGCTTATTGGGATACTAGTTTAAAATTAATCGAATTAATTATTATGGTTCAAGATAATTCATAAATTACTATATTTTTTAGTTTTTTCAGAAATTAATTAATTTAGGGTTAATATTAGACTAATTTAGTTAAGAATTAGATCACTAATTGAATTTTCATAATTTGGGACTTTTTAAGTTAGGACTTTATTGGGCCTAGGTTTTATTTTATTTCTTTCTATGCCATTCATTTTAAATGTCATTCATATGACTCGAATATTTTAATGGACATGCATATTGTTAATTAACTAATCTAAATTATAAAAAGAAGGTATTTATTAATTCCGATATTTGTGTCGTAACAGTCCTGGCTCATTGGATGTTGACCAAATATTCAAATTAATTCTTACCGTCTAAAGGTAAATGTAATTTGAAATAAAATTTTGACAAGTCATAACATCATGTTTAACTGCTTGCATCATGCATAAAGGTGATGAACGAAGTTTGAACCATAAATTAACAGGGCAGTCAGGCTTATTCGATGTCGGTTTACTCTATGGTCTGAGGTATCGTCACCCTTATTAATTAAATGTTTAATTAATTCGAATTCACCAATTTGACAAAAGCCTGTCTAATTAAAGTTTATATTCAGTCACGAACCATTTAATTAAAGTCAATTTAAATTTTGATAATTTCCATCAATTAAAGACAATATATATTTTGGTACCAATTTTCGGGTGTGATGGGGGTGCTAATCCTTCCCCACACGTAACCAACTCCCGAACCCGTTTTCGAATGAATCTCTGGTTTTATGGTGTTCGGCCTACCTTAGTGGCCGGTGGCGACTGCAAGTTTTTATTTTCAAAAAATACGAAAAGAATTCCCTATTTTCTAAACATTTACCCAAGAAGCAAAAGAAAATCAAACTACGTTCTTTTTAGCGACTTTAAATTAAAAAAGGGTCACTACAACAAGTACTGGTGGATGCTCGAGCGATGGTTTGAGAGATTTGAACTTAACATAATCCAAAGGCTCAAAAGCCATACCTGGTCTGGTGAGCACAACATTGGAGTGCTCAATCTATGCATTACCTTCTTCATCAGCTTCGTGCATGGCCTCATCAAATTCAGCTTGCTCCTCAGTAGTTAGCATGTTGTTGCAACATATCTCAGGCAAACTCTCTTTAATCAAGGCTTCTTTAGTTTCTACAAGTTATAGTCTTTATAGTCATCCACGTACTTGAGTGTGCTGAAGACATTGAATTTGATCTTTTGGATGTTCATCTTCATGGTGAATTCATTTTTTCATAGTCGATCACAATACGCCCGGTGTCCAGGAATGGTCTCCCCAGAATGATGAGAGCAATCTCATCAGCTTTGTAACCAAGGATGATAAAGTCTGTCAAGAAGACAAACTTATCTACCTTAACTAGTATATCTTTAATTCTACCCTCGGGTCAGATTTGAGATCAATCTACTAAATGAAGGATCGCTGATGTAGGTCTTGCTTTTCGCATCCTTAAGCATTTAAACACAGATTTTGGCATCAAAATTACACTTACACCGAGATCACATAAGGCACGGCCAGAGTAGTTGTGGCCTATAGAGCATGGAATGGTGAAGCTGCCAGGGTCCTTCATCTTGGGTGGCAAATCACTCAGCACAGCCATACACTCATCTGTAGTAGTAATAGTTTCAACTTCACTCACCTTCTCCTTCTTTGTCACGATATCTTTCAAAATTTTGCATAGATAGGCTTCTGATCAATGACCTCCAAAAGTGGACATTGATGTGCAACTGTTTGATCATCTCTAAAGAGTGATTTAAATAGTTATTCTTTTGTTATTAATTACTCATTGTTTGTCGGTTTATGTTGCTGATTTGGGCGTTTTCTCTTATTTTCTATGCAGTACATTGGATTTCAGAAACTGTGCTAAAAAGGGCAAAGTCATGCAGTTTTATTTTCTAAGTCAAGGTTGGGCTAGTGGGCATGAATCCGGGCATGAAAAATCTAACTGGACGCCACGTCAGTGCTTCTAGAAGATGACGTCAGCTCTTTGATAGCTTATCAACCGCGTTTTGGATAGCTTATCAGACAGATTTAAAATTTAAATTTGGGATTATCTTTTTTGTATTTAATTTAGATATTTTTAGGATTTATTTTTTATCTTTTAGAGTTATTTTGGGGTTTTAGAAACTATAAATACCCCCTTGGGGTAAGCTAGAACAGCATATCTCATTCTTAGCTTTGTTTTTCTTTACTTTGGAAGTTTTATAAAATTCTATTCTCTTTTTATTTTTATTCTTTTAAATTTTCTTTATTTTAATGCTAAGTATGATTTCTTCTATAGTCATGCTTAGCTAAATTTAGGGATGGCAAAAGTACCCATCCCCGACCTGACCCGATCAGGTTTTTTCTTATGATTTTCAGGGATCGGGGCGGGGCAGGGCGGGTATTTAAAAATGTAAAGTCGAATCGGGGCGGGTTCGGGTATGATATGAAAATTCCACGCCCCGGTATTTTTTTTATTATTTTTATTATATTTATAAAAATACCACTATATATAAATACTTTTAAGAGTTCCAAGCTATTTTTTTAGTTTGTGTTTATCGTAAATTTTTGTTAGATATTGTTCAAATTTTAACATATCTGATTCTAAAAGTCAATGGTCGAGTTTATTTTTTAAAATATGTATTTTTTTCTTCATATGAGTAATTTAATTGGTTTTATTTTATTTTTATATATTTTAAAGTTTGTGAAATTTATATTTTGTAAATATAATGGTCGTTCGATCGAATCTAACATTTATTGTCGATGAAATTTAATATATTATTTTACATTTTCGGGTCGGGTTGGGTTTAGGGTTTATAAATCGGGGTGGGGCAGGGCGGGGTGGGTAAAATATTATTTTATTTCTGAGGCAGGGCAGGGTCGGGTTTTGGGATTAATATATTGGGGCGGGTTCAGGGCGGCCAAAAACTCGCCCCACCCTGTTGCCATTCCTAGCTAAATTTACCATTAGTCGATAGCTAAGCGAAACCCAATTCATTTTGTGAGAATTGCAAGAGCTCTTCATACCTTTAAACTTCTTTCTTGATTTTCGGCATTATTGGATTGGCAATCGGCCTTTTTTTTAAACATCTCAACTCCTTCGATCCAAAAAGCGTGCATTGGTTTGATCGACGTTTTGATCTACTGTTGGGGAGAAAAGTAGGCTTGTAGCACATTCAACTCCCTAAGAACAAACTTAGCGGCGGTCTGCTAAGGGAAATAAAGATCGGATACGATTCTCGTTGAGACAAAATTATTTGAGTACGGGCTTTTCCAGCACAGAATACAGCATTGGCATTAGCATCGATTGCCGTCGTTAATCCAAAAAAGTGCTAAATTCTAAGGATTGACCTTGGAAAATTAGTTCACCATAGAGAAGAGCAAGTTACAAGGGTTGGGCCTTGTAAACTGTAACCGACAAGAACTCGAAGTAAAATCTATTTCAGTGATCGAAACGAGTTGAGGCGACGCAAAGCTAGAGGCTATATATTACCATAATTACTTTCAACTATTTACTTTCCTTTATTTATCATTTTCGTTTGCTTAGATCTATTCAACTCATTTCGCTAAACCCCTTTATTTTACTTGCACGTTTCTTGGTTAAAGATCGATTCAGACCAATATTGGAAACTCCTTAGTCCCTGCGGATCGACACTTCTTCTCTATACTACATTTTTATTTATTTATTATGAGATTAAGGAATGTTTTATTTGACAAATACGATGCTTGTCAATCTCTAGGAATTTTTAGTACCGGACATTTTGCTTCTGAGCTTTCAATCACTGTGGAAAATGAGGTGGTGGCATGGGCTCATCGTGTGGTTTACTGGATGCAAGGGCACTTGCGGAGCATTGACGCCATTGTAAAACGTCATAACTTGTAGCCACTCATAGAATCCAAGGATAGAGAACTTGTGGAGCAGATCTTTGTATCAATCATATGCTTCATACATTGATTTATCATCGTATTGTTGGAAAGAGATGATATCGCTTCGCTTTTGGTTATGCATGTTTGCTCGATCATATCGGTGCAGAGACTTGACGTACAAGTTATCCCAGGATGTAATAGATCTTGCAGAACAAGTCTTCAATCATACTCTGGCTTGATCTCGCAGAGAGAAGGGGAATAACTTGAGTCACAAGGCATCGATAGGAATCTCTGGTTGGCGAAAGCAATCACAAACTTCCAAGAAAGCTTGAATATGCTCACAAGCATCTTCTCTTGCTTATCCTCCAAATTGTCAAATATTATTGAGCATGTTGAACATAACAGGCTTTAGCTCAAAGTGGGTTATCCCTAGATCAGGCAAAACAATTGGTGGATTGAGATTATTGGTAATGGGCTCAATGTGATCTTTGATAGGCCTTCTAGGCTGGCAAGGGGTGGATCCTCCTATCGTATTTGGCCATCAGCTTCCTCTCCAACAACTCTCTGCCCATCGACTAAGGTATGCCTGGATTATGCATGTTTTTAAGGTTGTTCTCATCGTCATTCACCATATTCTTGTTTTCTCGACATAGTCTCTGAAAAGTTCTTTCGATCTCTGGATTGTATGGAAGAATAGGTTGTGTGTTGGACCTTCTGGTCATGCACTGGAATGTACCTGAGAATAAAAAAAGAAAAACAAAAATTAAATACAAATAAAATAAAGTCTTAAGTGCAATTATAATGTAATTATCAGTTGTTAATACCGGGCAACGGCGCAAAAAACTTGATGCTTGTCGAATAGTGATGCACTTTAGAGAAAGTATACTCGTCGTATCAAGTAATAAAGTGATGAATAGAGTGTCAAACCCATAATGGAGGCTGAGATTATTGCTAAGGATATATGTTTGATCACCTTTTTACAATGCTATAGCGACTGGCTATACATGTCTACGTAAACCATTAAAATCTTTATCTACTCGACAAGATTTTCTAAAGAACTTATGACTCTCTCGATGCATAGAAGTTAATAATATTGTAGTTAAGGTAATGCATGTCAGTGTGAACCCTAACAACCTTATTATTTGTTTAAGAACTCCTTTTAGTCATTGAAACCTTAAAATTATGTCTAAGCAAGATTAAGACTAAGTTAACAGCTTAGCCCCACTGTTCATGTTTGTATAACCTAAATCTCTCGATATTAAATCATGGATAAATAGTTAAAAGGCCTCTCTTGATAGCTCTTACAATAACTACGCATAAAGTACGATGAACAGAATAGATATAGGGAAAAACAACTATAGAATTAGAAAAAGGTAATAAAAACATAAAATCCTGGGACTCGATAATCCTAACTAGAGTATTTAGCTCATATCTGAGCCTAAAACATCCATAATAAAATTATTGAAGTACGGCAGTTTATCAAGCAAGGAAAAGAAAAAAGTCGAGTGTCCTCGACAAAATCCCTCTATGCCGTCCAACTGTGCTACAGGTCTCTCACTTTGTCAGCCTCTCTCGATGGCGTCTGTTGTGAGGAGATTTCTCTAGCTTCCACTTTGGTGGTTCTCCGTATGCTTTAGACTAGAACTGTTGTCTGTAATCGTATACTTCCTTGAAGTAGTGTCCAAATCTCTCTTTTATAGGCGGTGAAACTAGGGTTTAAAAACCCTATAGTGTGCACGGCTTTATTAAAGAAAGTCATTAGTTTCCCGTTGTATTTAAAGTTGCGTATCTAGGAGAAAGTCCACGTAGGCAGAAGTAGATTCATCTCCAACTCTTTATACCTCATTAGCTCCATCCATAAGATCTGCTCCTCTTCCGCTCCAACAATCCTCTAGCATCCACCAGCATCTTGTACATGCACCACAAAGTACAACCTTTCCCGTGAAAAGCTCCAATATATATAAAAATTAAAGAGGAAGCGGTCTAACTCCCTATCTACATGTAATTATGTACAATCTAACCTAAATGCAAACTATATGAGCTTGAAAACATACAAAAGACAAATAACAAGGGCATACAAAATAGGTCATTTACACACTCTTCAATAATACACTCGTTATCCATGTGATGCCATATAAACCAAGTGGTGTATGTTGGGTGATGTATATTGTGGTGTTTGCTGTTTATGTGACTTATGTTTTAAAATTCATAAATGATAAATTTTGTTTTAATGTGTTATTTGGTTGTTGAATGACATTTTATTTTTCCTTTTATGTTTAGGAAGTGTTTTACATTACTAAGGTCGTTCTTTGGTTCTTGAAATGTAATTTACGAGTTGAATTTTTGAAAATTCGAGGCATATTTTCAACACTAGAAGTAAGGTCATTAAAATTGGGCATTTTAGCAGTCATTTGAATTTCAATACCTGCATTGGGTATCAAACCTTGCCATTAATATCAAAGCTCAACTTTTGATTTTGATACTAGGGTGTTGGGCTACCTAATCCGACTCATTTATACCTATATGATCCAATAAAACCTTTGGGTTTATGTGTTACCACTCTAACCCATTTGGAAAGACCTATTAAGTCATTTTTAGCCCTTGATACCTACAAAATAGATTACCCTTATAATATCAAATTATAGATTTACCCTTATGTGACCAAATTACTATAATACCCTTAAAAGTTCAAAATAACTAAAATGCCCTTGTACAGTAAAATAATCAAAATGTCCTTATACGCTGCTTATGTTATATTTATGCTCAGCCTCACAAGCCCAAATTATAGATTTACCCTTATGTATATTATGTTTGTATGCTTTCGTCCAACTCTTAATGCCATGAATGATTACATTATATGTATGCTCAACCTTCATATTTGCTTGCTTTGTGTAGCTTTTGGAGGGTGGTTGTGTATCATTAGACTTTCAAAGCTCGGTGTTCAAATTTATCTTCTCGCATGTTAGTAGGTCTTTTAGCATCGTTCGAGTGTTGACATTGTATCCAAGAGTTCCAACAGCATCATTTTCAAAGTAGTGTACTTATTATTTAGTGGGCATGAATATCTTAGCATCATGATTTTTATACTCGAGACTGTAACTCTGTTTTATTGATTTGGTTTATGTTTCTATCTATATTTTAGAGCTTTAACTTTTGTATAAATATCTTTATGCTAGATTTTTAAATTAATCGATTTGATGTTTATATTCTTAAATTGTCCTAAAAATTAATTATTCATATTTTAGTCGTGGGTCACTCTTGTGACCTGGATGTAACCTCCTAAATCTTTCAAATCTTTCAAGCTGAGATTAGGGTGTTACATTTAGTAAATATCAAAGATTTCAATTTAGTCAGTTCTAGACCGTTCAGCCATTCGTTGTAAGATATCAAGTGAATACATGTCGCTAGGTCATAAGAGTGCCATTTCGAAGTTGAAACTTTGATGTTATTCCTTTCTTTTCTGAATGTTTTGGAGTGTTTGGTCTATTAGAACTTAACGTTTTGGTAGACAAGACTTATCGATAGTGTCTACTTGAGATTTTGGGGTAATAGTTATTAGCAGATTTGATGGAGTTGTCATCCAAGGAGTTTGATGTAATTATTGGCATGGATTGATTATCTGAGCATGATGCACATGTGGATTATCGATCGAAATGATTTGAGTTATGATTTTCAGACGGGTTGAAGATTTTGGTCAGAATTGAAAGGATTGATTGACTTTCTAATGTGATTTCTGCGATTTCTGCTCAGAGGTTGGCATATCGGGATTGTGATGCATTCTTAACCTACATGGTGAACATCAAGGCTTCCAATTCGATGGTAGAGGATTTGTAAACGGTCAAAGAGTTTGCAGATGTGTTTCCCGAGAAGTTACTAGGACTACTTCCAGATAGAGAACTAAAGTTTGGGATTAAGATGATGTCGAGTATAGCACCAATGTCCATTTCTCTTTATTACATGACACCGATAAAATTAAAAGAACTGAAGAACCAATTGCAAGAGCTACTCAACCGAGGTTTTATACGTCATAGTGTATCTCGTTGGGGAACAATCATCGTGTTCGTAAAGAAAAAAGATGGGTTCATGAAGTTGTGCATTGATTATCGACAACTCAACAAAGTAATTGTAAGGAATAAGTATCCACTTTATAGAATTGATGTTTTGTTTGATCAGTTGAAAGTTGTTAATATGTTTTCCAAGATTGATTTGAGATCGAGATATTACCGACTTAGGGTTGGGATGTTGATGTCCTTAAGAAGGCTTTTAGGATGAGGTATGACCATTATGAGTTCTTGGTTAATCATTCAGGCTTACAACACACTAGTTAAATTTTTGGGTATGATGAATCAAATCTTTTATCCTTACTTGGATCAGTTCGTACTAGTCTTTATTGATGACATCTTGGTGTATTGTAGGTATAAAAAATTTACATAAGGTTGCACATTTAGTCTCTAGAAATTAAAATTTAAATCTCTAACCATAAGATCCTAAAACTTAAACCCTAAATTATAAATTCTAAACATAAACTTTGAACCCTAAATCCAACAAACTAAACTCATAAACCTCAAACCCCAAACCCTAAAACATAAAAGATTATATAGTCGCGTTGAATGATTTTCCTTATAATTATGATGTTTTGAAATGAAAAAAAAAGGGTCGGACCACACATGCGTTACATTACATGTATAGTGAATTTAATTTTCTGTCCCCACTTCATTCACTAATTTCCTTTCTCATGTAACAATATCAAATACATTTCCTTTTGTGCAGTTTCTCGTAACGCTCGAGGCCTAATATGACAATGCAATTGACATTTTTAAGATATATTTATGATTATTGACTGTTACACTGTTTTTTGTTTTTATGGAAAAAAAGCGTTGCAATTACCAAAAAGGGCCATTGAATTTTTTTCCAAAAGAACTGTTGAAATGTTAAGATTAACTTTTTTTTGGTACAATAAAAGTATCATCCGTGTTTGTTTTACGATTCATAAAAATCAATATTTCAGATTTTGTGGTTGTCTTTCTTAACAATATCATCTCTAAAAAGAGTGCAATGCATCTTACCTTTATCTCTAATATTATTTCATAAGATGAAAATTTTTAAAACAAGAAAATGTCAAATGCTACAATATTTTGAGTTAATGTGTTTTAAAGAAAAGTTGGTGATATAGGATAGTTGAATATTGGTATAGTTATAAATGATTTTGGTTTTGGATGCTTTGAAGGGTGATATAGTATGATCAAAATTAATTATTATAAATAATTGTTGAATTGAAATTTGGAATATGTTTATGTTTATATCAAAATAAATTTAGACATGTCAAACATGATTTACACAAGATAAAAATGCTAATGTCTCTCTACCCATAAATTGAAGGATATTGAGTGTTTAAACATGTTCAATCTCACATCTCTTTGTACATTGTATCATCGATAATGTTAATCGAGCTATACTCAATCGACTTCCGCTAGATTTTTAAGACAATATCAAATTATGTAAATCGGATAATATAAGATATTATTTAAAAATAATTTGTACAGAATATGAATATATGTACGTTTCAAAATATACAAAAAATGCATTAAAATTTTTTTTTTTGAACAATTTCCACCTAAGGGAGGGAAATTTTACTCCTAATGAGTATTGAACCTACAACATAGATGAGAGGGGATGATGCCAACCGAAAGCTAAACACCTACTCTAAAGATTGTTGACCATTAAAAATCATTTTAAATACAATTGTGATACGATAAAAAATGCCAACAAATACATAAAAATACAGTGAATACAATTGGTCAACAGCCAACCAACTTACTACCATAGTTGTCTTCTCTTTCCTTAGCAATTAACTATTTTTTAATAGTCTTAATGTGATTATAAGGTAGTATTTGTTCATATTTTTCTTTAATCCTTTGATAAGACACACACCTTACAGACAAAGCTGCTCGAACTCGGGTCTCCAAAAACCTCCCATTTTCCCCTTCACGTAAATTAGCAAGGCAGTGTAATAAAACCATCCTATGTGTATTTTGTCACGTTGCACCTAATTTGACACCACCACAGATAAGTATCAGTGGAAACTAAGCCTCTCGCTGGTTATAAATAGCGTCCCTTTTCCTATACTTCATTGTCTGTTCAGCTGTTCTCATTGCTCTTCGTATACAGCCCTTTCCTTTGCTCTTCCTTTGTGTAAGGGTTTATTCTCTTCTTCTTTCTTTCTTCTTTCTTCCTTGTTGAGTTGTTTGTTCTATATTCAGGTTTGATTTTCATGGAATCCTATGGGTTTTTTCTTCGTAGTTTGTGTTTTTAAACTGTCGAGATCCGGTACATTAGTGTTGTTATGATTGCATCTTTTTTAAACTGTTATAAAACTCATTAAGAAGCTTGGTTTTATATATAGTTCTTCTGATTTATTTTTTTAATCAAAATTTATTTGATCTAGTCTCATGGATGCTTTATCGGCTAAATTTTATATATGACATGGGGAATGGGGTGTGTTGTTTTTGTTGTCATCCTTTGATTCTTGGTCCATTCTTAATATTTTGTTTATTTTTTATGCTGCTTGGGATTAATGTAACATACACACAAAATCCCATTTTTCTTTTCCTTTTTAATTACAAAAATGATTGAAGTATTGGAGGTTGAGATATAAAATCTCTAGAAATAATCACAAAAAGGTGATTTTTTTTTTGTCACCATGTTTTCTCCCTCTCTCATAGTTGGTTTATTTTTTTATCTTTTAGATTTGTGATTTTTTCTCAAGATATCAACATAAACAAATACACTGACTAATCACTCATTTTTTGTTAGTTCATATAAGAGTAGATTCGTTCAGATTCATGTTATTTGGTGTTATACTTATGTTTTTCAGTTTTTGTTCAATTTTACAAAGTTTTATGCTATTATATCTAAACTCGGGTGATTGTATCTTAGATGTTTATATCCTAATACTATGAATTTGTATAGTCGAAAATAATTTTGCCATAACTTGGGTCTAAATAGATGTATGATCTTTTTAAGATGGAACAACAATATTTTTATTGTTCAAGATTTTTTTTGGTCTTCGGTCATTTTGATTAAATTTAGAGTCGAGTCAATTTAGATCTCTGTCTTTAGTTTTTAATTACATACCTTTATTTGTTAGACTTTTAAGGAAATGAAAAATGAGGAATTCTATTCATTTTAGTGAAACACATATATCAAGTAAATTAATAGGGTATTTGATTTTAGGGACGGAATTAAAGAAGGGGTAGCCGGAGACGTGGCCTCTAAATTTTTTTGGTTTTATGATAATTTAAGTTCTTATAAATTTAAATATTAACAAATTTAGTATTGAGTTTCTAAATTTTGAATTTAAATACTCAATAAATCTTGTATTTTTAAAGTTCGATAATTGATATTTTTAAATGTTTTCGATAATTGATACTTTTAAATGTTTAATCTTAATTTCGTCCCGTTAGATTTTTTAAGTTAATTTGGGGTCTTTTGTTTTCAGATCTTATATCTGTTAGCCAGAATGCAAAGCCAAGGTGATCAAGGCAGTAACTCTAGAGAAACCCTGACCTTAAGGCCTTTCCTAGAGAACATTGGGATGAACCCTAATGATGATTCTAGCAGTGACAACCATGGCACCATTGCTCCATCAGTTGTACCGGCTCAAGGTCAAAGGACTGGTTCTGGTCCGCTCCAGCTAGACCTGAACGAGCCACTACAGTTAACAGTGGACCTTTCTAGAACGGAACGGTCGGATAATCAACAAATCCTAGCATCTGGTCAGTCAAGGCTTTTATGCAAAAGAAGGACGCCTGAAGTGCCACAGCCCCAAAATCATGTCCATATCAACATCTCAACTGCAGCTAGCTCCTCCAACAATGACACTTATTTGGCTCGACATGTGGCTGCTCCGGCCATACAGATCGGACAAACCGACAACTTTCAGAGAAATACTCGCCGGAGAACAATTGTAAGCCAACGAAACTCACAACAAATGTCGGTTAGGGCAAATCCTGCCATGTTGCACCAGCACCAGCAGGAGCACCCTATTGTAGTAGTCCCTAATCCGTTGCAAGCTCCGCTGCCTTCCCAATACTGGAATGGGCCAACCATGCCAGCGCGTGGTCATTCATCTTTTGGTTCTCCACCTAGGATGAATCAATCGGCAAACATGAACTCGGTCAATCGGAATCCAAGCTTTCTCAGAAACTTTGCGGCCTCTTCGGGAATCCAATCCGGTCCGGGGATGTATAATTCACCATTTTCGTCCTTGGGGTACCGTCAACCAAGTATGGCTGAACAAACTGCAGAAAGAATGCAATCTTTTCTCGACCGCGCTGAGGCCTTGAGGATGGCGCATAACTTCCTCTTATATGATACTGCTAGTTTTACTGTTGAAGAGTTGGAAATGATAATTATGAATTGTTTTCTGGGGACAACTCAGGTTCCTCCAAGGTCCGGAGCCATTGCTGCTGAGAGACTCGGTGATAATAATTCTCTACTCTCACATACAATGGTATCTCAAATTGCTGAGGAAAGGAGAAGACTAATGTATCAGGTTTGCTCATTACACTCTTTTCTTCATAAGTATTGCTTCCATTTAGTCGGCTTTAGGAACTAAATACGTCTTTGCCATGACAGCTTCGCAATTACCTTCGACTTGTTCATCGGACCGGTGGCTTACGGATCGAGGTAAGGTTTAAGCTTGTTCCTTAGTTCTAAAATTTGCTGCCATATGTCAAGATTTTTACTCTTATTTTTGTTGGCCAGGATGCTACGGAAATGGGTCGTTCGTTTTTGCTGGGGTTGTATGCGTTAGAATGTATTGATGCTGGCATGCACCTTGATGTTGAGTACATCTCTTATGAGGTAACATTTCAAATCTTTGTAATTTCATGTCGTTGACTTCAGATTTTGTTAATCCTGAATATCATTTATTGGGTTTAGGAACTACTGGGCCCGAGAGCGCAGAGGAACTTTAGCACTAAGCTAACCGTGGCAACTATTAAGGCCAATCTGAGGAGACGCAGATTTCAGCCCATCTCAATGGAACCTACTGCCGAAGCTGAACAATGCTGTATCTGTCAGGTTATATAAGATCAATTTAATCGCGATGAATGCAAAACAAAACGATTGCGATTTAAATCTATGATAGAAATGGAATGTAACAGTAAGTTCTGTGTTTAATTTGGAACTGTTTACAGGAGGATTATGCCAATGGAGAAGAGCTTGGTAAGCTGGACTGTGGACATGATTTTCATTTTGATTGCATTAAGCAATGGCTTAGGCAGAAGAATCTGTGCCCCATATGCAAGAAGGTAGGCTTGGCTGTTATGAATCCTTGATCTGACAAAACATCATATGCTGATGCTTTAATCTGCATGTTCGCCTCAGTATCTTTATGTTTGTTGTTGTTGTTTGTTTCCTTTTCGTTTGCTGGGACTTTTTTCCTGTTAACAACAGGTGTTAAGGCTTTGGACCTTCTGAATTATCCTTATGATATTATAATAATTCTCCTTGGGACAATACTTTTTGATGTTTTTATTTAACTAGTTCGAGAGATAGTTTACCAATTAACATATTGCATTTGTTAAAAAAAATAACATATTGCAATTTACAAAGTGTCAAATAAGTTCTCAAACTATATTTTTTTTTCAGACAAGTGCTCAAAGTATTTTTTCGGGTCAAGTAGGTGCCTAACGTTTTCAAAGTTACCCGTTTAAGTGCCCCACCATTAACTTTCTTTTAAAAAATCCCTATATTTTCTAAAATTCACAAAATAACCCCAAAATCCCTAAATCCGACTACTATCATCGTCGTTCATCAGTCTGCCGATGACGAAAGGAAGCCTCTTTCTCTTGCCACAAGACACGAACGTTGTTGACCGATCAGTCGTCATTTTTCGTCAATTGTTTTCTTTTCCTTTCGCAAGTTTGACTTTATTTCAATGATAGGCACGCAGACCGTCAACTATCGGTGACTAGAGCATGAGGGATGATTATGGGGGTTCGGTAACGGAAGTGGGCACGTTGTCGGCGATTGACTACGGAAACTGTTGGAATCGAGATTTGAGACTCAAGAATTTAGGGATTTGGGGACTATTTTGGGGATTCTTGAGAATTTTAAGATATTTTTAAAAATAAAACATGTTGTGTGTCATGTTTTAGTGGCTAACGGAATTTTTTTAACGGTTGTTAAAGGCAAGGCACATAAATGAAAACTTTGAAAACATTAGACACTTATTTAACTCGAAAAATACTTTAGACACCTATATAAAAAATATATATATATAGTTTGAGGGCATGTTAGATGGAACGATTGAATAGTGTCAAGAAAAGTTTTACTCGGCCTTAACTGAATCTGCTTACACCTTTGAATGCTAGCTTATCCGTAAGACTTTGAATAGTGTCAAGAAACTTACCGTCGATTCTTATCAAAATTATCTTATTCAAATAATTAAACTCAATATGTACTGTTAGCGACTATATTTTTGTTTGTCAAAAGTAATTTTTTATATATAAAATTTTCAATTTGACAAGTATATTAACTAGACGTGGTCGAAAAAAATGAAAACAAGAAAAGATGGAATATATATCTTATAAAGTTGGCACATTGTTTCTCCCTACCACTTTTTATGTTTTCCTTTAGGATTTTGTTGGTCTGGTCATAGGCTATACGGTCACTATCCATTATCAGTTTTTTTTTTTTGGTCTATTTTCCCATTTGTTTTTTTCTTTCTTTCCTTTTGTCTACGCTTGATTCTCTTTCTCTGTATTTTGATTGTTTCTATGGAAAGTCGGCAAAAGATTCTGGCAACAAATTTATTAATTAATTCAATAATTAAGAATATTTATGTTGTTATTTAAAATTTAAAATTTATTTTTAAGATATAATGTTTTTTTTATTTAATATAAAAAATTACAACGGCCCAACGAAGGGTCCATGTTCATTTGTCTCTCTTTTGTGTTTTATTGTTAAAAAAATGCCCAAAGTAAATGACCATTTCTTTGGCGTAAAGTCAAAAAATTATTTTTTAAGGTTTGACTGAATAGTTATTTTAATCTCTATTTTTTTAGAGTAATTTAATTTTTAATATTTTATTTAAGCTAAAAATGGCCCTATGTGAATAAAAATTGTAAGCAAATTAACGGTAAACAGTTTGAAATGACTTGCCATTATGATAAGTCAGTAGAAAAAATTATTTTATATTTTATATAATTTTATAAAATTATTTTTTATTGATGTAAAGTTTTTTCAAGTCAACATATTTGTCTATATAATATTGCCATGTCAGCGTGCACTGTTATATATGTTTATCTCGTCATTTTAAGCTATTTATCATCAGTTGATTGATAGTTTTCATCCGCAAAAGGGCTATTTTGACCCAAAATAAAACGTTGAGGATTGAATTGCTCTAAAAAATAAGAATCAAAGTGACTATTCAATTAAACATTTGGGACATTTTTTGACTTTATGTTTTTTTTTCTAAACTCATTCTTCAAGTCTGAGGCCATTTTTTGTTACTGTATGAATCTTCAACCCCCGTTTCTAATCATTTTGTCGTCAAATGATTATATATTTGATCCCAATGAACGTTTAATGGTAGCTAAAAAATCTAACTTTGACCAACAACCGTTTGCCTTCAACTACAGTAGTCCACAGCAACCCAAAGGAAGCCTTTAACTTTCTTATCCTAACACTGAAATATATATTGGACTCCCCAGTTTAAACAAACAATCCAGTACCAGGCAGGGACGGTACGTATAAAAGCAAAAATATTCCTTGGGAACGACACGTGTGTTCGAAAACCTTGGGAACGCAGGATTCCCCTAAATTTACCCTCTCCCCTCAAAAATCCTCCACTGTTCGAACAATTCACATCATCACCGTTCCCGCATGACGACCCAAATCCAACCCCAAAGGAGTTGTAGATACAATGAATGAGCCTACAATAACTTCTGATCCATCGATGTGTGACGCGATGATTGAGACGTAGATACTTTGGTGGTCCCGCGTGTAGGGTAGACTCAAGAGGGTTGGATTACAATATCTAATTCGCGAATGACAGTAAGCCACGTTGGCTGAATCATTTGTGAGAATAAATTGTTGCAGGAAAAATTATATCATGGTTTCGCTTATTACACACCTATAATCTCATTCAATAAAAATTATCTCACTTATTTTATTGTTTTTTCCATATTTTTTTCAATCAATAAATTTTTACTATTTTTTTCTACATCATTTAAAAAACAATTTTTTAAAATTTATTATATTATTAGATTAATGACATAAAAATAATGATAAAATAAATAATTTTTATTAGATAAAAACATTACTAATATAATAAATCAGATCATAATATAATTTTTCTTGTTGCGGTGACGTTGGACCAGCTATGACAGTGATAGGAAAAGATTGTGAGCGTTTGCTTACCTATGATCAAACTTTGAGGTTTAATAATAGGCTTAATAGTAAAAAAAAAATACTCAATTTATACTATTTTTTCAGTTTAATGCCTAACATGTCACTTTGATGCCTAATGTTTTATTTCGTAATTTAAACCAGATTTTTCTGTCAACGGCAGTTAAAATTTTTTTGTTATCTAATAAAAAACGACACGTGGTCTGTTGTATTTATTTATTTTATGAATTTCTTTAAAAATATAAACTTCGTAAAAAAACCAAAATTTTAATTTCTTTCAATCAAATCACATCTTTCTCACCGTCCGAAATTCCTCACACGTCGGCGGTTTAGCGTTCACTACCCAGGCGTCGTGTACCACATCGTTCAACATCCTCCACCTTCTAATCATCGATTAGAAGCCTAATCAATTTCTTTCTTTTTATTGTTGGATGTTCGCTACAGAAAAATCGAGATGGTTCATTCGTCGATTTTCGACGACTGGATGATGAAATTTTCAGTTGTGGGGGCCGATGAAGACAAGGGTGGCCAGTGGTGGTTGAATCAGTGGTGGGAGGGGAGAAATTTAGGGATTTAGGTTTGGGTTCGGGGGTTTTAGAGAAATTTAAGATTTTGAGGTTTTTTTATAAAATTAAAGATTTTTTTATTTTTAAAAATAAAAGTTAAAAAAAATGTCAAAAATATGTCACGCGTCGTGTTTTTATTGAATAATAAAAAAATTTTAGCCTCTATCACAGAAAAACCTAATTTGAGTTACGAGCACCAAAGTGGCAAAAAAAATGTTAAACACCAAACTGAAAGAAAAATATAAGTTGGACACCTTTTTTACTATTAAGTCTTAATAATACTAATCAATTTTAAGATCAAAATTTGCATAATTTGCCTAATTTTCCAAGGTGTAAACTTGCTTTAGTGTTTGGTAAAAAAAAAAGCTTGCTTTAGTGTAATGCATGGGGTAAATTTGAGTAGTTTGTATGTTAATACTCCCTGTATTATCAATCACTTTTGGTACTTGAATTCTCAAACATATTGATTTTTGTCTTGTTCGATATCTCCTCATTTTGAGATCAACAACTCTGCTTATTATTATATATAAACATTTGATATAAGCTTTATGTGTCCCACAACCCATCCCCAATCCACGTTATGTTGTTTCAGACAAATCATCTTTGTAATCATTTTTGGTCCTTTCTTCACCTATGTTTTATTCATCTATGATTTGATATTTTCTTTTCCACTCTGAAAATTAAGCAAAAGGTAGCGTTGGATTGCATTGACATTAGCAGGTTGTAAAGGAGTGTTTTTTTTTATTAATTTTAAAATAAAGATTAATTATAATCACTAATTGTAATATAAATTGTAATCATATTAATATAATGAAAATAATTCAAAAAAATATTATTTAAATTTAACTTGATTACGACCTTAATTATATGGGCGAATTTACCCGTCACTGTATTAGCGTTTTATTTAGTCTATTTTGATATTCGAATATTGTAATTCGACTGTCAATTTTTTTCTAAGAAAATCACAGTAATCCCACCGACAGACTTTATTATATTTCACCATCTTTTCCTTTTCCTTTTCGTTTTCATTAAAAAGAAAACTGCCCATTCCCCATTAATGCGACTTCGTTTCTGGAAACAAAGACAGCAACCGAAACACATGAAAATAATAAATATTTTAAACTGAAAAAAAAAGCTAAAAATGCGAGATAGCATTAAGTCATTAAGCTTAACATGTTTCGCTATAATAAGAACAATAATAATTGTAATTGTAACTTTAATAACCTGTTTTTAGGTAACAATTTAATTATAATACTTAGGACCTTTTTTATCATCTCCTCCAGATGATATATTCAATCTTCTTCATCAACTTCTAGTTCATTCTTCTTCGTCTTCTGGGATGGCCAACTTTGGTGGCCCAACCGAGAATCCACGGCGGTTCACAATCACACGGTCAGAGGCACCGCCAGGTGGTGGAGCTATGATGGAAGGGATGATCCTGAGCGTTGATTCTATCGTCGGAGCTTCTGCTGCTTATAATGGTACTACTGATGATTATGAATGCGAAAGTGAGGTGAGTATCTGGTTTTCCGGTTTCACCGATTCCTTTTGCTGAGAAAATGCTGAAGGAAAGGGAAGGGGAATTTGGGTCATTCTGGTTTAGCAAGTTAAGATCTTGACAAGTATAGTTACATGCAGTAATTACAAATTACATGAATTAAACATTAATGGCCATTCCAAGATTCAAAATCTGTTCTGGCTAGTTTGATTTTTTTTCATAAACAGGAGGGTTTTGAAGCATTAGCTGATGAGACACCACCAAAGCCAGCAGCACCATCTCGTAGTTCCTCAAAAAGAAACCGAGCTGCCGAGGTTCATAATTTGTCTGAAAAGGTTAGCAGTTTTGTCCATTGTTTTTTTTTTTTGGTATTAAATCTGTAGTAAATAATGGGACATCACTGTTGATTTGTTCTGCTTTTCTTGCACGATGCAGAGGAGGAGGAGGAGGATTAATGAGAAAATGAAAGCATTGCAAAAACTGGTTCCAAATTCTAACAAGGTTATCATTTTCATGTTATTATGTATTTATATGAATTTTGAGACATTCATTTAATAATGTGGTATACTTTGTCATATTGCTTCCTTTGTGTTCTACCTTGTGGCATCACTAATTTGGGTAATATAAGGAGGGATTGGCAGACAGACAAGGCTTCGATGCTTGATGAAGTTATCGAGTACTTGAAGCACCTTCAGCTTCAAGTTCGGGTACGTCAACAACTTTACATTTTCTTTTCCTGGGTGTATCTACTATCTAAAGTAACGTGGATTTCGAAGATATCGAAAGAAAATCAAGCATTCCAAAGCTCACTAGCAAGTTCATAGGCTATTAATGTCTTATTTCAAAACAGGAAAGGCCTGTATGTGTATTTATGGCATTATGCTGGGCCATCTGGGGACACAACCTTCTTCTTCCCCGAGTGTTCGCGACATTGGAAACTATCTGCTGCTGGATGTTTGTTTCGTGACCTTAATCTTATCCATTTTTTTGCCATGTATTTCTATATCAGATGCTCTCATTGAGAAATGGATTGAGCCTGCATCCCATGTACCTGCCTGGAGTTTTGCAACCAGTCCAGTTCTCCCAAACTGGACTCGATATCGGTGACGAAAACTGTTCTCAGCCCATGAATGTGTTGGGCCTGGTGCTGGCAAATCAAGAAACCTCGCCGGAGATGGTTTTCGATATGCCAAACCCAAGCAGCTCCTCAAACCTGTCGAACATAGTTCCTTCAAATACATCATTGGGATTGGAATCAATCGAAGCCCAGTTTGGACCATTTCAGCTCTTTTCGTTGTCTCAGTTAAGTCATATGAACAACAATGCATAAAAACAATGGGGACAAAATCCTTAGCGTTGCAGGACCCAAAAGCTTAGATTCTTACAACAGCAAAGCAAGAATTACTGTCAGGTTTTTGTGTTGCATTTACTCTTGTGATGTTAGATTAATGTTTTAATTTGACGTCACTTGTATCAAGTATTAGATTGAGAATTGAAGATAATGAAAAGAAAGTTGACCGGATAAGCTTTCTTCGTATTGTGTCTTGTTGGAAACTTGTCGACCAGTAGCCGCCAAGTTGGACGCTCCAATCTCATTGTGACATGATAACATATTAACATCAAACTTTCTTATCTATTTTTCTATGATAGCTTTGTTTGGACTAGCCTCCCACCAACCTTTCTCCACGTTTGATGAAGAAAATCACTTCCTATGTTCTATTAATTTTATCTCTTATTAATTTTTTGAGTTATTTTTTAATTTTGACTTATTATTATTTAAAATTTATTATTAATAAAAATTAAAAAATATATTTTAAAAATTTTCAAGTAGCTTTAAAATGTATAATTTATAAATTTTAATTATATAAAATATTTAATATAATTATAATCAAAGTTTAAAAAATGTGACTTTTAAAAATTATTAAGTGACATATTTAGTGGACGGAGGAGCATGCAATATGAATAGATGCAAAGCGACACTGATTAGTCCACATAATAAACAAATCACTAGAAAAAAAAACTATAATTATAAAATTAAAGCAAACATGTTAGTGTTTGTACGTAGGCGTAAAATTAACAAAATGTCTATAATGTTTGATTGAATAGTTATTTTAATTTATATTTTTTTAAAATTAATTTAATCCATAATATTTTATTTTGAGTCAAAATAGCCCATCTGCGGATGAAAACTATTAGTCAACTGATGATAAACAACTTGAAATGACTTGGCAAAATGACGCTTTAGAAGAAAAAAATATTTTACATTTTATACAATTTTATAAAAATATTTTTTGATTGATGTGTCATTATGTAAGGTCGACATATTTGTCTATATGACATTGCTATCGTAGCGTGCACTGTCATGTAGGTGTCATGCAATTTTAAGTTGCTTGTCATCAGTTGACTAACAGTTTTCATCCATTTTGACCCAAAATAAAACGTTAAAGATTAAATTAATTAAAAAATAACATGGACTAAAATGACTATTAAATCAAACATTAGAGATATTTTTGACATTATGCCTTGTATATATTAAGGTTGGAAAATACGCAATATAACAACTGTTTGAAGAATAAAGACTGGTTAATTTTTGATTAAATTAATTTCTTCAAACGATTGAATCCAAACAAAGGTTATTTTGGGACAAGGCAGAGAAACA
The DNA here is from genome assembly GCA_019671005.1 of Hibiscus mutabilis. Taxonomy (NCBI): domain Eukaryota; kingdom Viridiplantae; phylum Streptophyta; class Magnoliopsida; order Malvales; family Malvaceae; genus Hibiscus; species Hibiscus mutabilis. The sequence continues at coordinate 44,067,780 of CM033731.1, forward strand.
ACATATTTATGATTCATGTCATTGTATGTCGTGTCCAAATCCAGAAGACTTTACCAAGTACAATGTTTGGTTGGTATTTCCAATGGCGCATATTCCTATTGTAAGCATTTGTTTTCCTCAAAGTAACATTTAGTACTAATTTTATTTTTTTTTAATTTCTATTCTATATGAGTAATTGAACGTTATATATTTAATAAAACTTAAGGGAGATATTGAAACATACGGAATGGGGAGAAACTTCAAGGATCATTTAATAAAACCGTCTATATGACATCTTCAGTTTATTTTAAATTTTCATATAATTTATTATGAAATTATATAATTTATTAAAATAATACGACTGTTAATTACATGAGTTACATGTTATATGCAAGATAATCTTTATTTTGAAGAAATTCATTCAATGCTAATCGTGTTTTATTTCTATTATTGATGACCAAGGGAAATAGCCTCCCAGCAAAAAGAAGTAACAAGTATTCGTCAAGGAAAAATGATGAAAAGGAAAGAAAAGAAAAAGGGTTTGTATGATCTACAACAATATCATTTTGTTTAAACTTGATTTTTATAGGGATTTAAAACGACGATATTTAGGTGTAATTTGTCATGATATAATGTTGTTAATTAATTAACGGAAGAGTGACCAAGATAAAAATAAATCAAAATTGAGTGTAAATTAGTAAAATAAACTTTAGTAATCAAAATAGGAGTGAAAAAAAATTGAACAATAAAAAAAATTTATCTCAAATTTAATTACAAGGTTCTTAAAAAACTTAAACATCACAAAGGTACCCAACCTATACCTTTTTACAGTTTGGTGCATAATATTTTTTTCTGGTCAAATTAGGTCCTAACGTTTCATTACGTTACTTATATTAGTTTTTTTCGTCGACAGACGTTAAAAAAATTTCGTCATCCAATCAGAACATGATAGTGACTTTTTAAAATTTTTTAAATTACTTCAAAATTTTGATCTTCTTTAAAAAATTTTAAAGTTTTAATTTCTTTCAATCAAACCTTCAAATCATATCTCTCTTATCGTCCAACATCTCGGCACGTTGTGGTTCACCATTCACTGCCCAAACGTTGTGTACCTCATCGTTTGACATCTTACACCCTTTATCCGTCGGTCAGAACCCAACTGACCTCTTTTTTCGTCATTGTTGGGTGTTCGTCGACGGTGCAATTGACGATTCATTCATCAATTTTTGACGACGGGATGATGGAGTTTTCAAGCGTGGGGTCCAATAAAGACAATGGTGGTCGGTGGTGGTTGAATCAGTGGTCGGAGGGGATGAATTTAAGAATTTGGGGTTTAGGTTTAAGTTTTTTTAAAAAAATCAAAGATTTTTGGGTTTTTTTAATAAAATTAAAGATTTTTTTATTTTTTTTAAAAAAATTAAAAATTAACATAAATAAGTCACGTGTCATGTTCTGATTGAATACCGAAAATTTTTTAATGGTCGCGACAAAATTTTTTTATCTAAATAACGGAATGAAATGTTATGACTCAATTTAACCAAAAAAAAAAAACGTTAGATACTGTACTAAAAAATATAGGTCGAGAATTTTTCTGACGGTGAAGCTTTCCTAGAAAGTGAAATAATTTTTTCATCAGAAACTTTTTGGGTGAGAAATCTGTTCGATTAAATTTTTTAACTATTCATTTCAATTTGTTTCGATTATTGATTTTTATATTAGTATTTTATTTATATGATCACTGTAACTAACTTTTCCTCATTTTGCAGTTTTGGATGAAATTCAATTATGAGCATTTTTATTTTATTTTTAAATTTTTTTTCTCTCCCCAAAAAGGAAAAAAAAAGAAGGTAAAAAGACGAAAATACGCTCCAATTTCAACGATCTCATCAACTTACTTTCTGCTTTATATTCGTGAACCACACGCTTGCTTTCCTCCACTAATACATAAGCAGGCGGGTTTTTTGATGTTTTGAACTGTAAGAGAGGCCCAGAAAGGAAAGAAGGAATTACCGTATATACTAACAATGGAGGCGAAATCGAATAAGGCGACTCAAAATGCGGGTCGGGTCGTGGACGTTCCGACGAACCCGATGGTCACCCCTCTCCTCACCGATCTTTACCAGTTCACCATGGCTTACGCTTATTGGAAAGCCGGCAAACACAATGAACGAGCCGTGTAACTTTCCAGCTCTTTCCTTCTATTTCACTTCATTTTGATTTAGATTTTATTCCCTTTTTGCTTTCTTATCTACGCTCCGTTTGGATACCACGAAAATAGGATAGATTATAGTTGCTGTGTAGTTGTTATGTAGTTATTAGTTAGTTAGTTAGTAGTTACAGTTGCTTTCTTCCAGTAGATTCCTTTTTTTTCTTTTAATTTTACTATTGGCGAAGTTGAGGTTGGTATTTTGTTAGTTGTAGCATTGAATAATAGAAAAGGATTGAACTACTGGTATTTTAGTTACATGTTAGATTCTGAAATGAAAAATTGAAAGTATTTTCATTTTGAAAGATTGAATGTTATGATCTTTGACTTGGCATTTAAAATATGCATTCAGGTTCGATCTGTACTTTCGGAAGAACCCGTTTGGTGGTGAATTTACTGTGTTTGCTGGTTTGGAAGAATGCATAAAGCTCATTGCTAATTTCAAGTTAACCGAGGAAGAGATTTCCTTTATCCAACAAAGCTTGCCTGGTTCATGTGAGGTAAACATTTTATAAAGGATTTATTTAAATAATATTCCGGTTGTGGTTCTCTTCTTTTCCGAACTGTGCTTAGATATTTGACGGTTAACTCATTCATTGTCTCTGCGAATGACAGGAGGGCTTTCTGAATTATCTAAGAGAAATAGACTGTTCTGATGTTGAAGTGTATGCTATTTCAGAGGGAACAGTTGTTTTCCCAAAGGTTCCCCTACTTCGACTTGAAGGGCCAGTTGCTGTGAGCACCATCTAACTATTTTCTTTTTTGGCTGCATCAGCTTGTTTTGAATTTGGTTTTTGGTTTCAGCCCCATTGTTTTACATTTTGCAGTTTCTCTGACTGTGAATTTGTTGTTTTTAGGTGGTTCAATTACTGGAGACTCCAGTTCTTAATCTTGTGAATTTTGCATCCTTAGTGGCTACAAATGCGGCTAGACATAGACTTGTTGCTGGAAAATCTAAAATGTTGCTCGAGTTTGGGGGCTCAGGTTATGGAATTTGTCCTCTTATTTGAAGTGTTAATATTTGAAGTTTCTCTATGTGAAATATTTCCATTCATGTCAATTGCAGGGACCTGATGGTGCTATAGGGGCATCAAAGTATTGCTATGTTGGAGGATTTGATGCTACAAGGTGATTTGTTGAATATCTGTATCCTGTTTTGCTGTGCTTTCATATGTTCCTATAGTAAAGTTAGTGTTTGTTCTTTTCTGATCTTGAAGCTATTCGGAGCATATGATTCTTATTCTGTCTTCACTAATGTGGATTCTTGATCTAAGCTAATATTTTGTTCGGTTTGTTTCTGTTTCTATGTTGTGTTTCGACCAGCAATGTTGCAGCTGGAAGGTTATTTGGTATACCTCTTCGTGGCACACATTCCCATGCTTTTGTTAGCTCATTTATGGTCAGTAGGTTTTGCTGGAAAAACATGATATTTTAATTTAAATGTTGTTTATAGAGAGATACACTCACCAGTGGAATATGCTCAAGTGTTTGCATGTGCTTTATGCCACAAATTCACAACATATTATACGTGAATGTTGACTTGTAGAGTCATGACAAAAAATTTACACATGAATGATTGGACACGTTTTGAGATCAAAGTAGTTCCTGAACAGCAAGCCAAATTAATTTTTCCTTTGTTGTTGACCCTGTTTATTTTCATGGATTAGTTTATTATTAATATATGTGCAGTACTACCTTTTTTGCATAAGTGTGACATGAAGTGACTGCAGGAGATGAGATTTGAGTGTCAAATAAAGTTTTCATCTGTATAGAGCTTCTAATTTGACCAACATATTTAATAGTTTCCTATAATGTGCTTGAGTTTAACCCTTTCTATTGGGTATCACCTATCAGTGTTTATATCTAAATGTTAGTTGATAGATACTTTAGTTTCTTCTCTCTTATTGAATGAATTCATACTCCAACAAATGTAATGTTTGGGACCATTGCTTCCAGTTTTCTTTATGTCATTCTATTGACCATTGTCATGTGGTGTTTTCATGCATTGAATATTATGGTGTCTTCATTGGATCTTTTTATGCTTCTTTGAATATGAGATTATTCAAATTTTAATTTACAGGGCCCTGATGAAATTCTTGAGAGATCCCTGTGCAGCTCTGATGGTTCAAGTACTTGTGAGGATTTTATTGCTCTTGTTCAGTCATGGTTAAGCAAAATGCAGGTGTTGTGGATGGCCCAGTGCATTTCTTTTAAAAAAATTCTTTAATTTCTTTTTATGTTTGGCTAGAGATATATGTTATGCTATTACTTTTTTCAAAGTACGCTAACCAAAGTCCATTGGTGCTACATGTGCAAGTTCATCAAAATTGGGTAATCAAGCTTACAAACTTTTCTCCCAAGAATCCTGCTGGCCTATAATTGCAATTTCAGACCGAAGCACAGTCTCAAAGCTCATTAAAAAAAACCATGTTTCATAATAGAAGGTGCAAAGAATTCATTGTAGAATTTAGTTCCTTTTATTCTCAAAATTCAAGTTATATCTTTATATAGATAGATTTAATCACTCAGAATTGGATTATTCTTCTGCTTTTTAGACAACATTTTCTGATATATTGTCATAACAAAATGACTAATTTTAAAGGGTTATCACCCATAATTTTGATTCCATGCGTAATGCAGAAACTCATTCATGCTATACCTACATCACATGAATTAGATGGCCAAAGCTTTGTTTCTCGTACTAGTGAGTTCATCTTATGTACATCTCTGACAGTGGTTTTAGACCCCCAATTGCTTAACTAGTAGCCTTCTTATCCATACTTCAGAAATTTGCAGGAGGAATGGCAGATGAAGCTTTTATTACTTTGAGAGTATGGTATACAGGAATTTGGTTGAGAGAGAGACCAATGTGTTCTTTTGCTTCACCTACCTTATGTTATATCTAATGCATGTTTTGTAGTTGTTGAAATCACTTGGGGGCACTTTTGGAGATACTAATCAGAGTGAATTAGCAGCTTTCATATCATATGCCTTGGCATTTCCTAACAACTTTCTTGCTCTTGTAGATACATATGATGTAAGTAGACCTTCCTTGAGCTTTTGAGTTTAAAACCAAATTTTGATCCGGTCTATTCTATCATATATCAGTATTAACATTTCAGTTTTGACGTCCATGTTACCAGGTAATGCGGAGTGGAGTCCCCAACTTTTGTGCAGTTGCTTTGGCACTTGATGACTTGGGGTATGTCTCAAATGCTTAATATATAGAAGTTTTGCTTCTTATAAGAACAATTCCTCATTTGCAAAAATTTGGTTCAAAAGAATCCTTTTGCTCCCGTTTGATGCTTTATCTATGATTATCTTCAGTTTAGTAATTTTTGTTGTCTTTCCGATGACTTTCAAACATGAATTTATCTTATCAAGCTGATTGTATTAGTGGCTTACTAGCATTTTGCTTGTTGGGTTGAGAGAAAATGAACTTATGTATGATTTTATGTTGGGATCATGGCGGCTAAACTTAAAATTGAAACGAAACATATGAAGAAAGGCACCAAGTAACATGGCTTTATGTGTCAACAGATACTGCCTTTATTGCTTTTCTTTTTATTTATGTGTAACATTATACTTGTATTAAAGGCTTTTATTTTCTTCATCCATGATTGATCATATAGTTTGTAGCTCATACTTTTGTCGACATAACTTTTGAAGGACTTATGTTTCTGTGGATTTCATCCATGCCAGTGAGAATGGTAGGTCATACCTAATTCCTGAGATAAGTTGAATATGAAAAAATGCAGGTACAAAGCTGTTGGCATTAGATTGGACTCTGGTGATCTAGCATACTTGTCTAGTGAAGCCCGAAAGATCTTTCATACAATTGAGAAGGAATTCGGGGTTCCTGATTTTGGAAAGACGAGCATTACTGCTAGTAACGATTTGAATGAAGAAACTTTAGATGGGCTAAAAAAGCAGGTTCAGAATGTAAACTAAAACTTCTTTGAATAATTCATCACTGTTTAACAGCCAGCCTGAATCAGGATGACAATGCTTCCAGTATGGCACTTTATTCAGTTTGGTGCACATCTACTTAGCCTCAATCACACTTTTTCTCTGCAGGGTCATGAGGTGGATTGTTTTGGAATAGGAACCTATTTGGTTACTTGGTATGCCCAAGCAGCTTTGGGTTGTGTTTTCAAGCTTGTTGAGATCAATAATCAGCCACGCATCAAGCTTTCAGAGGATGTGTCTAAGGTTTGACTGGGCTGTCCAGAAATTTTAGCAGCATGCTCTCTTTCATATGATAAATTGCCTAGTTTCTCTCTTCTTTTCATTTATTTATTTCTTAAATGCTAGGTCTCTATACCATGCAAAAAACGATGCTACAGATTGTATGGCAAGGAAGGATATTCCCTGGTGGACATCATGACAGGGGAAAATGAACCATGTCCAAAGGTACTGACTCTATACCAACATTCTCATCCTTAATTTTCTCTTTAGTACTATAAAATGTGTGGGTTAGGGAATGTCACATGTGAACATAGAAACAACTTTGCAGCCAGTTATTTTAGATGTAATTTTAACTTTAACCTGAGAATTCAATGTAGAAAGATACTATTATTTTATTTTTCAACTTAAGTACATGCTTAACTTTTCTGCATTATGATCTACATATTAAAACTCTTAATATACCGGCCTAGGTTTGTGATGGTATGTAATTGATGATCTTATTAGTTACCCACATCCCAACATGAATGTTTCTACTTTCTACCTTGAACAAAAACCAATTAACTACAATGATATTCACCTTTGTAGTGTTGGAATGCACTTTTATTGAGATTTAAATCCATATTAAACCAGCTTGTTCAGCTTGATTTCAAATTTTTTCCGCTTAGATTGTTTTATTCTCTGTTATGTCACCGACTAATAATAACTGTATGTACCATAGCCTGCCAGTATATATACTTAACTCCATAGATGCTACAGTGATAAGGCTGAATGACCTCATTTTTCTGCTCTTTGATTATGCAGGTTGGAGAACGAATTCTATGCCGTCACCCTTTTAGTGAATCCAAAAGAGCATATGTGGTACCAAAGCGTGTAGAGAAGCTTCTGAAGTGCTACTGGCCTGGGAAATCAGGTAGGAGCTCAGAATCAATCTTCAATTCTTCACTATGGAAGGTCATGGTTTCGTTGTTTAGTGGTAACGGGTGGAGTGCATAAACCCCTTTAGAGAGAGGGGCGAACAGCAAGCAGCAAGCAGAGCCTTGTATAGGATTCCAAACCGTATATATTTCGGCTCCTATCAAGGGAGAATTGATAATCTTACCGATTCAGTAGTCTCTTTTATTCTTTATATATATATATATATAAAGTGTCCAGTTTTAAACAGATTTAGCATTGTGTACAGAACATGAAGAGACCATACGCAACATTATTTCCTGTTCCATAAATAGATTTTTTTTTTTGGTTTCTTGAAGGTAAAGAAAGAGAAGAGTTACCAGCTCTCAAGGAAATTAGAGACCACTGCATCAGACAGCTTGAGCAAATGAGGCCTGATCACATCAGGAGATTAAACCCAACACCATACAAGGTATAGCAAGACCTAAGTTCATGAAAATATCCTTTTCCTAGTCGAACTTATCACTAGTTTAAAGCATTTTCTCATCACTAACCAGGTGAGTGTAAGTGCAAAACTGTATGATTTCATCCATTTCCTATGGCTCAACAGGCGCCTGTCGGGGAGCTGCATTGAGAATCCAAGATATATCAACAACAACATGGAATAGCTTACAAATAGCTGGTACAAAGTAATGATTCCAATGTAGTTGGAGGAGCTTCTTTAACATAGTCTTCATACATCACATGATTGTCTAATCTTTGTGCTTGAATAATCCATCATTTTTTGCAATGCTTAAATAAAATAAAACATTGCTTTTTCTGCTACTATCCAAGTGGATCATGTGTAAATCTTGCATACAAAACAAATTCAGTTTAGAGATATGGAAGTTTGCTTCCACTCAGAACACGAAACTAATGGCACAAATCTGGGATATGCAATTTTCTAATGTGTATTTTGATTTTTCTTGGATTTGATCATTGAAGCTGTGAAGTTGGTTCTCCGTCTATGTTTAGTTAGATATATGGTTATTTGTATTCTGTTCAAGTGGACTTGCATAAAGATCTAATTATTCTCTCAGCCTGTATGAGCCAAATCTTGGACAAAAGATTTACAAATTGGAGTTTATCCCATCTTGAGTTTCTACTTAATAATAATAAAATGCTTTTTTGTTTCAATGTAACTATAAAATGTTAAATCAGCTTACTATTTAGTAATTAATGAATTGGGTTGAAAAATATAAAATTCAGGCCACAAATAAATCCGTGGACAGATACGTAATCAGATCCAGTTAACTTGGTTCACTTAATGAATGAATCACTTGCCATATTATTTAGTTTGACAACCAAGTATTAATTCAATTGTACTGCCATATCCTTGCGGGTTGATTCACTCATCTTTAGGAGTTCCTTCCGCACTGAAACCATACTTTGTGTAAAAATAGTCCAAGTTGAGAAATACTTCCCCAAAAAGAACAGGGAATTTTAACTGGAGACAACTGCCATTGCTGCCCCATCTTCTCTCATTAATTACCTTCACAGAAATGACTTCCATTCCAATAAACAAAACACACATGCAACGCAGTTCTACATTTTGACAGATCTTACGCAGTAAACACCAATTCTAGTAATAAAAAAACAAACAAATCCTCTCTTTCACTTTCTTCTTCTTCTTCTTCTTTACTTTCTTTCTTCAGCTGAAACAAACAACAAGTAAAAGAGAGAAATGTCGGCTCATCTCTCAAAGACAGACTCCGGGGTGAGCAGCCTGAGTCAATCTGCACCGCCGAGATCTCCTCGTCGACAAATATACTACGTTGAGAGCCCATCCAGGGACTCCCACGATGGTGAAAAGACCACCAACTCGTTCAACTCCACGTCGGTGCTCAGCCCCAAGGGCTCCCCACCTGACTCCTACTCCAACTCCTCCTTAGGCCTCCATTCCTCGCGTGACTCATCTTCCACCCGCCTCTCTCGATCCCTCAAACCACACCGCAAGCACGATGGATCTCGCAAGGCTCGCAACAACAAGCAGCAATGGAAAGAGTTCGACGCCGTCGAAAAAGAAGCCTTGCTCCACCGTGAGGGCGACTATAACGGCCTCCATCGTCGACGCTGCTATTTCTTCGCATTCGTCCTCGGCTTCTTCGTGCTCTTCACCTAAGTTGCACAGATACGGATACGGGGATGGCGATGACGACGACGACAAAAAACAATAATTTTTAAAATTACAGTACGAGTGCGGCAAGAGTACGACAAATATAAAATAAATTTTAATATATATAATAAAATTATTAAAATTTATAATACAACTGAAATTATAATTGTATTAAACAATAATTATATTTATTTAAATTCACTTTTAATGATTTTAAAATTATTTTTTAACACTTATATTAGAAGATTACTAAAATTAAATGACTAGATTGAATGAAAATTTAACTTTACATTCTAAATTAAGAGAAAATCAAGAACTAAAATAATAAAATTAAAAGATAACATGGCTGAAATGGATATTTACCCATCCCTATTTAAAGCTTGAGTGGAGAAGTGTTAAAACAAATTAAAGCAGGTTACAAATACAATATACACCCAATATCCCACATCCTTAAGATACATAAAGCAAGGAGATAAAACAACATATAAATAGGCGCTTAGCCATTGAAACAAAAAAGCAATATAGTCTTGGCCTTTTGGTTGAGATCAAGTGTACGTGGGTCATTTGACACATGTAATTAAGTTTATATTTTTTAAGTTGAATGTTCAATTTAGTAGTTTTTTACTTGTACAGTCAATCTTTCATGCGTATACTTGAGCTTTAATTAGGTTTGAATTTTAATTGAGTTTGATTTAATTGATTTTTAGTTTAGTTGGGCATAATTTCAACTTTTGAAGTTAATTATCCTTGAACCTTTTAAGTTTGGATTAGTTTAATAGTTTTTAAAACTTTGCTCGCAAAGAAGATAGGAATTTTATTTCCCATTTTTTAAATAAATTTATTTGGAGATGTCTTTGTACCCGGTATATATTTGACCGTCCCTGATAAGTTGGGATGTCCCTAGTTGTCCTCGCACCGTCCCCGATTTAAAAACGTATCGGAGACGTGGGACGCCCTTAAAAGGAAGAAGGAAGTACCTGTGCTTTATAGTTCTTCACCATGTTTTCTTTGATCCTATGGGGCACTAGTAGACCCAAAAAGCCTAAAATCACCATGAAGGTCAGATAGAAACTAAATTCGACATGCATTCCTTTAAGCTTAGATCACAAAATTATAAAAAGGGTTTTTCCATTTTTGCATTGCAGAGCATTTCGTTCAACGAATTCAGGGTTCAAGCCGGTGCAGATTTCTCTAGAGTGAGCACAGAAATTGTGTCGATGAACTGCACAGTGAAGCTCACATATCGAAACACGGCTACGTTCTTTGGGGTCCACGTAACATCAACACCCAACAATGACCCCTCAAGCCAATATTAAATGTTGTTGTCATCTTTCATAATTGGGGGTTCATTTATTAATCAATATATGTGTTAGTGTTTTTCGCAGATACGCAAGTTTTATCAATCGAGAAAGAGCCAAAGATCATTGATTGTGACGATGAAAGGGAGCCATATTCCCTTGTATGGAGGAGGGGCTAACCTGGCCAGTCTCAATGGTGCACCCACTCAACCAGTGCCATTGACACTCGACTTCATGGTTCGATCCAGGGCTTATGTTTTGGGAAGGTTGGTGAAGCCCAAGTTCTATAAGAGGGTTTATTGTTGGGTCACCATGGACCCAAGAAGATGGATACGGCTATTCAACTAAAAAAACAAATGCAACTACACCTAATGTGATTCCATAATGAACACATCAGATGTGCTTATTGTATCAATGGGCAGGCAAAGCCTACAATTACATTGTAATGACAAGGTTGTCATCAGCCCATGATCTTTATTTTGTACTCTTTTTTATTAAAAATGGGGAAATTCCATTAAAATAAAAAAAATATATAAATCATACAACCATGGCAATGAAAGCCAATAACAAAGAATCAAAACGATAAAAATTGAAGCACCAAGTAGGCCCGGAACATAGAAACATAGAAAGGAGTTGCCGTGTTAACGAAAGAAGGAGAGACAAGTTGCAGTGATCGTCAACGACCATGGAGCAAAGTCAAATTTCAACAACCACAAAGGACATGCGGCAGTCTTGGCGATGGGTACCGGTGACACCAAAGTAGAATCCAAGCGTCGGGCTGACCAGGACGGCGGAGGAAGCACCAATAAAATGGGCAGGCCTCTTAAGAAGACAACCTGACACAGTGTCGGGAACCAAAGGCCACCTGCACGAATGACATCGGAGGGGGAGAGATGCAAGAGCCACCACCACTACCACCGATCTTCATCCAACCTAAAAAGCAAAAAGCTAAAAAGAGAACAACCAAAATCGAATACATGAAGGAGAAAACAATCATTCTCACCCGTTCTTTGTTTCGAACCGACACAGAGGACTGATCGTCCCTCTTCCAAAATCAGAGCTAAACTTGAACCGTAGTGACCGGGGCTCATAAAACCCAACGAAAAACACCAAAAAAAAGTTAAAGAAACAATCTGACCCAAAAAATGAAAAAGAATCGTCTTACAGCTTGAAAATGAGAAGAACAAGGAGGAGGCCAGCCACCAAATAACGATAGCTGGCCATCGAGGAGGAATCAGATTTGGTTTCCTTGGTGAAGCGGCGCTTGGAGCTGCAGAGGATAAAAGTTGGGGGCGCTAGGTTTTATGTTAATCTTTATTTTGTACTCTAATAAATTTGTGATGGATCCAAAAGTATTTTTAAAGAATGACATTTTTAACCCGTCTGAGTAAAATAATAGACTAACAAAAAAATTCAGATTTGTCCAACCTGAATAAAAGTGGCCCTTTACCTTTAGCATGTATAAGCCTCTAACCATTAATGTATACCTAAATGAGCTTTTAATAGTACAGGCAACAAGTAAAGAAGTGCAGCTTTCATTTCCTCATATGCACCTAAGGCAGGTAGACGCGTTTAAAAATACTCAGGCCCGAACTATCTGACTCGTCGACCCGTCTATTCGATTAGAAATTACCGGGTATTTATAATTAAAATACTCAAATTTTTTGGGTCGGGCACCCGACCTGTAATTTTTTCAGGTCGTCGGGCCAGGTCAGAGCCAAAATTTTTTTGTAACCGGGTACCCGACCCGGTAATTTTAATACTTGTATATTTTAAATTTTAAATTCTATTTTTATTTTATGTTTCTTAATATTTTTCCCTAAAACTAATTTTAAATCCCTAACTACTTTTATACTTGTATTATGTACTTTTAAGTTTTAAAATTTTCAAAAATATTTATATTAATTTGTCAATATGAGATTCGAAAGAAAAATCTTGATCTAGATTAATATATTTAATACCTTCTTTTGTCGATAAACTTTAATATATATGCATATATATATATCCAAATATTTCTCCCTTAAAACTAACCTCAAATGAATAATTTTGTGTTTGAAATATATATCATGAAATTCTATGTGTTTCCTATGTATTTCTTTAAAAAATAGATTTAAAAAATAAATAAATAAGTGAACCGGTCTCCTAGTACCCGAATTGTACGGGTACAAGGTTTACGGGTACCCGATTCTTATGGGCCGGGTCACGAGCCGACTTTTCGAGTATCCAGATATGAACACCCCTAAAGGCATGCAGCTATCTCGTGACCTTTGCAGTTTTATGGCCATGGGTGCAGGGCAACCTACATCTTTTAATTAGGAAAAAAAATTGTATACCCATTGGGTCATCTACCCATATGATATGTCAGTTTAGATGAAAATAAATTATTGAATTGTGTGTTCAATAAATTATTGATATTACTCTTAATAAATTCTTAGTATAAGCCCTAATAAATTCTGGTAAAAATGAGTATTAAAATTCTTATTTCTTACACACACTACGGACACAACTCAACACCACCACGGTCTCAACGGCTGTAACACCCTCAACGTATATTCGATGATTAAATACACATTGAAGATGTTACTAAATTATTTAACTAATTTCATGGCTTGTAATTTTTTTTACATATGACATAAAATTAGCTTATAAAATAACCAACAAATAAATTGATACATGCCCACTAAAGAATATCATAAATTTAGAATGTCTTACTGATGTTTGACAGATTGCAGCTTGATTAACACGATTGACTCCTCTTTCGGTAAGTTTCCAATAACTTACGTGTGAAACAGCACACGCTAAGTATTCAATTAGTGATGCATTTAACACATTTATTATAAACATGAAGAGATGCAATACAGTGTTATATAAAAGTGCATTACAATTTCTGTAAGATGACAAACATTTCACAACATAATAGTATCATGTCATTATTTTTCTATGTTCATCAGTTATTCACATGCATAATAATTTATTTGACATAAACATGCCTTCAATATGATTCATGTCATCTATCAATTCTGTCATAGAATCATGATATCAATGGTTCATGATCATTACATAGTCATGCTTTTGTCATGCAATCATTTGCATACCATATTCTTTAACATAATCATACTTTCGTCATGCAATCACATGCATATCATATTCTTTAACATAGCCCAAAGTATATTATATGAGACCAAGGTACGCGGGTCATCACGACACCGTAGTGTCTACGACGCCGTAGAGTCTGCAGTGCTGAAGCGACTGAGATGAGTACATACTCGAAGACGCTCTTTGCTCCTTATTTTCGCACATTTTGTGCTAACAACACCGAAGTGTCTGAACAACGCCGTAGCGTCTGATTCGACACTGAAGTGTCTAAACATCACCGAAGTGATTGAAACGCACCGTAGTGCTAGGACGCATTTGCTAAGACCCTATGGATATCCAAATATACCAAAGATTCTCATGTGAACCTATGGTATACGAGTCATCTCGACACTATAGTGTCTGCAACGCCGTAGCGTCTGATGGTGAGTACGTACTTGAGGACGCCTTTTGCTTCTCATACTCGCACATTTTGTGCTATGTAACACCGTAGTATTTGAACCGACTCCGTAGAGTCTATCTCGACCCCGAAGAGTCTATCTCGCACCATAGTGCTATGACGCAATTGCTAGGACTCTGTGGATATCCAATTATACCATGAACTCTCATACATAAATACTTGGACATTTCATTTTATTGTCAGTCAATTATCATTATTCATGTAAGCATGCAACTTGTTATCATATTTCATTAATAAACATAATTAATCATCATTTATGCAAACAATAGCTCGTAGCTTGTACTTCGTCAAGCTTGCCATATCGAGTCATGCATAATATCATTTATTTTTAAAAAATAATGCAATGTTATTTCTAAATTTTGGGTTGACTTTTCATAAGTCTTCCCATTTTTTAATATAATACACATATAGAAATGCACTCACTTGGGCCATTTATTAGCATGCCTCACTAAATTCTACTCAATCCTTTCCTTCATAGTACCTCGAATTTTTTTTATTCGTATTTGATTTCATTAACCATATGAATATAAACAAACATTTGTTAGATTCACTTCTAACAATATTTCAATCAAGCTATCTAATCATTTAACATAAAATTTTTCCATAATTTTCCTTCATTCCTTATATTGTCCAAAAATTCATTTTGGTCCTTAATGACCATTTTGAACTTCCAATAATTCTTTCGAGCTTATTATCAAACATTTAGATATAAAATGTATCAAATTCTATTTTCTGGCAACTTGTCCTACCCTCAGAGTTTTACTTCTAAATATCAGAATACACATTGGATCTTAATATTCTCCATACTGTAAGAACTAGATTCGATAACGTTCTAACAGTATAAATCACATAAATTAATAAAATCTACAAAAATTATGAAAATTCTTCAAACTCCCGTCGCAGAGCTTCCTGACAGAAATTGCTCTATAAATTTTCTGACTTTCATTCGATTAAAAATTCATATATTTTAACTAGGAACTCGAAATCAGTTTTTGTTTGTTGGAACGAAACTAGAAGAACAAGTATTTACGTCGATATAAAATTCATTATCTAAACATTTTTGTCATTTTAGTCACTAAGATAACTTTTAAGCTATTATCTTAATACTAAACGATCCTTAATCAAATTAGTAAAATTTGGGGTATTACAACGGCGATAAACACGACATAGGAAATAGACTCCACCTACAACCACGAATCCCACACAGCCAACCATACGATTCGAATGCAAAAGTAAAACCACCACACTACACACAAAACTCGATTTAAACACAATGAACAAAAGGAATATAAACGGTGAAATAAATTGACGGAGTGGCTGGTCGGAAAATGTGATCAATCAGAGAAGACGGACGATTGAGAAAACGAACGGATATAAGGAGGGGAAATCGGAAGAGTTGGGGGGAGGGAAAAATGATAGCGTCATATTTGTTTGCCCACTGAATTAGGGTTCTATATTGTAGCATATATATGTTGAGAAAGGGGTAAATCATCCTATAAGTCCCCCAACATTCATCCCGTATTCAGATCAATCCCAAAACTCAAATTGCTCAATAAAACCCTCAACTTCAATGTGTACTCAGTTTAGTCCCGAATTAATATATAAAAAATAATCCCTAAATTGGGGTATTACATTTATTAGTTATCATATTATGTGTCACTTCAATTGGTAGATGATGTAGCATTGCTCTTCTAGTTATACCCGTTGCCTTAATTAGCCGCCCTTTGCTTCAAACTTCAATGTCATCATACTCTATAAGGAAGAAAAACAAACAACCACCCATTCCCTTTGTTAAGTTAATCATTAATTAAAGTGTTAAACCACTCTTAATTAACTTAAGGGGAAAAGTTAATTAAGACATGTTAGTTTAAGTCTGATACAACTAACTGATGCTCATCACTTGTTCTAGAAGGAAAAAAAGTTTATATGAATTTTAAGATCTAAGATGAAGCAAAATCATTGGTTAGGTGAAGAGATGTTGATAAACCCATCACTGACGGGATGTTCTACGGTCAAAACAGAGGTGTCGGCAGGGTGTTGAGAAATCATTATTGCTCAAGACGAGACTTTGTTTGTTACTCATTATGGATTTATTTTTTTTCTAAACCACAATGATTTTCATACTTCATTATATAAATTTGATTGTTTAATTTTCAAATTCGGATGGACGGTTGACATTACAAGGTAAAAAAAAGAAGCTTCATCATATTTTCCTTTTGGTAATAACAATAACGTAGGCTCGTAAAATTTGAATCAATGTTGGTTGAAAATGTATAAGCCTTGCAAAGTTCACACCAAACTGTCTGGTATTTGGACAAGAAAACAAACACACGTTTCACGTGGGAATCCAATTCACACGGCAAATATTGTCCATCCAATGATATTCATAGAAAACAACTACTTTCGAAATCTCCAGTGTTAGAATTCCAAAAACGAGTTGGTAGACTGAAAATGTCTAAACCCTCAAAGTTAGATGAACAAATTTAACCAAGTCCTTCTAAAAATTTAAGATTTGTATATAATTTAACTTTTTTAAAAAAATTTGCATGTACTTTCTATTGAAAATATATTTTTATCTAGACATGACAAACTTAACCCGAGACCCGAACCAATTTACCTAACCTGAGATCTGATATGGACCAGAACATGATAGTATAAACTTGACCCAAATCCGAACCAAAATCGAATCGAACTAAAATCGACTCGAATTTAGTTAAACCGAAAATCAACCTGAATCGAATTAACTGAAACCAAAAATAACCGAAACCGAAAGAAACCTGAACCTACAACAACAAGAATAAAAAATCAACCCGAACCGAAAGTCAACATGAACCGAAAGCTACCCGAATTTAATTTGCTCAAATATGTATGTTTTATTCTCATTTTGTATTATATTACTAATTAACAACTACCTTTAGTAATAGTTAAATGGTTTAATATCATTTTTCTCCTTTAAAAGATCATCTTCTTATATTGACTCAAATAAAAACCGACTGATCCGATGTTACATGACCCGAAAGCAATCGATCCGATATTAACCAGAACTAAAAAGTCAACTAATCTAATATTAATCCTGCCGAAAAAGTCAACTAATCTGGCATTGACACGACCCGAAAAACAACCGACCCGATACCCGACTCGGAATAACATAGACTCGAACTAAATCCGAATCAGACCTGACCTGACCTGAATAAAATCTAAACCAAAAATAACTTGAATCGAAAATTAACCCGATCTAAACTCGACCCAAACAACTTGATTGTCATATTTATTTTTATCTCGTAAAACTTTATAAAATCTCACCTAATAATAATATAAAGTAGGGTTAACTACACCAGTGACCACCGAATTATCGAACTCGTCAATCAGACCACCAAACTTATTAAATTGACCTATTTTGACCACCGCCGTTAAAAAACTAACAAAGAGGTGACGTGGCAGTTAAGAAAATTTTGTAAAATTGCACATTTAGTCCTTATTATTTACTTATTAAATCAATTTGATCATACTTTTAATTTATTTAAATGACGACACGTGTCCCAACCAAATGACAACACGTGTCACTATCTGATTGGCCGTGAACAATGGGAGGAAATAAAATTGAAGGGAATTGAACCCACGCCAATAGCATGGAAGGGTAATGCTCCAACCACTAAGCCAAGTTCGCTAATATGATATGAGATACTAACATATTTTATTAAAGGATTATTTTGTTGGTGAAAACTAAAGAGGGGAATTAATGGGATTCGAACTCGGGACTAATTGTACGAAACTAAAATACTAAACCACTAAATAAACCTTATAACATAGGAAAATGTTCGAATATTTTTTTTCACATTTAAATTAAATCGAACTTAGATCACTTGAGATGTGTATAACCACACAAGCATTCGATTTAATTTAAATATAAAAATTATTAAATATTCGATTTTAAAAAATATTCAATTTCAAAGAAAAGAAATTCGATTTAAAAATTTCGAATATTTTTTCTTTTTCATATTTAAATTAATTTGAATATTTATTAAAATGTTAAATCGAATATTTATTAAAAAATAATTAAATTTAATATTTAAATCTAATATCAAATATTTATTAAAATATTAAATCGAATATTTTTCTTTTTCATATTTAAAAATTCAAATAATTTTTCTTTTTCATATTTAAATTAAATCAAATATTTATTAAAATATTAAATCAATTTAATTTAAATTTTTAATAAATATTTGATTTAATTTAAATATTTGATTTAATATTTTAATAAATATTAGAATTAATTAAATATTTTTAATAAATATTTATTAAAATATTTATTCGATTTAATATTTAAATTAATTTGAATATTTATTAAAATATTTGATTGAATTTAAATATGAAATAGAAAAAATATTCGAATTTTTTAAATCGAATTTCTTTTCTTTGAAATCGAATATTTTTTAAATTGAATATTTAATAATTTTTAGATTTAAATTAAATCGAATGTTTGTGTTATTATACACATCCTAAGTGATCTAAGTTCAATTTAATTTAAATATAAAAAAATATTCAAACATTTTTCTACGTTATAAGGTTTATTTAGTGGTTTAGTATTTTAGTTTTGTACAATTAGTCCAGAGTTCGAATCTCATTAATTCCTCTCTTTAGTTTTCACCAACAAAATAATCCTTTAATAAAATATGTTAGTATCTCATATCATATTAGTGAACTTGGCTTAGTGGCTGAAGCATTATCCTTCCATGCTACTAGCGTGGGTTCAATTCCCTACATGTGCAATTCCTTTAACACGTGTCACCATCTGGTTGGTTGGTTAAATTTATTAATTAAATAAATTAAAACTTAAAAATAAATGGGACATGTGTCGTCAATTGATTTAATAAGTAAATAACAAGGACTAAATGTACAATTTTATAAATTTTTCTTAACTGCCACGTCACCCCTCTATTAGTTTTTTAACGGCGGTGGTCAAAATAAGTCAATTTAATAAGATTAATGGTCTAATTGACGAGTTTAATATTTTGGTAGTTAAAATAAGTACGCCCAAATAATTTGATGGTCACTGATATAGTTTACCCTATAAAGTAATACTTCCGTCGTGAATTTAACCACAAATTTTTTATGCAAAAAGAATTACCAAGTTTCGATAAAGAATGGTCTGTACAATCTGTGGCCGTTTGAATAGCCAACCAAACTCTTCCATCACAAAACAGAGAGAGAGAAATGTCAGTCAAATCTGTGTTTTTCATCTAATATTAACTAAAGCTTTAATATACTGACAGTGTAATTTTACACAAAATTATATATTTATACTATAAAAACTTAAATATTAAATTCTTAATCTTAAAAAACTAAACCCTTAACTTTAAACTTATACACTAAATTCTAAACACTAACCTTTCAATTATAAATCCTACAACCTAAACCCCTAAACTTTAAACCCTAAATTAAAACTATAACTCTTAAAATTAAAAGACATATGTCATTTACCATAAAAATTCATCACCAATGGGATCAAAGCGTCGGATTAACTCTCTCACGGTGATCCAGCTCTCCGAAACTGACCATTCCGGTGCCTCATCACTAGCCAATCGACGAATCCGAGACAAAGGTGATGGA
This sequence comes from Hibiscus mutabilis, assembly GCA_019671005.1. Lineage (NCBI taxonomy): Eukaryota > Viridiplantae > Streptophyta > Magnoliopsida > Malvales > Malvaceae > Hibiscus > Hibiscus mutabilis. The sequence goes on from CM033731.1 coordinate 44,087,660, forward strand.
ATTTGACTTGAAAACGAAGACCCAATTCTTCAACTTTCCTGGAAAATTGACTAAGAAGATGAAGTAGCTGTTGATCGAGTTGAAACCCAGTCTGGGAAATCGAAATGACATCTCGGTGATTCTAAAAATTCTTCAAAATTACAATTTGGAGACGTTGATTCTTCTTCTTGAATTAGATTCATTACGATTGTCTCTTCATCGTCGGCCATGAAAGGATGGTTGAGGAGCATCTCGGCCGTCCATCTCTTCTCCGGGTCCTTAACGAAACACTTTCCGAGAAAATCTTTTCCTTCTTCAGATAAATTTCCAGGAATCCAAGGCAATTCATCGCTAACCCCAATTTGAATCAACAAAGCCGCCACGTTCGTCCCTGGTTCGAAATTCCAGGCTGGTTTCACGGTGAACATCTAGACGACGGCGCATCCAAGTGCCCAAATATCAACCGGAGATTCATAATCGCTCCCATTAACAGACTCTGGCGCGAGATTCAAAGGGGTTCCCCTGATTTCCATCCTCCCCTGTTTTTCTTCCCCGTTTCTCTTTGCTAAACCAAAATCAGCTATCTTCACATCGCCATTACCAAACAAAAGAATATTTTGAAGCTTAATGTCACAGTGAACAAACCCTTTGGCGTGAACGAAGCTTAGCCCTTTGAGTATCGATCTAACGTATTCGGATTCCATCAAGTTCCCGCCATTTTTCTTCACATGATCGGCCAAACTTCCTTTGTTAGCGTACTCCAAAAACAGATTATAGAACTCCTCGCGATTCTCGACAGTATAATCGTCGCCGAAACAACGGATGATTTGTTGGGAAAACCCGAGTTTATCGAGCACTTCCTTCTCGTTCATGAGAGAAAAAGAGCGGATTGTTTCACAGGACTTGACGGCCATTAATGGAGAATTTGGGAAACCTTTTCTTGGTACAACCAAATTGACAGTGCAGAAACTTCCATAGCCAATCGTATTCCCGCGAACCCACTCCATTTGAATCCCCAAACTTTTGACCCAAAGAAGTCAGTTTTCTGAGTTTGGGTTTTGGTGAAAATCCGAGGGTTTCTTTCTTTTTGGTGTTTCTTTGGGAGAAATAAAGGAATTTGGAAGTAGCAAAATCAGGGTTGGCGGTGAGTGCCTTTATATATGGACTGGGAGATGGAATTTTTGTTTTTTTGGGAGGGTTTATTAATTAAGTGTGAAAATTCAATTTTCTTATAATTAATGCACGTGACGTTTCCCTTTTTTAAAAATTTGTTTTTTTTTTAAATATTGATATGAAAAGAACAGCTTAACCCCAGTTTTTAAAACGTGGTGGATATGAGTAAAAAATAAAAAAATAAAAAATAAAACGTGGTGATATGGCGAATCGCCGAAGATTATCACTCTATACCTACGTGGACTGTGATATTTTTATTTATTTTAGTTTAGAGTAAACGTCATGTCTACGCATGAACAAAACTATAATTTAATGTTGAAAGATAAAATATAAATATATAAAAGTAAGAGTAAATTTATAAATAACTGAAATTTTAAAAAATGTATATAAGAACAAAGAAAAAAATTGAGGGTGGGAAAAATATATATAAACGTTATTTTATAAGTTAATTAATCTAACCGTTAAGGTTAGACAGTTTCGGTTAACCGAAACGCTAAAAAAGATGATTAATGGTTAACTTCAGTGGCGTAGTCAGGATTTTCATATAGTGGGGTCAGAGTGAAGTATGATGTATGAGACGAGACAGATCGCAAGCTACTGGAGTTAGACTCGGTCAAAGCTCAGTCAATACTTGACTCAATTGGACTCGACTCGAGCTCGAATTCGGCTCGAGTTTTTAACAATCCGAGTCGAGCTACTTAATACCCGATTCGAAAATCTCGCAAGCTACTAAAAAATATAATATACTAAAATTTTTAAATTTAAAATCTAAAATTCCTAAACCTAAAACCCTAAAACATAACTCCTAAACACTAAAATCTAAATCATAAACTTTAAATCCAACAACCTAAACCTCTAAACCCATCTTTCAAAAAAAAAAAAAACTAAACCATAAAATTAACAAGCTTGTGTAAACTTTAGTTTACACAACTTGTGTATCAAAGCTTTTTCCTAATAGGGCTTTAGATGAGACGAGACAGATCGCGAGCTACTTGAGTCCGACTAGGTCAAAGCTCGACCAACACTTGACTTAAGCTCGAACTCAGCTCGAGTTCTTAACGAGCCGAGTCTAGTTCAGATTATTCAGGCTCGTTAAAAACTACTCAAGCTTAAACTCGACTCGAATTTTTAACGAGCTGAGTCGAAGCTTTCCCCCTCCAACTCTTTGGTCTTAAGAATGCTGGCTTTAAGAATGAGTAATTGCCCTTCTCCGACCCTTACTGCCCAAGCTCAACACTACTCGACTCGGCTCGTTTACACCCATACTCATACCATTAAAATAAGTATTATTGACCCCATACCCTAATAAATCAAGTGGGGTCAATTCTAATATTTCATATGAAAAATTCTATATTACCTCCTTGAAAACTCCATACCCAACAAATCAAATGGGTCAATTGCACCCTATTGTTTCCATATACATCCGCCCATGGTTAACTTATAGGTACTTTTTTTTTAAAACTAAGTATGAAGTTTGTGTTTAAAATCTCTCTATTTAAGTTTTTTTTAAAAAATTTAATATAATATTTATCGGAGAGATATATTTATAATTCTACAAAGAAATAATAAACATTTGAAAAGACAAATGTAATAGGTTATAGGTTAACCTGTAACCGAATCGTTTCTTAACGGCTAACCACTATAATGGTTAACCATTTAAAAAATTAACGGTTTACTATTTCTTAACGATTAGGTTACGGTTAATAACCGCTATAACGGTTAACCAACTGTTTAAGCTAAACGGTACGGTTAACCTACTATGAAACCCATACTCACGCACCTTCGTCTCTGTCGATATGTATCGCTAATTATATGTATTGAAATATATTATTAATTATTTTAATAACTTTTAAAATCATAAAAACCTAAAGTGTGATTATTCTTTTTTAAGAATAAAATACGTTAAACCACTTTTTTGCCACTTTTTTAGAGTTTTTTAGCTTATGGTCTCAATGTTTTAATAAAACTTTATTATTTTTTAATTAAAAAATAAAAATATGAAAAAGTAGCGCAAGAAGTGTTTCAACATATTTTATTCTTTAAAAATAATCATACTTTAGGTCCTCATGATTTTAAAAGTTATTTAAATAATTAACGATACATGTATAACATGACAATACATATAATTCGCCATACATATCGCTACAAGTTTACAAATTCTTGAACTTTGCCAAATGCGCATTAATCCATTTCCCCCAAGTAACAGTTAATTAGGATAACTTGAGATTTAAATCATGTTTTTTTTCTTATGTAAATATGTTCATTTTTTGTTACACTGAAGATGAACTTTTTAATTTTACCATAATTTTAATTTATGTTCCTTTTTTAATCAAGTTATAAAACTTACATGCCATCTACTGACTTTATTTGTAATTTGTGAAATTAAAATTACGATGACGATAAATAATATATATTTATAATTTTTTTGAGAAATATATATTTATAATCTTTGAAAATAACTTTTTGTATTTAGAAATGATTTAGTTTTGTCATGAAAAGTGAGGTTTGGTATTTTGCGTCTCTCTGCATCTGTATCTTTCTAATTTAAAGAGTAAGGTACACAATTTCTCTATGTCACTTAAAGAAAAAGAAATGTAATAATTTAATATTATTTTAGTGTTGGAGTAGGCAATTTATAATCCCCTTTTCCATTTGATTGATTGATTTTGTCACACATTTTTTATATGTTTAATTTGCTATTAACAATGTCTATATCATTTGTGAAAGCTATTACATTACATTATTTAAAAAAAATAGCATTACATATGACTTGATACATAGATTTACAATCATACATGGTACATGTGAGGGGGGAAATCATTTATTTTTTGTAATCACTCATTTTTATCCGGTTTGTAAATATTGTTAATATATTAGTATAATAATTAATAGGGAATTATTATTGCATGTATACATATTACATTATATGTTTATTTTATATGCATGATTAGTGTACGTATAGGGTGTGTGATGTGTGCATGTATACTATAAGCCATGTATACGCATTAGTAAGTAATATGGTGTATGTATGTCGCACATGTATTTACATTCCTTATGAGTGCATAGTTTTTACGTATAATATGTGTGGATATTCATGATTATCATGTGTGTTATTGTATGCATGTATGTTAGTATGTTACATTAATTAATGTTTGCATGTGTATTCGTACGTTACACTTATATGAATGTGCACGTGTACGTATGTATGTAATATCGTATTATTATTATTATTATTATTGGACTAATGTCTAAAATATAAAACCCAAATATTAATTAACAGTCTAATCCAATATATTACAAAAACCCAAAAATATATATTACAGACCCAAAATAACATTACAAGGCCCATATTGGCCTGACCCAATATATTAAAAACCCTAAAACTAAGCCTGATAACCCTCTTTTATCTTGCAGCCGCCGTCATCTGGGCCGTTGGATCAAGTCTTGATCCAACGGTCCAGATCATTCCAAGATAATCCAGCTGGCGCGCGTGATGTCACTCTCCAGACCACTCGCGCGCGAGACCGTTCATTACCCCTCTGCCACGCGTCAAGATCAGATGTAGCTGCACTCATCTCAAGGCTCGATCTAGGCCGCTCATCCCCATGTAATCATAGCCGTTGGATCAGATCTGATCCAACGGCCGTGAATGGATCTGACAGAGGACACCACCACCATACTCTCTCCACTCTTCCACCATACCGCCGTACCAACCACCATGCTCAAATGCACAAAAAAATGGAAAGACAGGGTGTCAGTACCAAATCGAACAAGATGTAATATGTATTATATTCTACAAAAAACAGAGAAAAAAAACAATGATATATCATCCAACAGAAAGTGTATTATGACCAGTTTTTAGAAATACATAAAAGGGAGGCAACGCAAGTCCAGTGGTATTTTTTTTGCTACTTTTATTGCATGCATACAAAATATACGTAGTAAAAAAAAGAGAGGGTTAGAAGTTGTTACCATCGTCGTCGGTGGATCTCCCCTCACCAGTGATAAGCCTCTTCGGCTTTCCCAAGCCGAACATGGTGAACTGAAAGGAGTGGGAGGCCCTTTTCGTTTTTGTTTTGGGTTGAAAAAAAGGGGGGTTTCGTTTCGTATTTCTTAGATCTAGGACGAATGAAGGTTTTTTCTCCGAATCCAAGTTCGGATTCGTGTCGAGGGTAAGGAGAGGTTCGTTTTGGTGTGTTCGTCGGATTCTGCGTTCGTCAGGGAGAGTTGAGAGAAAACGAGAGAGAACAGGGGTTATAAAAACTGAAAAAATGAATCGAAATGGGAAAATTTGAGTCCGGCAAAAAAAAAGGTATTTATAGGTGTTATTATTTTGTGAAATGGGTAAATTACGTAATAAATCCCCCCGCGCTTTCAATATTTTCGTTTCTGTCTTGCCGCATGGTATAATTACAATTCCAGTCCTCCTTATATTTCAAAATATTGCAATCCAGTCCCTAAATTACACCGAATCAGTTTTTAAATGGTAAAATTACCCCTTTAACCATCCCGCGTTTTTGAATTTTTTATTTCGGGTCTGCCCCTTGGTCCAATTACAGTTTTGATCCTTTTAGGTTCTGTCTATTTTGCATTTTCGTCCTTAAATTGCATATTATTATCCTTTAATTTCTGCCACTGATGTTTGTTTCTTTTCATTTAGTCCTGTTTCCATGTAAATATTCATGTTTGTATTATAATCGTATATGTTGATGTAGTCTTTTGCCTTATTATATATCCCTCGTATATGCCTTGTATTTTCATGTTTACATGTATATATGTGTTAAGTTTATGATGGTTATGTATCTTTTTTGTTCGGTTATTCGTATTAAGCATGTTATGTTCTAGTTGGCTCGTACACGGCATGTTTTGTATTTTTGTATGTAATGTATGTTCTCGGGGCTTTTTAGGTTATGTGTTAGTGTATTTTCTTTTATGTATAATATATTGCTTTATATGTGTTGAAATGTGTTTTATTTCTAATATGTATGTCTTCTTGAAATATATATTTTTGTCCATACATGTATTTGTTCATGCCTAGTTATTGTGACATGTTAAATTTGTTTTTTTATCTACTATTAAGCTTGATATGTATATGTGTGTTTTAATTATGTATTTTATTTATGTTAGATTAGTATTCTGTTATGTGAATATTTACTGTCTTTAAATTATCTGCCATGTTTTATATTTTGCCACTAAGATTACAACGAGATATAAATTGTCAATGCGGTGCCCTTTTATCCGAGCGTAAACGGGGCCAGTATCAGGCGTAGTGATAGTGGCTGGGCGTTTACTCTCGGATAACGGGGCCCTTAAAATTTATTCGCAATTATGACCGAATTTTAAAATAAGCGTCACCTTAACCCGGAAAATTCAATATTAATAAAGCGGTAATTATTAAAGTACCAATTTTGGGCGGTGTGGGGGTGCTAATCCTTCCCCATCCGTAACCGACTCCCGAATCCAATAATTTTTAAATCTCTGGTTTTATGGTGTCCGGCCTACCTAAGTGGCCGGTGGCGACTCCAATTTTTAAAATGCGGTTTTTTTCTTAAACCCCATGGAATAAATATTTTATATCCGAAAAATCACAAACACTTCGAAAACCCACGTTTTTTAGCGATAAAAAGACATCGCTACATTTTTGAGATGCCGATATTAATTATCTTCGATTGTCAACGTTAAATGTGCATGATTTTCAAATTATTTAGGGTAAACTACATCAGTAGTCACCGAACTATGGTTTTTTTCCTATTTTGGTCACCAAACTATTTTTTTTGGCAAAAACATCATTAACGTTATGTTTCCTTCCTATTTTGGTCATAGACTGTTATTTTTTTTAATTTTTCCATGTCATTTCTTCTCTCTCCTCATAAGCAATATATGTTAATTTATAATATTTTTATTTAAACTGACATGATGATGACACGCGTAACTGCCTATTAGAGGAATAAAAGGAATGAAAAATCAAGTCCCTTATGCAGCTAGAGAGGTGGTGACACGTGTAACTGCCTATTAGTCGAATCTCTCTGGCTGCATAAGGGGCTTGATTTTTCATTCCTTTTATTCCACTAATAGGCAGTGACACGTGTCACCATCTTGTTAGTTTGAATAAAAATATTATAAAATAACATATATTGCTTACGATGAGAGAAAAGAAATGACATGGAAAATTAAAAAAATAAAATTTTTTAACAGTCGGTGACCAAAATAGGAAGGAAACATAATGTTAATGATTTTTTGCCAAAAAAATAGTTCAATGACCAAAATAGGAAAGAAATATAACGTTAGTGTTGTTTTTGCCAAAAAAATAGTTCGGTGACCAAAATATGAAAGAAACTATAGTTCGGTGACTACTGATGTAGTTTACCCAATTATTTAACTAAAAAGTAAAAAATACGTCAACAATACTCAAATAATATGCAATGAATCAAAGGTAAAATATATTGAATATCATTAGTAATAAATAATTATTTTTTTAAAAAAATTATAAACATATTATTCAATTAAAAATTATAACAAAAAATCAATGATAGTTGAATATTTGATGAAATAGTGATGATCTTGTATAATAAAAGTTTTAGTCCTAAAACTATACATTTTATCATTTTTATCCTAATTCAAAACAATTCAATAAATTTCTCTTTCATATTTAAATTTTTTGTCAATTTATTTTTGTTCATCTCCTAAAGTGTTTGTTTTTCTCTTAAAAATGTTATGTTGCTTCATGTTACTTTTCTTGTATAATAACAATTTAACATTAATTTGTTCTTGTTTTATGGCATATTGCAGTTATTCAACCGATACTTTGATCCGACAGACTCACTTTATTTAACAATATCGTTAAAAATGACCAAATTGATAGGATTTTAAATATTAAAAGTTAATTTTATTGAATTATTTCAAATTATGACTAAATTGATAAAATATACAAATTTAAAAGATTGAAATTGTTATTATACCTAGTCCACGTTAGTCATTTGTTTAATATTTAACCATCAATGACCAGTTTGTAATATTTATTTAATTAAATGACTTATTTATAATTTTTAATAAAAATAATTTATTTATTACCAAACAAGTAATTAAATGATTTGAAATATATATTTACTTACAAAAAAACGTTGCACAAAAAGGATGGCCAACTTTCTGCACCTATCGGTCGTTAGCACAAAAAAAATAAGTTGGGGCAATATATGTGGGAAAATATTTGATGCACTTGTGGAGATTTTTTTATAATCATTCGTATTTAAATTTTAAAACTTAAAATTTAAACTCATAATTAGGGGTGTGCAAAAAAATTTGATACGATCCGTTTATCCGCTGATCTATTTTTTATTTTTCGGATAATTTGAATCGGACATATAAAAATTTTAGATCGAATACGGATAGTTATTTCAATTTTTTGAAATCCAAAAATTTAATTTTTATAGATATGAATCTTGTTATATTCGATATTTTTACTTTTTTTTATATGAAAAATTGTAATTTTCATGGATGCAAATATTGTTATATTCAATAATTTGTTGATTGTTATATTCAAAAACCCAAAATTTTCATAGATAAGACCGTCAAATTAAAAAATACTTAAATTAAGTCATAAATTTGGATATTCAGATATCCAAAAAATTTAATATTGAAAAATCGGATATTTAATTTTTTGGATCAGATCGAATTAGGTATCCGAAATACACCCATAACCCTAAACATAAACTCTCTTTTTTGAACATAAGAACTGGCATTAACACAAAAACCGAGGGAACATACCGAGAAAAACTGAGAATAAAAATAGCAGAGAAAAATTACAACAAAAACAGAGAAAAACCAACAAATCTGCAGAAGAAAGAGAAATATGAACAAGCATGGGAAAAACACCATAAGCTTCAACTATATGTCGTTCTGGGGGTCACCGGAGGATGAAATCTGTAACACCTCAAAAACCGACTTAGTTGAAAACTAAATTTCGATGATAAAACTGGACATATAGTAGGAAGAAGGGAGATATTTCATTCCAGGCACCATCACCACCTAAAAGCGAAAGTAAGCTTTGACCCAAAACGACCATCTTAACCACCATCTCCGGTCCTTGTTCATTTTAACCATCAATAATTGGTGCGGTGAGCGTAGAACCTTCACCTTTTCAGTAGGAAAAAGTATGGAAAAAGGCGGTGGAAAAATTTAGAGCCCCATCTCCTTGTGAATTCTTCCACAGTCCTCTCGTTGACAGTCCTCTTCACGGTAGAGTAGAACCTTCACCTTTTCACGGTTTTGAATTCTTCCACAGTCCTCTCGTTGTGATCCAGCAACTTTGCTTCACGCTTTTATGGCAAGGTCGAACTGAGCTGAAAGCTCTTGGACTGTGGACTAGCTCATTGATGGATATAGCTCCTTCGGGCCATTTAGCTTTGCACCACCAACTTAGTCTCAAAAGGCAAAGATCAAAAAGTTGATTCATATCACTCTTGGACCCCTTAAAGATTACATCATTTCTATAAATTCATATTGACCAATGAAACAAAAGAAGCTTAAAATCCAAACCTTATCATGAATCTTGGACTTGGGGATGTATTGCCATTGAATGAGCATATCTCGCACATCGACAGGAACAACGAGGCACAGTTGCCATAATTCACACCAACGATTCCACACTTTCCACACCGCATGGCAGTGGCATAGCACATGCTAAATAGTTTCAGGTTCCTTTGAAGATAGTGGGCATGTAGTTGCTTGCTAGGAGATGCATCCTCTTTTTGATAATTCTATTTTGGTTGGGATCCTGCCATGAACGACTCTCCATACGAATGCTACCATATTTGGAAGAGCAATAGAATTCCACACAAACTTCCATACTTTATTTATAGTTGCGCCTTCATTTATGAAACTCTTACAGAATGATTTGACAGAGTATAGGCCATTAGGGTCTGCTTTCTATTGTAAACAGTCCTGTAAATCGGATTTTATTCGGCTGATATTGATTAGACTTAGAAATGCCTCCCAAATTCTACACTCTCAATCGAACAATCTCCTACGAAGTTTAATCTTCCAAACCCATATCCCATCTTCAAATTGGCCATAGTCGGATATGACACTCATATTATTAGAAGCTAGTGCAAATATTCTGGGGAATGTATCTTTAAGTGCAGTATTCCCAAGCCATGCATCAAATCAGAATTTAATTATGCAACCATTTCTTACCTTAAAACGGGTATTTTGCACGAATATGGACTCTTGATTAGACAGTTGTGGTGAGATGCTTCTCCATATTCACGATTTGTTAGAGCATTTCAAGTTTTCTGGCTGTAAAAAATTCGGATTAGGCTCGTATATGGCTGCGATGGTTTTACGCCACAGGCTGTTAGGCTCATATCGCCATAACCATTTACACCGTAGGGTAGCATTCTTTGTTTTAAAGTCGTATAGTCCCAACCCTCCATTTTCTTTTGGCAAGCACAAAACTTTCCATTTCACCCAATGAATTGCTCGATGCTCGAGAGATTCCCACAAAAACTTTGCGATCAGTTTTGACAAAATATTACTAGTTGTTGCGGGCATTGGAAACATTGACATGTAGTACATAGGAAAGTTGGATAGCACGGATTTAATGAGGGTAATCCGTCCCCCGAAAGAGAGCAACTTTGACTTCAACCCAGTAAATTTCGTCTTGAATTTTTCTACAATAGGGGACCATAGTTGTTTGGAGTTCTTCGGCTGCCCCAAGGGTAACCCGAGGTAAAGGCTGGGAAATGTCTCACTTATGCATATCTTATATGATTAGAGAAAATTGTTAAATTAAAATCAAATTGTACTATAACATGATAAATAATTACAATTAAATTTGTACAGAAACTCGAAAACTCGACTCGAATTCGACTTGTATTTCATAAACTCGACTCAGAATCGAAAAATTTTAAAATAAAGTTTGAGTTGTGAAATATGACGCGTCAACTCGAAACACAAAATTTTTTCACTCAACTCGATTGAATGCTCACCCCTATTCATAAGATGTATGCAATGGAGTTGAATAGTCTGATAAAGGCAGAAGAAGAGTTCTACAGGCCAATGGATAAGTGTAAGGGGTCAAAATACTGTATTGTTTCCATAAACAAGTTACTATTAGGCAAAAGAAGAATGAAATTCTCTCTTTTTACAACAGGGAAGGGAAGAGACTGGAAAGTTTTGAAGAAATCTCTATTGGTTGATTGTTTTTTTTTAAACATACATTAGGAACTCAAAGACAATCTCAGTTTTGTTTCTGATGACTTAATTAAGGAGCTTGCTGATGGTATTATTCTTGGGGACTTAAGAGTGAACTCCTTGTTCTAGGAAAAGAACCATTATCTTGATCCTTTATAACTGCTGGATGCTAGGTTTTATGATTTTGACTCGTGTGATTTGGGTGTGTGTTCTTAGTAAGTTTGTTCAGTTTTTTTTATTGAGGTGTGTGATCCTTTTGCACCCATTATAGTTGGTGGTATCTTGATCTCCATAGATAATAATAATAATTTTTTGCTGAACAAAAAACAACAATAATAGTAGATTATGTCAATACTCATTTTTGAATATATTAGCTGTTGTAGTTTGTCATTTAGGCCTTTTTATATGCTTCGGAGGGTGTTAAAGTTGCCAATTCTCTATTAACGAAATTGATCTAAGTGAAAAAGCAGTTTGATATTGTTTTAGTATATTTCGAATTTAATGTTTTGCGTATGCAAAAAATTCATGCTTGAAGACTCATCCATTAAAATTAGATATACGACGCACAAGGACAGAGCCATTAATAAGTTGGGAGGAGCTGTTGTCTCCTCCTAGATTTTTTTTGTGTAATTAAATTTTAAGTATTTTTAGTTTAAATATTAAATAAATAAGGTATTTACTCTTTTTATTTTTTAAATTTAAAAGCTTAATAAACTTTTATCCCTTCCTATACTTGATCCTAACTCCATCTCTGACGACGTTAGTCGATCCAAATGAATCAAAACAAAATTTAAAAAAAAATTATCAATTCTCTAGTTTATTTTTGAAAAAAAAAACTCCATGCTCTATTCTTTAAGCAATCACGTGTGAGGAAAAGTTTGATAACAAGCATGGCCCCACGTCAATTATGCATTAGAGTGGTCAATTCCGTGGTAGGCTACTGCAAAGCTTTTTGTTTTCACGAACAATAAAGTTGTATAAAAGTGAAAAGGGACGCACTTGGTGTAGGATAAGGGGGTGAGTTGCGTAGGATAAGGGGGTGAGTTAACAGTGAGATGTGCTATCCTTGGTTGTGATAAATTATGGCAACAATTAGAGTTCAAGAATCAAGACAAATGGTTTTGTTCTGGACGATTAATTATTGCCATAAAAGTATAGTAAGAGCAGCACTAAGAAATTCACTCATAAGGATGATAATTGAGCGGGAAGTGCTCCTCACATTTATTTTTGTGAAGAATTTTTATTTTTATTTTTGCCCCACGATTTGTTGCGAGTACATAATTTAAAATTATCACTAGGGGTGGAAATTGGGTGGAAAATATTCGAAAATCGCAGGGATCCGAACCGACGGGATGAGGAATAACCGAAATCTTCATATACGGGAACGAAAAAAGTTTTATCATCGAAACTCAAATGGGGATGGAGACGGAGATTTTTACATCCGAACCGTAGAAATAACCAAACCGTAACCCTATAAATAATTATGGGGATCCCCGAAAAATATTCACAAAGATCCCTATTATTTTATAATTTTTTAAATATATATAATTAACTCTCATTTACATGTATACCTACGTATCTTATTATCAATATATTTGTGTTTTTTGTTTAAACCTTATTAAGTTTGGGTGACCTCTCAAGTAATTTATCATTTTTTGTTAATTATATAATCTATTTATCTCTCTATTTCTGCAGTTCATTTTACACAAGAACCTTGCTCCCCTTCAACCATATGTTCAAGTGTATTAAGTATATGACTTGTAAATTGAAATCGATCATATATTTTGGTTAGTAAAATAGTAAATTTTGTTTAACTTTTGGGATAAGAATTTCCCCTGAAAAACGTGGGGATCCGATGGTTATGGGGATGAAGACGAAAAATTCACCTAAGCATGTAACGGGGATTACCCAAAACCGTACCCATAAGTGTTGGGATGGAGTGAGAAATGTAAAACCGTCCCTGAACCGACCGATTCTCACCCCTAATTATCACCGCTTCACAACCCACAAAACTAAAATCATCCCCATCCCACCATCCACAACAAGTCTAATTTTATTCTCCATCCATGCTCTACCACACATAAAATTTATATTCATCACCGTCTAATTAAATGTGAAGTGGGACGAATCCCCATAAAATCTATCCCACTAATATTGCTAGTCATAATTATAACTATAAGAACTGTAAACTTTAAACTTTAAGAATCATCGATTAGCTCTGGTTGCTATTGTTTACTTAATATGTATATTCATCGATTAAAATACTCGATCCTTGAACATTGAAGTTTGAACTTCATTTTGCGTAAATTATTTGTAGATTTTCTAATTAGTTATAGTTATAATTATAATTTAAGTTAATTTTCAGTTCTTGAAACGATTCATTGTTTATAGAACAAAAATTTTATGCTCTTTTTTAGTGTCTCTTTTCATGCTCCAACATTAAAATAATTAAATTACAAGTCTTAACTCTAAATTTTAAAATTTAAACTCTAAATCTTAAAAATACAATATTTTTTATTTCTTAAACCAGAAACCTTAAACTCTAATCCTAAACTTTAAATCTAATTTTTTAGAATGTGAACATAAATAAGAACATCGAGAGAGGGAGACGATTTAGATTCGTGTTTATAATAATTGATTTTAACTGTAACTAATTTTACGATTCAGTTCTTGAATTAAATTCCGGCTTTTGTGTTATATCCGTAATAGATCTGTCCATATAATAAAAAAAATATGGACACTAAAAAGGTAAATTAGATAAATAATCAATGAATTTTTAGAGTACTTTTGTTTTGGTCATTAAAATTTTAAAACATATAATAAGGTTATGGAACTTTTAATTTGTTTCATTAAGGTCACATTCATCAATTGCCGTTAAGAAATACTGATGTGACATATTAGACTCATTTCTTCCCCAAAACCCACAACTTTTTAAACTAAATCTCTTAATTTTTCAAGAATATGTTTATTTTTTAATAAAACACACATTGCATACAAACAGTTCGAATCAGTGGCAGATCCATATATAATGAAGGGTGAGCACTGGAATCTGAGGTTCCTTCTATTAGTTATCTATTTTACTGATTTTGTGAACCTGAAACCTGAATTTTTTTACGTTAATTATCTATTTTATTGATTGTGTCCAATATGAGATTTTTTGATCCATAAACTCCTATAATATATGGGTCCGTCTTCAAAAATATTTCTGAATTTTCACTAAATCTAACCTTGATTTCTTAAGGATAACATAATAATAATTCTTTTATTACTGTGACCGCTCGAGGTTTCAACCTCTATGTTATTGAATCTTATATATATGGAGGTTGAAATATCAAATCGATTCGCACATGGGTTGTCTTTGTTTCAACTTGTATATATTGCATGACCTGGTTTGGAACCTGATTGAGCTTTGACATTGATTGACGTTGGAGAGAAAAGAGAGTTGAGAAAACAATGGAAGCCAAAATGATGAGAAAATACCCGTGTCTTGCAATTATAGTGCTTATAGTATTCTGCAGTTCCATTACAGGTATGTCTATGGGAACCAACAGCAGCCCCTCCATCATCGCCGACGATGACGACTTGGAGTTCCTGATGGATTCTCACACCAGTAGATTCCTCAAAAGTGGTGATTATGTGACTGCCCAAACAGGCAATTCTGGTAAACCAGTTGTAGATTGTGGGAAAGGTAAAGCTTATACGCCCTGCGTCCCGGATCCAAACAAACCCTCCCCTCAACAACCCTGTAGTACATACACCCGCGGGTGCCACTAAAATGCTGTGGGACTTACAACCGTGGATGCAGAAGGTGAAAGACGAATTGAACTGCTTTTTACTAATTATGTATGGGTTTTATCATGTCTTTCCAATCTGCCGGGGTTTGGCCGGCAAATGATTATATGTGCGATCACATTTTCTACATTTTGCAACTGCTCCTCAGTCCTGACGGCGTGATCAGTCCGTTGAAAAATATAAATACAGATAATTCTATTTTCTTCATGCCATGTTTTAAAAATATGAATTTGAAAAATTGGATTTGGAGTAATTTAGTTGGGTTTCACTATATAAATATGAAAAAAGTATTAAAAGTACGCATTTGTGAATTATTCATGAAAAGAGAGTTCTACAGGCCGAAGGTCAGTGTGCAATGGATAAGTGTAAGGGGTCAAAATACTGCATTGTTTCCATAAGCAAGTTACTATTAGGCTAAAGAAGAATGAAACTCTCTCTTTTCACAACAAGGGATGAAATTGAAAAGCTTTGAGGATTGAATTTTTAAAATAAGAAAATTCTAGAATAAACGTTATGTATCGATATATGTACTATTAATCATACGCACTGATATGTACTATTAATTATTTTAATAACTTTTTAAATAGGACATAAAATGTGATATTCATTTTTTAAAATAAAACATGTTAAAACATTTTTCGGGCTATTTTTTAGTTTTTTTAAATAGTTTTGTCTACATTTTATTTTAATAACGTTATTATTTTTAATTAAAAAATAAAAAACATATATGAAAAAATGATACAAAAAATGTTTTAACATATTTTATTCTAAAAATTAATCATATTTTAAAAAAAATATTAAAATAATTAATGGTGTTGGGTGCATATCAATGCATATGATTTGAAAGAAGACAACCTCGAATCAAATTATATTTTCTTTAATGATTTGAAAGAGCAAGTAGATTTTTCTCATATTTAATTGAAAATATTCAATTACACCGTATAAATAGAAAGAATATATGTTGCTTTTAACTCTACAAGAGACAAGTTCCAAACAAAGAGATCTACAGAGTAGAGGTAGCAGACTGACCCCTAAGGCATTTTTTGTGCTTTAACTTGGTTTTTCTATAACAAAAATCTTTTGTCGATTTTGTGTCCCAACACGAAAAATCAAATCCTAAATTTTAACCCTACATTCTAAACTCTAAAAAATACACCCTACACTTAATATTCTAAACTTTAACCTAAATTCTAATCCTAAACTATAAGCCTAATTATTTAACGATGGAACATAAGTAATAAGACCGAAAAGGTGTAGATAATTTCTACTCATTTTCTATTACTTTTTAGTTTTTCGATCCTGGGTTTGGAATTTGAATGATTTTTCCTAACCTGGCCATGTGGGAATAAAATCAATCCAACTACCCAAGCGGCCAAAAGTCGAACGCATTGGTTACCGGTGTTCTAGTTTTATTGTGGTCCATAGTGTTGTAACCCTGTGGTCCAAATATATAGGGTTCAGTTTCATGTGTTATACGCCAAATGGATTCAACTAGTGTTGGAAGGAAGTTATAACCTTGTGGTTTCTCCGCGTTGAGTTTTATAATTTATAAAATCATGGATACAGAACTATAGGTATTGACAATGCAAAATAATGCAAAAATTTAGAGGAATCAGAAATTGTATACGATAAAAACCATGTGATACAGAGCTATAGGTATTGACAATGCAAAATAATGAAAAATATGCCCTATTGATTTAAGAATAGTATGTGCATGAACTCACCCATTAACCCTTGCCTCAAGATTACACCTCTGCTTTTGTTTGCTATTAAATGATCTGTACTGGAATCGACGGTGTGAATAAGATCAATCAATCCAACTACCCAAGTATCTTGAAATCAGACGCATTGATATATGAGAGCTAAAAGCGTAAGTAACAGGCACCAGAGAAAAATATGGGAAGCAATGTAAAGATCAGTGCTGGCCTGCAACGCATAGCAACCTTGGCGGCGATGGCCGTGGTTGTTTAACTCTGTAATAATGAGCCATCGGCGTCAACATTGTCAGCTCTAACAACCAGCAACAGCTCTGGCACCCCCCACTGCGGCGGTTTTGAAAAAGGTGGAAAAATCTTATGGAAAAATTTAGAGGACTGTGGAAATGACAGAGCGATCCCCAGTAGGAAAAAGCATGGAAGAGCATATGGAGGAAGGAAAAAGCTGGAAGGAGGTGGAAAAATTTAGAGCCCCATCTCCTTTTCAGGACAGAGGTGACTGACTAGTTGACATGCAGAACAAACTAGAAATTAGGGAAGAGTATACCCGTTCCGCACTAAAGCAGCTTAGACAACAACAAGAGTACATCAAAGGAAGAATATAACGTTTGGAAGAAGATCACAACGAGAGGACTGTGGAAGAATTCAAAACCGTTACAAGCAAAATGACAGAGGGACAATACGCGCATGTAACAAAAATCAGTTGGGATGCCACGATGGTAAGCCCCTTAGGAGATTCAACTGAAAGCATACGAAGCCCAAAACCCCTAAACCACAGCCGAAGAAAGGAAGCTTATTATCCCCTGGAGTAGAGGAGAATTGTGAAAATAAAAAAATGATTATGTTGTTACTCAAAAAGTGAAAACAAGGAACTCGAGTAAGCAAAAAGATTCGCCAGAATACAAAAAATTGACTCAGAAAAGGGCCATTGCTCAGTTTCAGAACGTACCACCCTCTAAAGGACTTGCCGTCATGTATCCTACACCGTGCAAAGCATTGAAGCCCCCACAACAGATGAGACCAAATGAAATAAGAGAAATTTCGGGTAAGAGGTGCAAATTTTATAAGGAACAGAGGCACGACACAGACGAATGTTTCCATTTGAAGAATGCAATAGAGTTAACCATTAGAAGGGGTCAACTAGATGAGTTTGTTAAAGATAAAGAGGGAGTGTACCCAGTAGAAGTGCGGGCAAAGAGCAAAAAGAGTTCCAATGATTAATATAGGGGATCCTTATGATTACCATGTTAAAGGAGAAGAAGCAATCCCTGCCGACGAAATGAACTATCACAAATGGCATCTGAAGCAAAGCTTTGAATCCTTCAAACAGACGCGTTTGGTGTTAGGAATACGAGAAGATGACGGTTGATCACCAACCAAAGCGCACCAAATAGGCAAAGGTAAAATCTAACTTAACTAAATTTGACATGCGTTTCGCTTTAACTTTTATGAATGTTCTAATATAGAATTTCAACTATACATATTATGTTGTTAAACTTGAATGTTGAGAAATGCATCTAATTACTTTAGTCAAATACATATCCTTTCCTACTAATGTGTTTTGGTGCATAGTAAAGCGACTGGAAAGACAAAAGGATCGATAACTACTCCCATAGTTAGTGTGCATAGTAAAGTAATCGGAAAGATAAAAGGATCACTAGCCGCTCTCACGCTGAGTATGCATAGTAAAGCGATCGAAAAGACGAAAGGATCGCTAGTCGCTCCCACAACGAGTGTGCATGGTAAAGCGATCGAAAAAAATGAAAGGATCACTAGTCGCTCTCATAGCGAGTATGCATAGTAAAGCGACCGAAAAGACAAAAAGATCGCCAGCCACTCCCACTGCGAGTGTGCATAATAAAGCGACCAGAAAGACAAAATGATCACTAGCCGCTCCCACAATGAGTGTGCATGGTAAAGCAACCAAAAAGATGATAAGATCATTAGTCGTTCCCACAGTAAGTATGCATAGTAAAATTACTAGAAAGACGAAAGGATTGCTAGCCGCTCCCACAGCGAGTGTACACAATGAAGCAACCGAAAAGACGAAAGGATTGCTAGCAACTCCCACAGTGAATGTGCATAGTACGAAACACCGCATCTAAGGAAAACCAAATAAGAACAAAACAATCATCTGCAGAGAGACACTGTCCATTTAGGTTGCTGCCCCTATCAGGAAATCTTAGTAAGAACCACCAAAACTACTCTGCTACATAGTACGTTTGACTTTCAAAAGAAACGAAATCTTTTCATCCAAATGGAATACACAATACAAGATAACTCGCCGCCCTAAAAAATTTTACAAGCTCTAAATATTAGAAGTAGATACACACAACCAAAATCCTCACAGGATCATTCAAATAGATCTATCACAAAATTAACCACGAGCATATTGCCCGATAAGACGAAACCTAATTATCATCGCTAAAATGTAGACCACTTTGGGAAAACGATATCCTTCCATAAAAGCAAAGCAAAACAAACCCCATAAAAATCAACTACTTGCACATACAAAGGGGGTCCTTTAAATTATTTGTGTACAACAAAGAGAATAGGGCATTAAATCTCCATCGACCATTGAATAAATAAGCAATGACAAAACCAATATACGAATAAGTGAATATGCGCCAATAGAGCCTACCTCGTTCAAAAGGCAAGGGTTCTTTTAATTTTACAAGTATACCCAATATCATTCGCCCGAAGAACGCAATATCAAAAAAACACCATAGCCAACACAAGATAGCAGTCTTATCTAAAACAAACAAATATCAATACAAACAACACTGTAAACCACACAAACGACCACCCCTTTCAAATGCGGTCCCGTAAATAATAACACTGCCTCGTATTCTTATAATATGCGACACTCGGAATATCACACAAATATAAAAAAATATACGCAATATTGCAAGTCAGCGTATAACCACATAGATAGTATCACTTGAGGGAAAAGTCCTCCCAATTTTACCGAACTGTACGAATATACAATCTGCCCCGAGAAAGTAATATCGCTTCATGAGAAGCGATACAAGGCGAACTCTCTTAAGAGTCTAATTTTAGAAGGAACAAGAACTTGCCCCCTATTTATCTAGCAAGGTCGCAAACGTTCAAAGTCTGTGTTTCCATACCAACGCTCTTAAAGAAGACGAGTATAAAATAAGTAACACTCTAATTAAAAAAATTCTCGATATACGAAAGCACAATATCTTTAAATAAACGACACAAGGCATGATCACTGCTGAAGCAACAAACGATTCGTGCAAAAAGGCATATGAACAAACTTATTTCGAGAAAGTAATCATGATCGCAACTGTGAAAGTAAAAAAGAAAGAGAGAGAACAAACTCTATCATTACCTTACAAATTAACAACCAATAAGGATTCACATTAGTATCTCAATATATCAAAAGAAAGGAAATAAACTACAACTGCTGAAATACAACCGTAATGTCAACTTTGTAACTTTCTTCCATATGTTTCTTATTTTTAGGGGGCAAGAACCTATCCTAAAGGAAAATTAGCGGGCTATCAATTTCTAAGTTTTTGATAAGATAAATATAGAACTACTTGGGAACCTTTCCCCGTGCAAGTTCGATCAGGAAAAGCCCATAAATAGGCATTAAGCTCTTCTGTTGAGAGAAAAGTGGTATGCTAAAGGCAGAGTGCATGGAGATGACAACCAACTTTCCTATTTTCACTTCAGTTCCACCCTACGAATCATTTGGCTTGAGCTGCTTGTTGCCACAGTTGTTGACACCATAAATACCACAACAAACGAATGACCAGCTACTCCGATGACACGTATTCGAGAGCTTACAAAAACTAAGCAAACATCAACAACATCAATACCATGCCCAGCAACCGCCGCCGCCCGAGTAGTAAAAAATACCAACAGGCAATAGTATTCAAAAAATTTTGTGCCCCAAAATTTTCTAAATACATTGACTGTTGGCACTTTTTACTATAGATGGCTACTTATAGCCTTCCAAATACTATTGTCTGACGATGCAAAATAGCCTACACAACAAAACTACCCCTCTCAGAATCTACAAAATATAGTTTTGGCACACCACTCATATTTTCTCCTCTTTTTATAGAGACCATAAAACAAAAATTGTACGGCAAGAAAATAAACTGCTCGTAAACTAGGTTATGAAGACACAAACTAAACGAGCCCTATTTATAGTAGGCAAGGGGAATATCAAGCTACAATGTTTTATATACGCCTATGTAGAGAGCCATCGACATCAGCATTTAATTTCCAAATCCCACATTCCTGAATAAATAGCCAAAACCACGCAATTTTTAAAACTTAATCAATAACTACGCAGGAATGCGTATGTACTTGTTACTACAAATCAAATACTCTCTCTTTCATCTCATATTTCTCCGAATTGTCTAAATTACCGCAAATTAAACCAATAAGGAATAAGAAAAGAAACCACCCTTAGAGCCATCTTTTTAAAATAGTAAGAATCTGTTTCGTCCTACACAACAATCCATTATACAAATCCCTTAAACCCATGTCAAAACCTTTTCCACGCGTTAGCATCCAAAAAAGCATGCGAGCAAATAATAGAATCTTCTTTTATTAATCTAAGGAAAACACGGATAAACATAGTATTATAGAAATGTCACTAGTGTAATCAAGGCTACCCAAACAGCACAAACCAATTCGTTGTACCAACACAACAAGCCAAGTTAAATCTAGTTCATAATTACACCAACCTACAATACTAGCTAAAAAGATACAAAATAATATATTACAAGCCACGAAAAAATCAAAAGCAAAACAATTCCAGATTATTCAGACCGTCATGGTCCTTCCTATCATTCAATTTTTAGTAAGAAATTTATTGCACAAAAAAATCACGCGGGGTGCCTTGGCGTACACACACAAAAACAAAAACACACTCAAACCAACACAGTCTAAGAAAATAACATCTCTATTACTTAACGAGTACGCCAGCTAAATTCAACAAATAGAGAATAAAATAAGGAAACTGTCACCTTTGACAAAACAAAGTAAGATCAAAGATTAAAACCTATAAAGAACTAAGAAAAGACGAATAAGCCACCTGAATGAATCACGCCTCATTTCATGCAATATGAGGGCCCAAAATGATATTTTACATCAAATTCCTCGGCTACCTCGCCAAAAATGCCAAAGTCCACGTCTCTAACATCAAAGGGATCCCACGCCAACTGAAAGCTTCGAATAGCAGCATCTTGGGATCTCTCTATCCCTTCGATCATACAGGTAGAGAAGGTGTCCACAGCCGCCTTAACCTTCTCTGCCACATCAGCATCATGCATGGTGTTAAGGCCACCCCTTATTATATTACGACCCTGCCTTGACAAGCCCGTTCATGACCGAGCAATGGTGGACCGAGTGATGATATGAGCAGTCCCTAAGGAGCTACCAAGTCAAGGATGCAAGTTGAGAAGCTTTAGGAAGACGATGAAGGCCCTATCCAGAAAGTATCCTCATTTGGGACGAAGCAACGTCTACTCAATGCATTCCTGGTAAGTTTATTTAGCTCTTTAGGGGGAAGTGGTCTGGTGTCGGGTCTCCACCATCCCCCTCGTATGGGCTAGCGACCGAGCTTCCTTGGTGTAAGCGACCTACTCCTAGGCCTATGTGGGGCCTAGGTGTGCGGGCAGTGGGGCCTAGTGGTTGGCGCACTATCTCCCCGGGAGAAATACCTAGGGAAGGTTTGGGGCCATAGGGCCCCATATCGCGCTTGTGGCTGAAGTACGAGGTTGGAGTGCAGCTATCGCTAGGCCCTGCGGGATTCGAAACTCTAAAGCCTTAGGGCCTTGTGACCCTGAGAAGGCTAGACCGAGATAACTCCTTGGACAATGAGGCATGAGGAAGGCTGACTTGTCTGGGTAACACCTATTTCAAGTGCCGCACGGCTTGCCAACCGAGCAAAGGGGGCCTGTCCGTGACACGTGGTATCAGAGCGAGAATACGATGGACAATGTACTCATGTGATGGTGGCGTTTGGCTATGGCTTTTGATACAGTGGTGCGTATTTGTTAACCAAACGCCATAATGCTCATGTACCAACTAGAACACTATGATGCTTTATTTAGTGGCTGTGGTGCGTGGTGACGCCAGACGGATGTGTAGCAAAAATGAGAGTTGGACTATTTGTGGATCAGTTGGTCTCACGCCAAGCACTTCCACAGGTGGAGTAGGCAGGGTGGATCATCATGACAGGGAAAAAAAAGAGAGACTATTTTTTTTTCTGTGCGCAGAGGCGCTGGATTGTGCATTCTACGCTAAGCGCTCCGGTGAATGGAGTAGGCAGGGTCGAATGATAGTAAACCAAGCGCTCTTTGGACTGGAGTAGGCAGGGTGGGGGACTACGCTAAGCGTTCCCATGTGGGGAGTAGGCAGGGTGGTCTAATCCCACGCCAATCGCTTCTCTTCAAGGAGAAGGCAGGATGGTATAATGTCACGCCAAGTGCATCCATTAGTGGAGTAGGCAGGGTGGTCTTGTTTCACGCCGAGCGCCCTGTGAGGGTAGGCAGGGTGGCTAGAACCTACGCCAAGCACTTCCGCGAATGGGGTAGGCAGGGAGACTCCTTATGCTGATTGATCAAGACCTAATCAAGGCGCAAAGGTGTCTAATGGTGGGTTTGGCAAGGTAGTGCCGATGTGTTACATTAGCGCGGTGACGCGTATGAATTAGGGCACAGTGGTGCTCATTTGTTCGTTACAGGCGTAACATTGTTGTTGGCTGATCGAGACGGCGATCGAGTTGAGGCGCAAAGAAGCGCAAGAACTTTTGTGGATGAGATTGATCTTTGCATAGTAGTACATGTCTGTGATTTGGGACACCGTCAACATTTTTTTTGGGTTGCTTTAAAGGCTCGTTGAAGGCTGTATATGGGACATGATAAAGTGTGTATTCCTCATAGCATGGGGGCACAGATTCTAGCAATATGGGGATGCTTACGCATCACGCGAGAGGAGAGTCATTCCCTATGGTGGCTATCGGTAATAGTGATGCTTGTTTTGATACATTGCCTTGTGTCGGTAACCCTTGCTTATTGATGTTTGTTTTGTCCTGTTAGTACAAGGGTGTGTGTAGCCCGAAGCATAAAATGTGCTTATTTTTGTTAATCTAACATATTGGTGCTTGTCTTTTCCAGGGTAATGGGATAAATTCTTGATTGATGGAAGTTAATGGCAATATTGTTTATCCTGGCACTGTGGTGCTTGATTGTTGCCTAACTATCTTTTTCCAGGTGAAAAGAGAAGTGGGTATAGATGGTTGTAGAGTGATACAACGGATAGTCATGGGTTCGTAGACTAACCCTAAAAGAAAGAGTTGGAGACAACTTGAAACCGTTCCATAATTGCTTTGGGTTTGGGGACTCAAGGCGGCGGAGTCGTGTTCTTCAAGGTGGTGGATTCGCCCATTGATAAAATCAAAGGGGTATGATAAAACTCGTTTGTTGTGGGAGTACTTTGGTATAGTGTGATCGTCTAAGGGTGCAGGACAAGACTTTTAGGACCTTGAACTATTTAACGAAGTGGTCAAAGGATCACGACGATCGCTGTATGCCAGATGGAGTGGCCCATCTCGAAACAAAAATAGAGTAAAAAGGAGTGCAAAGTTATTGGTATGCTCCCTCTTGTTGTTGTGGACTCTTGTAGCGGACGGACACATCATGGGTTCTCGGGGAAAAGTTACATTGTCAGATAAAATCAAGGAGCCTAAGGGAAATGTTTCTCATAGCTAATGATTTGTCTGTAAATGGCAATTTTCTTAAGACACATTTGGTCTTAAGGTAAAAAGGAATGTGTTGCGGTGTGGTAGTTTGGACCAGATTCTTTGGCAATAAATTGCAATATGAGATGACAAAGGGTAAGGCAAAGTGCTATTTGTAAAGCTACTCATTTGGGTGAGAAACACAAGGGTGGTACAACTTGGTAATGTGGGTGCATCTGAGGAAAGCTCTCATTAGGAGTTCCTTCACAAGCAGAGCCAAAGAGTAAGCGTGGGACAGACAAGCTCGATGGGTATGTGGTGATGATTCAAGTACAATTCAGATCTCACCCAAGTATTACAAAATCCCCAATTTGGGCAGTGGAGATATGGGCCACTACCGACAAGCTAGTTGGTGGGGCGAGCTAGTAAAGCCAAGGCTTAGGTCAAAGTGATGTATGAACCAAGAGACCAAAAGCAAAACCTGGTAACCACAGATATGTTAGTGTTACCCAAAAATAGAAATGTGGTGGTCAAGGAAGTTATAACGCACTTCCTAGAGTTTGGCAATACAGAACGTGAATTGCAGTGGGAGTCGTACTGGAAAGTCCTATTGAACTTGTAAGGTACATTTCATTTTATTGTTATGTAATTGGACTAACCAATTTCGTGGTCAGTTTTCTCTTTGTGTGTGTTCTGAAGACAGGTGTTCCTATCAATTCCTTGAGGGATGTGTGGGCAATCGATTAGAGAACCAAGACGGTTTGAAGGTTTGGCTGATGTCAAAAAAGCCCTGGTCGTATGCAACAGGGATAAATGTTAGCTTCATGTAACAAAGAAGGACACGATACAAATATCACACCTATTTGTAAAAGTCGATGTCTGTGCAGGCACAATTGTAGCGATGTAATCTGCTTTTTATCGCTAAAATAAAAACGAGGCTTTTTCGAAGGTGTTTGAAAGGTGTTTGTGATTTTTCGGATATAAAATATTTATTCCATGGGGTTTTAAAAGAAACCGCATTTTAAAAAATGGAGTCGCCACCGGCCACTTAGGTAGGCCGGACACCATAAAACCAGAGATTCATAAAGATTAGGTTCGGGAGTCGGTTACGGATGGGGAAGGATTAGCACCCCCACACCGCCCAAAACTGGTACTTTAATAATTACCGCTTTATTAATATTGGATTTTCCGGATTAGAGTGACGATTATTTTAAAATTCGGTCATAATTGTGAATAAATTTTAAGGGCCCCGTTATCCGAGAATAAACGCCCAACCACTATCACTACGCCAGATACTGGCCCCGTTTACACTCGGATAAAAGGGCAGCGCATTGACAATTTATATATCATATGCAATCTTAGTGGCAAAAATATAAAACAAGGCAAAATATTTAAATGCCATAAAGATTGACATAACAGAATACTAATCTAACATAAATGATATACTAGACTAAAACATGCATATATACATATTATTCTAAATAATAGATAAAAACAACTTTAACAAGTCAGAATAACAAGGCAGGAATAATTACGTATGTAGACGAACAAATATTTCAAAAAGACATACATGCTAGTAATAAAACATATTTCAACATATATGGGACAACATATCGTACATAAAAGAAGACACACTAACACGTAACCTAAAAGCCAAGAAAACATACAATACGTACAAAAATACAAAAACATGCCGTTTACGAGTCAAATAGAACACAACATGCTTTAATACAAATAACCGGATAAAAAATATATAATTATCGTAAGCTTAATACACATATACATTTAAACATAAAATACGAGGCATATACGAGGGACATAAAATAAAACAATATAATACATCAACATATACGATTATAATACGAACATGAGTATTTACAAAGAAACAAGACTGAAATGAAAGAAAAATAAAAGTCAGTGGCAGAAATTAAAGAACAATAATATGTAATTTAGGGACGAAAATGCAAAACCAACAGAACCTAAAAGGATCAAAACTGTAATTAGACCAAGGGGCAGACTCAAAATGAAAAATTCAAAAACGCGGGATGGCTAAAGGCGTAATTTTACCATTTTGAAAAATGATTCGGTGTAATTTAGGGACTGGATTACAAGATTTTGAAAAACAAGGGGGACCAGAGTTGTAAATATACCATGCGGCAAGACAAAAACGAAAATATTGAAAACGCGGGGGGATTAAGTGTGTGATTTACCCATTTCAAAAATAATAATAACTATAAAAGCCTATTTTTAGACCAAAACCCATTTTCCCTTCTTTGTTTCATTTTTCGTTTTTCATAACCCAAAACCGTTCTTATTCTCTCTCAAATATCCACTTGTAAAACCCGAAATCCGGCGGCCGGCCATCCGTGTTATCCGCCGCCACGCCGCTAAAACCGACGCCGGCGAGCCTCCAAAACACACCAAAATAACCCCCTTTCATCCTCAACATGAATCCGTGGTTGGATTCGAGGATACACCTTATTTGCCCTAGATCTAGAAAATACGAACGAAAAAAAAATATTTTTTAAACCAAAACGAAACTACAAGGGTCTTCCCCTCCCTTTAGTTCACCATATCAAGCTTGGAGAAGCCAAAGGCTTATCACCGAGGAAGGAAGACCCACAAACGGCGACGGTAAGACTTCTCTCCTTTTTTTTGTTTTACCTCTTTTGTATATGCATGTAAAAATAAAAAGAGAAACGAGTATTTACCACTGGACTTTTCTTTCGATTATCACTTGAATGTTTACAACTTTCAGTTTTTGTATTACAAGATCTCTGTTACCACACTCTCTGTTTTTTTTGTTACCCCCTCTGTTACAACTCTCCCCTGTTACAAAAGTCCCGGTTTCATATATATCCTTGTCTTTGTTTTGGTGCAAGTTGCATCTTGCTTTTTCAGATCTGAACTGACAACTTGTTGCTTGTTGTATTGGGCATGTTCTGAACACGGGGGTTGAATATCGGCATGGTGGCGGTATGGGTGTTCTGCCAGCGGCCAGATGAGTTCTCGGCCGTTAGATCAGATCTGATCTAACGATCGAGATGGCTTGAAGGACGAACGGCTTGGATGAAGCCTCGATTTGATGAGACGGCTCCAGATCTTGCCACGTGGAGCTCCGCAGTCGAAGAGTTAGAACGCGTAGATTTTACGCGCGCGTGGGATATCAAAGCGTCCGCGCATGGACCACACGCGCGCGTGGCACTCGAACGGTCCATACGTGTGGAACACGCGGCTGGCAGATATTTTTGACTTCTTGGTTAGATCGTGGCCGTTGGATCAAATCTTGATCCAACGGCCCACAGCCACCTGCACACACAGTTGTAATTAGATAAGATTCGGGTTTGGGCCAACTGGGCCTTGTAATTACTTGTAATTGGACTTGGACTTCAATTGATTTATTTAATATATATAATTTTTTGGATTTCATTTCATATCAGCCCAATAATATTAATAATAATATAATTATAACAGCAATACACATACAAGATACAAACATATAATTATACAAGTATAACATATTGGCATACGTATATATAATCCTACACATAATTAACACAACATCTGTATACACTAAACAAATACGCTCGTACTCTAGATACATACGCGACACACATATATCATTAATATGTATACATATATAGCTTATAATATACATGCACACCATACCTTATATATATTAGTAATACTCATGCAAACAATAAACACATAATATAATAAATATACATGCAACACTAATATGTATTTACAGGTAAAAATAAGTGATTACAGTTGCCCCTCTTTGCTTGTTCTCATGGAATGGGAAACAAAGCAAAGATTCATAAGCACTCATTTTTATCAGACTTCCCTGTTTGTAGCTTTGGAAAAACGTGTTCTTTTGGACATCTCCGCTCTTCCTTGGCTGAATCTTCAGGCTCGTAAGTTCTTCCTATATAGAGCTTCGTCACCTTCCTATCTTGGAGCTACAGGCTCTTCCTATATAGAACCCTTCGCTCTGAAACCTCGAGTTATGAGTCCCTCCTATATAGAACTTTTTACTTTGAGATGGTGCAGCTTGGAGTCCTTCCTATATAGAACTCTTCGCCTTCAATGCTGGTTTCTCCTATATAAAACCTTTTGCGCCGCTGATGGATTCTTCTGACTGGGTGTTCCTCCTATATAGAACTGCTAGTCTTCAAACCCTGGAGTCGTCAGTCCTTCCTATATAGAACTTTTGGCGTCTGAAATCTCAGAGCTACAGGTTCTTCCTATATAGAACCTTTCATTCTAAGACAGTGAAGATCGGAGCCTTTCCTATATAAGACTCTTCGCTTTCGACACAAAAGGTTTCCTATATAACCTTGTGTCATAGGTGAATTCCTTCGACTGGGAGTTCTTTTTGAGATTCTGGATTTAGGGTTCTCCCTCTATGGAACCTTTCACCGGGCTTGAAAATGCGGGTTCCTTTTTTTTACGAGGTTTGCCATTTTTTTTGACCTACGCTACTAAGACTGCCGCATCATGCCCGAAGGACTTACTGATGGCCCGAAGGACTTATCATCATGCTCGAAAGACTTACTGATGGCCTGAAGGATTTAACATCTGGATCTAACGCCGATATGGCTATTGTTCTATGGGGACTCACGCTGATATGCTGCCACATCATGCCCGAAGGACTTACTGATGACCTGAAGGATTTAACACCACGCTCGAAAGACTTACTGAAGGCCCGAAGGACTTAACATCGTGCCCGAAGGACTTACCGATGACCCGAAGGATTTAATATCTGGATCTGATGCCGATATGACTATTGTTCTATGGGGACTCACGCTGATATGCTGCCGCATCATGCCCGAAGGACTTACTGATGACCCGAAGGATTTAACACCACGCTCGAAAGACTTACTGATGGCCCGAAGGACTTAACATCGTGCTGAAGGACTTACCGATGACCGAAGGATTTAATATCTGGATCGGCGCCGACATAGTCAGTTGTTCTATGGGGACTCACGATATCTATGCCCACATCATGCCCGAAGGACTTACTGATGACCCGAAGGATTTAACACCACGCTCGAAAGACTTACTGATGGCCCGAAGGACTTAACATCGTGCCCGAAGGACTTACCGATGACCCGAAGGATTTAATATCTGGATCTGACGCCGATATGGCTATTATTCTATGGGGACTCACGATGATATGCTGCCACATCATGCCCGAAGGACTTACTGATGGCCCGAAGGACTTATCACCACGCTCAAAAGACTTATTGGTGGCCCGAAGGACTTAACATCGTGCCCGAAAGACTTATCAATGACCCGAAGGATTTAACATCTGGATCTGACGCCGATATGGCTATTGTTCTATGGGGACTCACGCTGATATGCTGCCGCATCATGCCCGAAGGACTTACTGATGGCCCGAAGGACTTATCATCATGCTCGAAAGACTTACTGATGGCCCGAAGGACTTAACATCGTGCCCGAAGGACTTATCGATGACCCGTAGGATTTAACATCTGGATATCACGCCGCTATGGCTGCCGTTCTTTCGAGACTTTGGTAAATTCTTCGATAATTCTTCAAATACCTGTTTAGGAATAAGCAAAATTGACATGCCCCTATCTATATGATGCATGTAATGTTGTGCTTTCTTTCTCCTCTTTTTCTTTTTTCTTTGTTTCTTTTTCTCCCTTTTTGCTTTTTATTGTTAATCTTATGTCCTGAAAAGTCATTCTTCTGATTTCTCTATTTCCTTTCCTTTTGCGGTATGCTCAATTTTGATATTCATTTCTGTCAAATTTTACTCAATGGGCATCTGCTCTTGTTCGTTTGCACGAGCACCCGCCTTTCTTCTTTGGGGTTTTTGTCTGCTTCACCGACAAACATTATATCATGCGTGTGCAGAGATTCTTACTATTCTTTCTGTTCTGTATTGCCCCATTCGATCGTGCTCGGCTATCTTCTAGTTCTTTTGACCCAACATTCTGAGTATTTGTTAATTTCATCATCGGG
This sequence comes from Hibiscus mutabilis, assembly GCA_019671005.1. Taxonomy (NCBI): domain Eukaryota; kingdom Viridiplantae; phylum Streptophyta; class Magnoliopsida; order Malvales; family Malvaceae; genus Hibiscus; species Hibiscus mutabilis. The sequence goes on from CM033731.1 coordinate 44,118,230, forward strand.
GTGAGCGAAATGCTTCTTAACCTCAATCTTCTTGTTGCCTCTTGACGGACACCATTCATCGATTTCTGTGCTTTAATTCTTTGGAGACTCACTGTTTACTTTTTACCGTCCCCTCACTTTGTAAGCTCATTCTTGTCATGTTTCGTCTTTCATTTTCCTGAACCAAACAAGGCATCGTGGCTGGAATTCGCTTCTTGTTCTTGAGCTGTCTGACACCTATACCTCTGTTATCATCTTCATTCTATGCATTGTGAGGTCATTTCTGGTTAGGGGCTCCAATAGTATCCGCCTCCTTGTGTTCTGGATCTTACCCCTGAAGTAATACATGGAAATTTTTGTTGCTTTAACTTGTCAATTTGCTGATTGGTGTTCCACTGAAGGGTATCATTTAGATTAACATACAAGATTTTGAAAACACAACATAGGAGCTCTGGATATCATGTGCAAGAGTGGCTTAGATTCAACCACTTGTTAATTCAAAGATGTGAAGTCTTCCCTGGTGACTCGGCTCATCCTCATGATTACCGCGTTGCTGCAGAGTGCTACTCTTTCTCAATTCTCATTATCTACTCCGCCCTCAAAAGGGTTGGCTTGTATAACCACTCGAGCGCATAAATATTACTCTAGGAATAAAGTTCTGGGTGGTGCGAGTCTTGATTTTTCCCATGATATCGCCTATTTTCTTTTTTTGTTTTTGTTATTATTTGAGAAAATCAATTCGTCACAGTCCTTTGTCTTGAGGACAATGATGGAGCAAACAACACTGCCCCAAGTTACTCGGCATAGTCACGATTTGAAAATATTACCATCACTCATGAAGCTAAGGTTTCTTGAATTGGATGATATATCTCCACCTTATCGCTTCAGCGGAGTGCCCCAAAATTTCCATACTCTTATCCGAACAAGCCTATTACCAGGTTTCGAACATAGGAGTACTTTTTATTATTATTTTCTCCTTCTTTATTTTCATTTCTTTTTTCTTTAATTTCTTTTTCTCTTCTTTTTTGTTTGTTTCTTCTTTATTACCTAGAAGATTATGCCTAGAGTTTCAATTTCAAGCAACTCTACATGGTTAACATTTAGAGCTTTTTTATCCTTGAACATCATCGAAAGAGTAATAATCTCGCTTTGCTGACCAGAGTCCAGTGGGGAAGATCACACATCACTGTTGTCACGACATCTATCTAATGTCACATCTTGCAATTGATATCCAATGTCCTACAACGGCGAGAAAATATCTATGTGCTTTCAAAAACATTATATGTTAAGCGAAATGTGTTCTTTATTGAAAATAAAAATCAACAAACATGCCCCATCACAAAAGATCTTTGCCACACGGGGGCCACATAGAATTGATCCCTTGTATTACTTCAGGAAGGTATTTTAATGTAGAGACATCTATGGCTTCTTCAGCACTATGTAGATTTGTTTCTCATCCTTGGTCTTCCACTGCTTGATCAGCTCTTGTGTCAGGGTTCCATTATTGACCAGCTTCTTGATTTCCTCCAGTAAAGGTCTACATTTTATGGTGGGATGCCCCGGTGCCCCCATATGGAATTCGCATGTGCTACTCGAGTCAAAACTATGGGCATACAGATCAGGTGCACTCTTCATCAGCCTAGGAACAAGATAGTGACCCTCTACCAGATGAGGCCAAATATCTGAGATAGATATTCCAAACACTTCCAAATTTGCGCTCGTCCGAGGAATTTTCCTTGATGACCCCGATTTGTCAGTATGTCTCCTTATTTTACGGCCACGCGAACCCTGGAGATGACAATCATTTACGTCTCCATCCTTATCTATCTTATCTTCGATTCGGTTCTTAGACTTAGACCCAAATTTTCCTTCTTTGACTGCGTATTCTATTCTTTCTCAATCGTCATGAAATCTTCGAATCCGTTTCTCGATTTCTCCAACATCACATCGAAGAAGGGAGAGGGAAGCGTTGTATGAAATAGGGGAGTCAACTCTTCTTCCGCTATAGGGGCTGGACTTGGGTCGCCAGACATTGCCACCTTAATGCATATTCCCTGAAGCTTTCACTTGGTCTCATTTTCTCATTCTGAAGAAACTGTCGATAGGGTGCTAAATCTAAAGCATATTTGTATTGATCCAAAAAGGCATTAGCGAGGTCACCCCATGACCTAACTTGGTTTCTGTTCAAACGGTTATACCACACTGCTGCTGGTCCCGTCAGGCTATCATGGAAATGGTGGATCAACAATTCTTCGTTCTTCATGTATCCTTCCATTTTTCTATAAAACATGGTTAAGTGAATCTTCGGGCAGCTGGTTCCGTCATACTGTGCAAATTCGGGAACCTTGAAATCTGGAGGAATGACCAAATCAGGGACTAAGCAGAGTTCCCTCGTATTGAAAACATTTATCTTCTATTTCTTCTTAAGCTCTTTCTCGATTTTTTCTTCTAACTGGTCAAGCCTCGACTCTTCAATTCGTTCCATTTTTTGATTAATTCTGCCATCGAACCCCATGTATTAAATGATGAAGTGCCATGCAATGATAAAACAATGCAAGAAAAACGTGATGCAAATGCAATGCAATAAAGCATTGATTCCGCAAATGATTTGTCCCTATAGGACATCTTTCATTCAGACCAAGAGGTTTCATTACATCTGGTATTAGGGTTTTACAGATATCGGTGAGCCCTGGCACCTAATGTCTTGACCTCGTTCAACAATCCTGTCAGCTTTCCTTCGCGGTCCAACGCTGGATCCATATTCTGGCTTATTGGTGCTGCTGCATCGGCTAAATCTGCTACCTGTTGAGCTACTTGTCGGGCTTGAGTCGTAACCATCTTCATGTCCCGGCCTTTCTCCCGTATTGTTTGCTCGGCTTTTTGTAGCTTAACGGTCATTGCCCCAGCACGGATCTCGCTGGTATGTAAAACAGTCTCGAGTCTCACTATCTGCTCTTTGAGTGCTGCGTTTTCTATTTAAAAGGCTTGTGATTCATTCCTTTCCTGGTGCAGACTTGATTTCAGGATATCTTCCATGGCCAGACTGCTTTCCAACTCATTTTGGAGAATGTCGCGTTGGCCCTTAGTTCTCCCAGCTTCTGTGATAATGATCTAATTTTTTTCTTACTATTCTTGCATTTCTGCTTACAGCGTTCTGAACCGTTCCTCAGCTGAATCATACCATTGACCCACTCTTCCGCGGTGTCACCTAGACCGAAACTCTTGAATTCAAAGTGCAGCTTCTGGTACTCGTCTTGTACGCTCTTTAATTTCATGCTCAGATTGTGCCTATCATGCTCGAGCTGGTCGCGCTTGTGTGGGAATTCATCTTCTGAGACACTTTTATTCTTGGTTCCTAACTTTATCCCGCTTAAGTGACCCACTCCTGTGTTATCCGAACGTTGGGCTGGGTATTGTTCCTTCTTCGACTTTGCCCCTCGGGCAACGGCTGGCTGGCTGAAGAATCGGGGTTGTCCGTCTTTGAAATCCAATATTCCGATTCTGATAAGATCTCGAACTCTGTCCTTCAGGGCCCTACAATTTTCAGTGTGATGACTCGAATCACCTATGTGGTAGCTGCACCGGACACGACTGTTGTAATCTTTCGGATAAGGAGGTTTTCTTGGTACAAACTTCACTGGTATGACAAAGTTCCTTTCGACAAGCAACGGAAGTAACTCGGTGTATCTCATGGGTATAGGATAATGTCCTCTGATGTCATTAGATTCTCGAACTTCCCCTAGTTTTGCCTCTGTTCCCTGGGTATCTTGCCCAGATATGCTACTTGTCTGCTTCTTGAGATTGATCACAAATGGATTCGATTTATCATATTTAACGATGTTGTCTATTTTGACATTCTGACAATTCTGTTCCACATTCTGCTCCCCGACCGAATCTTTTCTGAGTTCGACATGCTGCTTGCCTTTCATCATGGCATTCATCCGGTCCATCATCTCGGACATCTGCTTCTTTAGTTCTTGTATTTCGTCTTGTTTGTCACCAGGATTGACGCTGCTTACCGAATCTGTTCTGGTGTCCTTGAATGGTTCTTCTTCGGCTGTCACTATCCTAGTCTTGGGATGGAACTCTGGAATTGGACCCCCTTCCTTCAGGTCAAAGAACCTTTGGTCCATCATGAACAATCTTCTATTAAGAGAGAAATCACTCGGGAATCAATGCCCTGTCTAATGCGAATGCAATGGTATGCAAAAACAAAGCAAAAGAACACAAGTCGATCTGGGGAAAAAATGATAAGTACATAATAAAAGGGCAAATTAAATGCGATAAGCAAACAAGACAATCCTATTTACATTCCATCTAAGACATCTAGGTTATCCGCATGGCTCTAACAGGGTGGGTTTCTATGTGTTCTCTACATGCAGTTTTGGTTCTAAGAGGTACCCGAATTGTCCTCGCTGTCCTCTACTAAGAGTAGCAAGGCCCCCGATCATCACCCATTATAGGCTCCTTTCAACCGGGTTCAATTCAGGGGGACCCATTCGCTTATGCCCGTACGAAGAAACGATATCCTTACGAAAACATAAGGTACTCGAGCCCCGAAGGTACTTGCTAGGCCCATACGGGAGAACGATATCTCCACGAAAGCATTAGCGTTTTCCCCCACTTAGAAAGACGGGTTTATATGCCATATTTTAAATGCGTTAAAATAAACGCGCAATTATGACCGAATGTTAATTTAATAGTCACTTTAATCCGGAACTTCCAATATTAGTAAAGCGGTAATTATTTTAAAAGCTTGACTCTCATTTGTTTTTTTAAAAAAAAACAAAAATGATGTCCCCAGCGGAGTCGCCATCTGTAGCGATGTAATCTGCTTTTTATCGCTAAAATAAAAACGAGGCTTTTTCGAAGGTGTTTGTGATTTTTCGGATATAAAATATTTATTCCATGGGGTTTTAAAAGAAACTGCATTTTAAAAAATGGAGTCGCCACCGGCCACTTAGGTAGGCCGGACACCATAAAACCAGAGATTCATAAAGATTAGGTTCGGGAGTCGGTTACAGATGGGGAAGGATTAGCACCCCCACACCGCCCAAAACTGGTACTTTAATAATTACCACTTTATTAATATTGGATTTTCCAGATTAGAGTGACGATTATTTTAAAATTCGGTCATAATTGCGAATAAATTTTAAGGGCCCCATTATCCGAGAATAAACGCCCAACCACTATCACTACGCCTGATACTGGCCCCGTTTACACTCAGATAAAAGGGCACCGCATTGATAATTTATATATCATATGCAATCTTAGTGGCAAAAATATAAAACATGGCAAAATATTTAAATGCAATAAAGATTGACATAGCAGAATACTAATCTAACATAAATGATATACTAGACTAGAACATGCATATATACATATTATTCTAAATAATAGATAAAAACAACTTTACTAAGTCAGAATAACAAGGCAGGAATAATTACGTATGTAGACGAACAAATATTTCAAAAAGACATACATGCTAGTAATAAAACATATTTCAACATATATGGGACAACATATCGTACATAAAAGAATACACACTAACACGTAACCTAAAAGCCAAGAAAACATACAATACGTACAAAAATACAAAAACATGCCGTTTACGAGTCAAATAGAACACAACATGCTTTAATACAAATAACCGGATAAAAAATATATAATTATCGTAAGCTTAATACACATATACATTTAAACATAAAATACGAGGCATATACGAGGGACATAAAATAAAACAATATAATACATCAACATATACGATTATAATACGAACATGAGTATTTACAAAGAAACAGGACTGAAATGAAAGAAAAATAAAAGTCAGTGGCAGAAATTAAAGAACAATAATAAGTAATTGAGGGACGAAAATGCAAAACCAACAGAACCTAAAAGGATCAAAACTGTAATTAGACCAAGGGGCAGACTCAAAATGAAAAATTCAAAAACGCGGGATGGCTAAAGGCGTAATTTTACCATTTTGAAAACTGATTCGGTGTAATTTAGGGACTGGATTACAAGATTTTGAAAAACAAGGGGGACCAGAGTTGTAAATATACCATGCGGCAAGACAAAAACGAAAATATTGAAAACGCGGGGGGATTAAGTGTGTGATTTACCCATTTCAAAAATAATAATAACTATAAAAGCCTATTTTTAGACCGAAACCCATTTTCCCCTTCTTTGTTTCATTTTTCAGTTTTCATAACCCAGCCCCGTTCTTATTCTCTCTCAAATATCCACTGTAAAACCCAGAATCCGGCGGCCGGCCGCCGTGTTATCCGCCGCCGGCCGCCGCTAACCGACGCCGGCGAGCCTCCAAAACACACCAAAATAACCCCCTTTTCATCCTCAACATGAATCCGTGGTTGGATTCAGAGGATACACCCTTATTTGCCCTAGATCTAGAAAATACGAAGCGAAAAAAAAATATTTTTTTAAACCAAAACGAAACTACAAGGGGTCTTCCCCTCCCTTTAGTTCACCATATCAAGCTTGGAGAAGCCGAAAGGCTTATCACTGAGGAAGGGAAGACCCACAAACGGCGACGGTAAGACGCCTCTCCTTTTTTTTGTTTCTGTTTACCTCTTTTGTATATGCATGTAAAAATAAAAAAGAGAAACGAGTATTTACCACTGGACTTTTCTTTCGATTATCACTTGAATGTTTACAACTTTCAGTTTTTGTATTACAAGATCTCTGTTACCACACTCTTACTGCTTTTTTTACCCCCCTCTCATTTTTTTTCTCCCCTGTTACAAAAGTCCCGTTTCATATATATCATTGTCTTTGTTTTGGTGCAAGTTGCATCTTGCTTTTTCAGATCTGAATCCGACAACTTGTTGCTTGTTGTATTGGGCATGTTACGAACACGGGGTTGAATATCGGCATGGTGGCGGTATGGGTGTTCGCCAATGACGGATGAGTTCTCGGCCGTTAGATCGGATCGATCTAACGATCGAGATGGCTTGAAGGACGAACGGCTTGGATGAAGCCTCGATTTGATGAGACGGCTCCGGATCTTGCCACGTGGAGCTCCGCGATCGAGGAGTCGAACGCGTGGATCGTGCGCGCGTGGGATATCAAAGCGTCGCGGCGTGGACCACACGAGCGCGTGGCACTCGAACGGTCCATACGTATGGAACATGCGGGCCGGCGATATTTTTGACTTCTTGGTTGGATCGTGGCGTTGGATCGATCTTGATCCAACGCCCCACCCCACACACACACACATTTGTAATTAGATAAGATTCGGGTTTGGGCCAACCGGGCCTTGTAATTACTTGTAATTGGACTTGGACTTCAATTGATTTATTTAATATATATAATTTTTTGGATTTCATTTCATATCAGCCCAATAATATTAATAATAATATAATTATAACAGCAATACACATACATGATACAAACATATACTTATACAAGTATAACATATTGGCATACGTATATATAATCCTACACATAATTAACACAACATCTGTATACACTAAACAAATACGCTCGTACTCTAGATACATACGCGACACACATATATCATTAATATGTATACATATATAGCTTATAATATACATGCACACCATACCTTATATATATTAGTAATACTCATGCAAACAATAAACACATAATATAATAAATATACATGCAACACTAATATGTATTTACAGGTAAAAATGAGTGATTACAACAATGATTATGGGTGTGTCGACAAGAATGGTGACAAACGCGAAAACGTGGAACGAGTATTGCCTAGAGAGAGAACACACCCATGTGTTGGGGCGTCAACACAAGGTGATGGGTCGGTAGACCCTAGTCGATTTAAGGAACTTGAGGCCGTAGTGGCTGCCATGAGAGCTATGGCATCAAATGATCGACTTTGAGCAATAAAGGAAATGCAGCAAGAGTTGACCCTGACTATCGAAGATTTTGGTAATGGAGGCAAAAGAAGCATTAAGTCATATGAAGTTCGGACTAGATGAGATCAAGACTCTGGTTAACCTGATACAAATAGCTATGAGCAATTCGATGACAGTAGATAGGGTCTGAGGACTAGGGTTTCAAAACCTCAGCGGTATGAAGGGAACAGAGATGCTAGGGAGCTTGAAAATTTCTTGTTCGACGTCAAGCATTATTTCCGATATACGCATACTAAAACAGATAAAGACAAGGTCGCAGTGGCCTTGGTGTATCTAATAGGGGACGCCAAGTGGTGGTGGCGGTCCAAGTTTATTAATGGTGTTTGTCCTATCAAAATATGTGATGAGCTAAAGGGAGAGTTAATGGGCTCATTTCTTTCCCAAAAATGTAGAATATAATGCTCAAAAGAAGCTAAGGGATTTAGCGAATACAAGTTCTATTCGAGATTATGTAAGAGAATAAAGAGGTCTTGATCCTACATGAGAATACTCTACTGACTAGATGTCGTGGGCATATGGGGAAGAGTTTGGTTCCTGCGAAAACCTAAGTTACACGTAGAGGGCACAAGTGAGACATCATTTTGAAGTCCACGACACGAGACTAATGTTGATATGATGGTTATGGGGTGCTAATACAGGTTCCTTTGTGGGCATGATAACAAGATGAACTTTTCTAGTAAGTGGATAATGGGGAAGACATGTGGGGAACTAACTTACCCATGAAGTATAGGCCATGTGTGTCAAGAGATCAAATACGTACTTTTGTGCTTATCAACAGTTCTGTCTGTTACAAAGGGAGTGAAGGAGAAACGAAATAAAGGGGCAACTTGATTGGCTATTACAAGGGCCATAGGAGACCATTAAGAAGTTCTAGCGAGGACATATGACCATCTATTTTGGCTACTGGAACAAGGGCAAGGTTGTTCGAGAGAATATTGGTGGGCATTCATTGGGTAAATGGTGCAGGTATAATTGAGTAAGAAGAAAACCTCACGAGTGGATGATATTAGCTTGTCGTAGAGACTGCATTCTCAAAAAGTCTAAACACCCGAGGTATACATACAAAGGCATACCATGATTGGTGGTAGCATAAGGCAATGTGTGCCAACCAGGTAATCATACGAGACTTGTGTGGATATATTTTTATTGATAAAATTGCTTGTATATCTTATAAAAATATGATGTATTGCGGAGAACAAAAGACAAGTACAATGCGATACGGTGTTGGCAACTAGAGATAATCTATGCATTATTGAGCAACCAGGTGCAACGCGAGCATGTGCTGGCAAAACTTGGGTTAATGTTGATGACAAATGTATGGTGACGCATTCAATACTTTGGAGGTCTCTGTACGAGATGAGGCAAAGTTGGCGAAGATGCTTAACATCGAGGAGCAAGCCATTGAGTGACGAGTCATAACACGTCTGCTCATGATCAAGTATGTTACTTTTGTATTTGTGTAGGTTAATGGGCAGATCGTGGAGCACAGAGAAACTACAAGGCACTTGTTCGAGTGGATCGATGGTTTATTACTTGTCTTTTGCCCGAGCCACAATCAGAGTAAAAGTGGGGGAGCATGAATCTAAAACTCAACATGATAGAAGTGGAACTGGGTCATAGTGAGTCTGTGGTCAGTCTAGATGGTTACAGATGTACAACATAGTCAAAAGGGGATAGAAAGAACCCAGGATCGAGGCTTGAATTAGTTGCTTGAAGGATCAAATGGCAGGACAAGAAAAACATACCAAATCGAGCACGAATCGAAGATGTGCTGCCACAAGGGTTCATATCGGCTCAACAGGTGATGAAGAACTAGTGTCAATATCAATGAGAACCATCCCTTCCTGGACTACATCGGTAGAGGAAGTGGGGGAGAATTACATAACCATCCCTTCATGGACTACATCGATAAGGGCATCGATAAGGAAGTGGGGGAGAATGTCAGAACCATCCATTCTGGGGCTACATCGATGAGGCCATCAATAGAGTAAGTGGGGGAGAGATGTCAAGGCCATCCCTTATTATATTACGACCCTGCCTTGACAAGCCCGTTCATGACCGAGCAATGGTGGACCGAGTGATGATATGAGCAGTCCCTAAGGAGCTACCAAGTCAATGATGGAAGTTGATATGCTTTAGGAAGACGATGACGGCCCTATCCAGAAAGTGTCCTCATTTGGGACGAAGCAATGTCTACTCACGACATTCCTGGTAAGTTTATTTAGCTCTTTAGGGGGAAGTGGTCTGGTGTCGGGTCTCCACCATCCCCCTCGCTTGGGCTAGCGACCAAGCTTCCTTGGTGTAAGCGACCTACTCCTAGGCCTATGTGGGGCCTAGGTGTGCGGGCAGTGGGGCCTAGTGGTTGGCGCACTGTCTCCCCGGGAGAAATACCTAGGGATGGTTTGGGGCCATAGGGCCCCATATAGCGCTTGTGGCTGAAGTACGAGGTTGGAGTGCAGCTATCGTTAGGCCCTACGGGATTCGAAACTCTAAAGCCTTAGGGCCTTGTGACCCTGAGAAGGCTAGAACGAGATAACTCCTTGGACAATGAGGCATGAGGAAGGCTGACTTGTCTGGGTAACACCCATTTCAAGTGCCGCACGGCTTGCCAACCGAGCAAAGGGGGCCTGTCCATGACACATAGCTTCCAGCACCATAATCTCATTCTTGTACGACTCTTTCAACTCTGATAATTTCCTGGTGAAATTGGCAAAACTTTCTCCAGCTCTTCTTTAAAGCCTCAGATCTCGATTTTAAAACTATGTTCCGTAGTCTCAAGCAACTTATTATTAATTATAAGAGCACGATCACTCTCTTTATATTTTTCAGCAATTTCCTTTGTATACTTCATGTACAAGTCCTCTACTCAGGCTCGAACATCCACCTCGTGTTTTTCTTGTAACTCCCTTAGTTGTGTAATATAATTCTCCACCTACAAGCGTAGCTTTGTATTTTCCTTAAGAAAGACCTTCACATTCCTTTTCATATTTTTAGCGACATGTCTTTTTTCAAATTCGAATTTTAAAGTCGAATGAGATCGCTAAAAAGGAGTAGTAAGGTTCCTTTCGCATTTTTAAATTAATTTATGTTTTTGTTGTTTGAAAAATTCTTTTGAAAATGGAAAATTTATTCAAAACTTCGTATCTTATTATTATTTTTTTGAAAACGATAAAACTTGGGTCACCACCGGCCACTGAGGTAGGCTGGACGCCATAAAACTAGAGATTTGATTGATAGTAGGTTCGAGAGTCGGTTACGGATGAGGAAGGTTTTGGTACCCCACACCGCCCAAAAAAATTGGTACCAAAAGAAAAATATAATTACCGCATTTTTAATATTAAACTTTTCGAATTAAAGTGACGATTAAATTAAAATTCGGTTATACATGTGAGTAAACTTTAAGGGCCCCGTTATTCGAGAGTAAACTGCAAAACCACCGCCAGTACGTTTGGTACTGGCCGCGTTTACCCCCGAATAACAAGGCACTGCATTAACAGTTTTGTAAAATCCGGATGCAACATTAGACATGACATGTCATATCTAAAGAAGCATGAAAACATGCATGAACATTGAATGAATCATTGGCCAAATATAACATATATATGAGCATCATGGCAAAGAAGAAACAAAGGCTACCATGTGAAAGATAAGAAATATTTAAATGGATATCATGAGAAAGTATAAACAATATAATAACATCATAAAAAACTAACTTTAACAACATATAGCATGTACAACATAAGACGAACAGCAATCGAGATAGACGTAAGTATAAACAAAAATAAATAAAATAATAAAATAAATATGCACATAGGGATCAGAATGAACAAAATAAGAAAAAAGAGGCCTGAAGAGAGGTTTTGCCACCGGAAAAAGACTAAAATCAAATTCAAAACAAAATTTCAAGGACCAACATAGGTATTTCAGCTTTAAAAAATAGATTTGTAATAATAAAGGGGCAGATTAAAAACTGAAACAAAGCTACAAGGACCTAAAGTAAGATTTTAAAAGGCAGAAGGGTTGGATGGAAGTTTTTAAAAACACGAAGGGATTAATGGGGAATAATCCCTTTTTAAAACATGAATTTAGACCGAAATCAGGATGAGATTGTAAAAGGAAAGAAAGGTGGAAGGACTAAACACGCGATTTCAAAACACGGAAGGACCGCAGGGATATTTTTAAAACGCGGAGGGACTGTTAAAGGAATAACCCAAACAAGATTTAAGGGCCTGGTATATGACATACATATTTGGTAAAAAAGGCCTTTTACCCTTAAACACAAAAAGAAACCCTTTTTCCTTTCCCGTTTTTGGCAAATCCTCTAAAAAAGAGATAAACACCGTCGTGGTGTTCATCTTCAACCCCTGGTGCCACTGTGATTCCCATAATCCATCGGGAGACCACCACACCTACCACCATCGGCCACCGTACATCGTTGCCGGAAACCTAGAAAACACCTCTCAAAACACTCACATTTTCGCTCTAAAATAAAAAACTAACCCCACTTAACCTAAAAGACCTTGCTTTTCTCTAGATCTGAACAAAAAGACCTAAACTTCGAAACCAAAAAAAACTCGATATTAAAACACCAACCCTTTTCTTTCGGTTCACCACTTCAAGCCCAGAGACCGTGTGTTTATCACTAGTAAAAAGGGAAAAGAAGCTAAACAGTCATCGAACCGAAGGTAAAAACCCTAGCCTATATGCATTTTTTATATTTATGCATGCATATATAGAAGAAAAAAGATACATCAAAAGGATCTGGGTTTTTTTGTATTGCTTCTCTGTTTTTTACAATGTTTTTATTTGTTCGGTTTATATCCGAGAGTGTTACATAGAAGAGAAAAAGAACCATATTTGTTGTTGCAATTTCCTCTGAAATCCGCCGAACTCTTTTGATAATTGCTTGTTTTGTTGCATCTACCATTAGTCCTTCCTTGCTGATGTTTATTCATTTTTGGTTGCATGGATCGTGGGTGTTTGGTGAGGAGGAGGGGACCATAGAGAGACTCTAGCGAGGCAGACGAATAGTCAGAAGGCAGGCATGGAGATCCAAGGCGCAGAACGTGCGGCACACCGCGTGAGGGGCAATGATAAGCCGCGCGTGGGCGCGTGAGGGATCCAGAGTGTTCCTTACGTGATCTGAACTGTCCATTCAAATCTCCAGATCTAACGGTTGTGATGAATGCAGCTCTGGCACATGAAGAGCGACTAAAGTTTCCTTCCATGGCGTAATCTGGACCGTTGATCAAGTTCCTAGATCTAACGGTCCATGATGAGCTGCACATTAACCACAATAGGATTCGAGTTTTTGATATCTGGGCAAATTAGGTTTAGTTGGGCTTCATAATAGGCCAAGTGTAATATTTTTTGGGGTTTATAATATGTAAATGGACTATTTAAAATTTAACAATTGGGCTTTTATTTTAATTAATTATTATCTAATTATTTTTTATTTTGTTTTTGTTTAATAATAATAATAATAATACTAATGCTAATATAATATAATATTATTATAATGCAATAATAATAAGAGTAAAACCTATAATCATAACCAGTTAAAACTAACTATAATGGCAATTAAAACTAGTAGTAATAGAATAAGGTAATAAGATTAATATGCAATAATGCTTTCTTTTTCTTTTTCAAATTTGACCAACATAAAATATATAGTATAATATTTTGTGTTTTTTAAATAGACAGCAACAACAAAGCAACATGTGATAAATAATTAAAAGAAAAACCCCTTATTGTAAAATTGACAACAATTTAACAAGAGTTAATACCCTGGATAAAATTCATGATTATAGCTGCCCCTTTTTGCTTATTCTTATAAAACAAGAATAAAGCAAAGACCATAAGCACTAATTTTATCTGACTTTCATGTTTGAAGATTCTGAGCTACGAGTCATTCCTATATAGAACCGTTCACCCTTCCTCTTCCAAAAATTCTAGAACTCCGAATTCTTCCCATGTAAGGCCTGAAAAAATAAAGCCCCTGAAGTGATGCTTCGATCCTCGATCGCCTTGGCACAGGGTGGTACCTCACCTTGAGGATTCCAACAAATAATGTCCTGATTTTATGTCATCTTGACACCGAATGATATCTCGCTGAGAGACTATCGGAATGCCCTCGATCTTTATCGCCTTGGCATAGAGTGGTACCCCACCTTGAGGATCCCATCAGATGATGTCCCAATTTTTGGTCGTCTTGACATTAAATGATATCTCGCTTAGAGACTATCGGCATGCCTCGATCTTTATCACCTTGGAATGGAGTGGTACCTCGCCTGGAGGCTACAAAAAAATCTCCACTGTACTTCTAAAGGATGAAGATCTGGTCACGATGTCCCAATTTCTGGTCGTCTTGAAACTGAATGATATCTTGCTTAGAGACTACCAGAATGCCCTCGATCTTTATCGCCTTGGCATGGAGTGGTACATCACCTTGAGGATCCATCAGATGATGTCCCAATTTTTGGCCGCCTTAACATCGAATGATATCTCGCTTAGAGACTATTAGAATGCCTTCGATCTTTATCGCATCGGCACAGGGTGGCACCTCGCTTTGAGGATCCCAAAAGATGATGTCCTGATTTCTGGTCGTCTTGACACCAAATGATATATCGCTTAGAGACTACTGGAATGCCTTTGATCTTTCTCGCCTCAGCATAAGATATTTGTTGCTCCCAAAAGATTCTTAACTCTTTGTTGGGATCCACTTCTTCTTTTTTGAAGCAAAAGGTTCAATCTTTTTGCCGTTTCAAATACCTGAAAGACGCAAACACAATGAATTGATGATGCTAGTTATCATGTTCCTATCTTAAGGATGCCTAACTATTCATGATGCATGACAAATAAAATTTAGTCAATGTTCAGATGCTTTCAATCTTGTCTTCTTGTTTTAGCTTTCTTTCACTTTATTTTTTGTCTTTGCATACTTGTTGTCTCCCCTTGTGTCAGGACTTAGCCCTTGTTTGACCCTCATATTCTCTAAAATTTCGTTCTAAAGCGCCCATTCCGGTTTTCACTTCTGAGTCTTTTTCAAAGTGCCTTTTCGGGTTTACACCTTGATTTTTCTTCTTTTTTCTTTTTTTTTTCTTTATTTTTTTTATTTTTTTGGGGCGCCCTTTATTTTCGCCTCTGGCTTTTCTGTCTTGGATTTCAACACGGAAGACATTCTCCATCTTTTGTATATAATGTCCTTTAGCCTTGACTTTAGCAAACTTCTTTTGGTGGAATCAATTTCTGTCTTGGAGCAACCTGCACTTAATAGGTTAAATCATAGTAATACCAAGAAATCCTTTGTTTTTCAATAATCTACGTCAACCTATTTACAGGATGATCCTAAAATAAGCAAAAGAAGGGAGAAAAAATTTCATTAATATAGGAGACGTTGGAATAATTTGAAAGTCATGGCGAACATGAGAAAATAAAGAATATAAATAGTACAGGGTGCGACATCCCTGGACATTGACTGTATAAATAATGCAAGAGCCCATCAACTGTGTTTGATCTCTCACTCGCCATCCTTGAATAAAATTTTTGATAACCAAAAGGAATTCCACCATAAACAGAAGTAGGGCCCCTCACCTGGAATAGAGCTTATCAACCAAATGTCGAACCTCAAAATTTATCTAAACTGTCTTTTTTGAATTTTTGATTCAGATCCTCCTTCGGTTTTAAGACGCCCGTTTCTGGATTTCTATCTTAAACCTTCTATTGTTTTAAGCGTAATACTTTTTGACAGAGTTCAAATTTATGGGATTGCTTAATTCTTTCCCATCCATCTCTGCTAGAATTAATGCTCCCCTGGAAAAGGCCTTTTTAACAACGCAAGGCCCTTCTCAGTTAGGCATCTATTTTCCCTGAAAGTCCTTTTGAATCGGTAATATCTTCTTGAGTACCAGATCCCCCTCTTGAAACTCTCTCGGGTGAACCTTTTTGTTGTAAGCTCGCATCATCCTCTTCTGATACATTTGGCCATGACATATGTCCCTTAATCTTTTCTCCTCGATGAGGTTCAATTGATCAATCCTTGCTTGCATCCATTCAGCATCATCCAACTTTACTTCATTCAAAATTCGAAGTGATGGAATCTCTACCTCAATAGGTAGTAATGCTTTCGTACCATAGACCAATGAGTATGACGTTGCTCTCGTAGATGTCCTTACAGATGTTTGGTAGGTGAACTGAGGAAAGGGTGGCTTCTCATGCCAGTCCTTAAAGGTGTCGGTAGTCTTTGCTATGATTTTCTTAATATTCTTGTTCACCGCTTCCACTGCCCCATTCATATTAGGACGATAAGTAGTAGAATTATGGTGTATAATCTTGAACTATTCATAGACTTTGGTCGTCATTTTATTATTCAAATTGGAAGTATTGTCGGTAATGATTCTTTCCCGCAAACCATAACGACAGCTAATCTCCCCTTTTAAGAACCTGCACACTGTTGCCCTTGTGATGCTGGCATAAGAAGCGGTTTCTACCTACTTGGTAAAATAATCAATAGCCACTAGAATGAAAAGATACCCGTTTGAAGCCTTTGGATATATCTGACCAATAACGTCTATCCCCCATGCCACAAAAGGCTAAGGTGAGTTCATGATGTGAAGTGAAACTGGCAGAGAATATTTCTTGTCGGCGTAGAATTAACATTTATGACATTTTTTCATCATTAATGCAATCTCCTTCCATGGTTAACCAGAAGTTACCGTACCTCATAATTTTTCTAGCCATTGAGAATCCACTGGCATGGGTTCCACACAAACCGTCATGAACTTCTACTAAAACAGTTTTGGCCTGTGAGCGTTGACCCACCTCAACAAGATCTGGTCTTTTCTCCTTTTATACAGAATTTCTCCATCGAGGACATATCCTAACACCAACCTTCTAATAGTCATCTTATCGTTATCGTTGTCATCTTTTGGGTACACCTGGAATTTGATGTATTGGAGGATATCGTAGTACCATAGATTTTCGTCTTCCTCCTCTTCTAGATTATAGCAATGTGTTGGTACCTCAAAAATTTGCATTTCGATTGGCTTTATTTTGGCATTCGAGCTTGCTTTGAAAATAGCGGCCAATATTACTAAGACGTCGGCCATCTGCTTGTCCTCTCTTGGTAAATAGGCAAAACTGATTTCTTCAAAATTCTTGACCAACTCTTGGACCAGATCGTAATATTTGACTAACTTCCGATCTCTTATCTCCATTCTTTACGGAGTTGATAGATTACCAAGGATAAATCTCTAAATACTTGAAGCACATTGATCTTTCTTTCTATGGCCGCGTGGAGCCCCATGACACAAGCCTCATATTAGGCTATATTATTGGTATAGAAGAATTCTAGCCTACTTGTAAATGGGAAGTAGACCTCTTCAGGAGAAACCAATATTGCCCCAATCCCGTGACCCAAGGCATTGGACGCTTCATCAAAATTGAATTTCCAAAGCTCAGTCTTCAAAATGGGCCTCCCCTTAAACAAAGTACAAGCCAAATATTCATCCGAGAAACTGAAATCTAACGACTTGTAGTCGTCTAAAGCGCGGCTAGCCAAAAGATCTGCCACCACACTTTCCTTTACCGCTTTTTGGCTTACGTAAACGATATCAAACTCTGAAAGTAGCTTTTGCCAATAGGCCATTCTCCCAGTTAGTGCAGGTGTTTCCATTAAAAATTTTAATAGATTCAATCGGGAAATCAAGCACGTGGTGTGGTATAACATGTATTGCCCGAGTCACTTAGTAGCCTACACTAGGGCACAACACAGCTTTTGGATCAATGGGTATCGTGTTTCGCATTCGGTGAACTTCTTACTCAAGTAATAAATGACCCTTTCGTTCTTGCCGGACTCATTATGTTGTCCTAGCACGGAACCTATTGAATTCTCAAAAACTATTAAGTACATAATTAATGGTCTATCGAGCATCGGCACCACTAAGATCGGGGCATTGGTTAAATATTCCATGATCTTTTCTAAGGCCTCTAGGTAATCTTCATCCCATATCCTCGGGTTATTCTTTTGGAGCAATCTGAAGATGAGATCACATTTATCAGTCAATTGGGAGATGAACCGAGAGATGTAATTTAGTCTTCCCAAGAATCCTCAGACTTTCTTTTGTGTTTAAGGTGGCGGGAGATCTTAAATTGTTTTCATTTTTTCAGGGTCGATCTCGATCCCCTTTCGGCTAACCATAAAACCTAAGAGTTTTCTAGACGTAACTGAAAAGGTACACTTAGCCGAGTTGAACTTTAACCGGTACTTTCTCAGCCTTTAGAACAGCTTTTGCAAATTCTGGATATGTTCCTCTTTGGTCCGACACTTGGCTATCTTGTCGTCCACGTATACCTCAATCTCCTTATGCATCATGTCATGGAATAAGGTTACTATGGCCCTTTGATAAGTTGCCCCAACGTTCTTTAACCCGAAAGACATTACCTTATAGCAAAACATGCCCCACATGGTTACGAATGTGGTCTTTTCCATGTCTTCATAGTGCACTTTAATTTGATTATACCTTGAAAAGCCATCCATAAAGGAGAACCAAGAATGCCCGCACTATTGTCGACTAGGGCATCGATGTGAGGCAGCGAGAAATTGTCTTTAGGATTTGCCCTATTGAGGTCCATGTAGTCCACGCACATACGTACTTTTTCGTCTTTTTTTGGGCACTGGGACTATGTTGGCTACCCATTCTGGGTATTTAGCGACTTTTAGAAAACCGGCTTCAAACAGCTTCTTTACTTCTTCCCTAACCTTTAGCAGCATATCAGACCTTATTCTCTGAAGCTTTTGCTGGACGGGCTTGCATTCTGGCCCTGTGGGGAGCTTATATACCGCAATATCCGTGTTTAAACCCGACATGTCTTGATATGTCCATGCAAACACGTCTTTGAACTCTAGCAACAGTTCCATCAAATCTTGCGTTACTTTGGATGATAAGGTGGTGCCAATATTCACCTCTTTTATTTCTTCCTTGGTCCCCAAATTCAGAATTTCCATCTCTTCTTGGTGTGGCAAGATCTGCTTCTCCTCGCTTTCTATCAGTCTTAACAGTTCTTCTAGGACCTCATACTCTACCTTATCATCCCCTTCATCGATTTCTACCGAGCATATGTGTTGTTTAAAATCTACCCCGGGATTAGATTCAAAATTATTCATACAATTATTGTTATGGGGCCTGCATGTGTTTGAAAACATGTATTGGGAATAGAAATGAATAGTTTATGAACTATATAAATAAACGAATAAATAATGAATGAAATGAATGTTATGTTTGCCATTTGAGAAAAATATAAAGAAAACATCATTTTTCATTGAAAGTAAATAGATGTTGACATAGCCGCTATTTTACAAAGGATCCTCGTTGCCCTCAGGAAAAAGCAACAGAGTTGTTTCGAGCATTACTTTGACTTGGACCTAAAAACCAAAGGCATATCCATGCTGATCCAGTTGTTGAACTTCTCTCCCAATAGGCACGAATGGATTTCAGCTAGAGGCTGGATAAACTTGTCACCCTTGAAGATCATGTTCAATTCCATTCCCTCCAAAGCTTCACAGATCAATTCCTCCTTGAGGTATTTCTCGCTTTCCTTTCCCGTTTATTGAACCTTCAGCTCGGGGTTCACAATTCCTCCAAATACAAAAACTTTCTTGAGATATGCATAAGTGATGGGCTCTCACGGAATGTCATCCCCTCTGAGCTGGGCCTTTCGTTATTATTCTTTACTCTTCCACTCTTGTTTCTTTTGCAGAAAATTGGGCTTATAGTCTAGCCCAAAACGACCATGCTTGTGGATGACACTCATAGGTCGTGGGCGTCCTTGTAAATTTCTTCCCAAGCCTCTTTCCTTCTTCGCTCCTCTTCTTAGAGTTTCCGACACCACTATCTTGGTATAGTTTGATAGTTTAGGACAAGGAATTCGGCTTCCCTCAGCGACAAAAGTGGCGTTGACGAACTCTAAGGCCTTGAAGGCACATTCCACCTCTTCTTCATCGATCGAAATGTATAGAGCGTCAGAAGTTACGTAAGTAATAACATCTTGCTCGACATTGACCGTGAATAACTTCCCATCGATAACAAACTTTATTTTTTGGTGTAGAGAACATGAGACGACACCGACTGAATGTATCTAAGGCCTTCCTAACAGACAATTATAGTAGGGCCGAATGTCCATCACTATGAAATCAATCGTATACTCACTAGGAGCAATGAGTAGGGGTACTTCGATTTTCCCAACCATATCTCTTTGGGTCCCATCAAATGCCCGCACAATATTCTGATAAGGTTTTATGTGAGAGCTGTCCATCGGTAGACATTGTAAAGTTATCAAAGGCATGACATTCGACGCAGAGCCGTTGTCAATTAACACTTCTGGTAACACGTGTCCTTTACAGTGGGTGGTAATGTTCAGGGCCTTAGTTGACCCTATACCTCCATCTGGTATCTCATCGTCACTGAACGTGATATAGTTGTCGGTGGTGATATGGTCAACGATTCGATCTAGCTTTCTATTCGAGATATCGCTTTCTACAAAAATTTGATTCAAGACCTTCAACAGTTCCTCGCAATGTTTTTCTAAGTTCAACAGGAGGTCGAGCACCGAAATTAGGGCTGGCTATTTTCGGAGTTGTTCCACAACACTGTATTTACTGTGCTTTAAGAATCTTAGGAATTTTTGAGCTTGAGCCTCAGTCACCGGCTCATTAATCTTTAGAGGAGGTTCTTTTCCAAATATCTTTGTGGGTTCGAACTCGGTTGCCTTGACTTTACCCCTTGGCTCCTCTATTACCTTCGAAGTTTTAGAAGCATAACACCAACCATTTCTCGTAAAATACCCCACATCGTTTATCCCTTCAGGGTTTATTTCCACAGGCTTCCCTTCTATGAGCTTTACCCCCGCAACTTACTTCTCTCCTTCTTGCGAACATGAATTCCCTGGTATTGAAATGTTGGTGGTGTAGTTCCACGAAACCATCCGAGTATCCTTGAAGGCAAAGGATGCCAAGGCAGAAATTATAATCTTAGGGGGCACTATAAGACTCTCCTCTAGAGGTGTATTTTCTTGACTTGGCTTGAGACCGAGAACAAACGACTTCATTGCACTATACTTGGTATCTGGTCCATCCAATGTATAGACTCCTGATACGTTACTCCTCTTTTCTTTCTCAAAGAATTCAATCTCTTTATTGTCCATTAATTGCTGAAGCACCTGAAGAAACTTTTTGAAGTCTTGTATCTTATGATCCATTGACTGATGTTACTCGCAATATGGGACATAACCCTTCTTTACGATTACCATTCCTCGGTCAATGAGACGAGCCGCACACAGCTGTTGAAAAACCCATCTCAAAGGTGATTTTACTTCAGACACTGTCTCCTTTGCCTTTCCGATGTACTCTTCTTCTAAAGTGTTTACACCCTGACCCCCATGATTCAGTAAGGGGTTGTTGGCGGTACTTGGTTCACCCAATTGTAATCTTGATAAGATTCTGAATGAACTTCTTGAACGTCACGTAATTCTCAATTGAGTGCTCCGGAACATCATCGTGGTACTCAGAATAATCCTTAGGGTCATACCATGCTGGATAAGGCGGGTTAAAATGGGTCATATGATAATGCTAAACTAAATCTGTCTTATACATGTACGAGTAAGTTCTTTGTAAGAAATCTATAGCAGAGTGAAAGACTTACTCTCACTTTCTTTCTTGGGCCCCTGATCTTCCCTTCTATTAAAACTTTAGGGATTCTCTACTGTGGGTTGGGGTTGGGATATGGTGAGGTTCTTGATAGCCTCATAGGTGTTTGTGTTGTTAACTTCGTATTCTTTCTTCTTGAAATGTTTGTGTAATGGTTCTCCTCCGTTAATTCTCTCACTTCTAATGGCTGCTTCAATACGCTCGTCGGTTATCACCATTTTAGCAAAATTACTAATAAGGTTACTGATCAAACGATCATATAGTGTCCCTTTTAGTGTGTCCACGAACATAGAAGAGATCTCATTCTCACGAAGAGGAGGTTGAACTTGCGCTACTATGTCACGCCACCTCTGAGCATATTCACGCAGGCTCTCGTTACGTCTTTGCTCCATCCCTTGCAATAGGAGCCGATTGGGAACCATATCGGTTATGTGCTTATATTGGTCGGTGAAAGCCTTGACCAAATCTTTCCACAACTTGATCTGAGCTAGTGTCAACTGGTTATACCACCTTGTGGCAGGTTCCACCAGACTATCTTGAAAATAGTGTATTAAAAGCTTCTTGTTATCAGTAAACCCGACCATCTTGGGTCAGCATATGGTCACATGCGTAGTAACGCAAGTCGTCCCATCAAACTTCTCAAACTCTAGGGTCTTGAACTTGTACAAGGTTTTTACGTCGGCGACTAAACTGAAATCTCCTTGAACTTGTACAAGGTTTTTACGTCGGGGACTAAACTGAAATCTCTAGCGTTTAGCCCGTAAGAACCTTTCTCATCCTCTTTTACCTGAATTTTTTCTTCAAGATCCTTTCATTTTCCTCCAACTACTTCAAGAACTCCGTCTTTTCTTGGTTCAATTTCTCTAACTCATCAAAGTCCAGGATGCTATCTCTGACATTTGCAAATGTCACGCCCGGCTGAGGTGGGGCAGAGGCACCTGCCTGATGAGATGAGGATACCCCTTTGGAAGGTTTGGTGTAGGGTTGATAAAGATAGGATGCTATCTCTGACATTTGAGTAGGGTTCATGACGACACTCTTCCCTCTTAGGTCTTCCCCGCGATTGAGTTGCAACATTTGAGATATTTCTCTCATCATATCTTGTTGAGATTTGATGATGGTGTCTCTCAATTTTTGTTGTGTTCGCTCCAACTGAACTATAAGATTGGCTTCTAATTTTGCAAAGCTTTCCTCTATGATCTTTATTTGTAAACGAGTTCGATATATGTGTGGAATGATTGCAATTTATCTTTCGAATTTTGTCACAACATTCTCATTATTAATTATGTGGCATAATCAATTAATGCAAATTATATGTGATGCATGATGAATAAAATGCAAGAATGTATGCAAATAAAGGCATTGATTCCGTTGGTGATCACCCTCGAACAACTTTCATTGAAGATTAAAAGGTTCTCATTACAAAGAAAGATAAACCCCTATAGATATGGCCCGGCCCTAACTCCTAACTCTTCGATAGCTTCAAGCAACTGAATAAACCTGGGTGCCTCCTCCATGCCCGAAGCTACAAAAAGAAGAAGAGCTTCAGCTTTGTTGGCCAGATTCCTCACGTGCTAGACAACTTCTTGCACTTGCACTATCAGGGCAGTGTTATACTGATCTCGATCTTGAATCATGCGAGTAGCATCTCGAAGGTACCCCAACCAATAATTGTCTCATCCCTCTGTGGCCTTTTCAAGAATCACAATTCTTCCGAGGTAATATTGGACTGTGGCCTCTAATGTCTCAATCTGAGTTCAGAGTGTTTCATTCTCTTACTGGGCAGCTTGAAGCTCAATAAATCCATTTCGAGCATGGTATTCACGAATGGACTGATCTAGCTCCCCAACCCTTTCTTCTAGTTGAGCATTCTGGGCTTGGCTTTGACTCAAGCTCTCGAGGGTAGAGTTATAGAGACCTTACACTTCGAACAGCCGTTTCATGCTTTCTTAGGATTTCCTCTTCCATGTGGTGGCATTCTCCTAATTCATTGCTTGCTTACCTTTCTTAACTTCCTGTTTAGCCTTTGCTCTCTCTCGTTGGATCGCGCTTCTAGCAACCTTCCTTTCATTCTCAACAGTTTGCTTGCATTTCTCTATATATTTCTCGACTGCTTGCTTACCTTTTTCTCTCTCCTCTTTGACTGAGCGTATCCCATTCATTCTTTCTTTTTCCATAGCTATGAACATTTTCCTATCAAATATTCCCGATCAGAGCCTAGAGCTTAAGAGTATCGCTTTGATAGAGAGTATTCTTCTTCTTCTTCAAATATCTGTTGAGCTTCATCAACTGTTTGATAGTTCCATCTTGCTCGTCCATATCTAAGCTGACCCGATAAAGCTCACTTGCGTGCTCGGTTTGCAAAGCATCCATCTTCTTCTTAACCTCATCTAGCTCGCTTCTTAGGATATCGACCTCAGAAGGAACCATCCTTAAATGCTCCTGTGCATCCAAAAGGCATAGTTTGGGATAAACATATACTTGTTGTCTTCTTCTACCTTGATGTGGTAGCAGTGATCCCAGGCCCTAGAAACACTTTGAACCTTTACCCTAAACTCATTATTGAATGAAAACTCGGCGGTGCTCAAGCCGGCATTGACATGCACAAACTATCGAGACCTGAACTGCCTTGACACCAACAGAGGGGCGCAAGCAATTCTACCCTATAAGCCTATCATCATTAACCAATCATAATCTCCACTACTATACAAGAAATGAAGGACACTACTGAGCCAAGGCACCCTCCACACAATGTCCTCATCTTGAATATTTTTGAAGATGGCCATCCATTTCTGTTTGTCCGGCTCTTCACACCATTCTTTTGTTAGATACTCTCGCAAAGGGGCAAAATCTCCTGAGAATATCCCAGGTATAACCCTATTTGGTGTTTTCCAAATATGACTTCGAATCCATACTTGAAGTAACTATGCACATCCCCTAAAACACCATTCTTCATGCTTCTGGCTCGTGTTTAAGGAAATAAAGGTTTTAGTTAAAATTGCTGATACCAGGTTGGCTTTCTTCTTCAAACGCTCAAATAAGTCTAAGATAGCCAGATCAATATTACCCAAAACTCTAGGGAAAATGATCAGACCGTATATCCCCAAAGCGAATAAATCCATCTTCACACCCTCATCCGGGTGTGTTGGTATGATATCTCGAATACACTCTCATAAAAAAGCAATGATGTCACCTCGAACCTAAATCAAACCTTTGGCCCAATCTTTACTCATCCTCGCTAAGGTTTGAGCTTCAAAGGGTAATTCTGAGACCTTGACAGCTTCATGTAAATCCAATCTTCATGAATATTCTTTTGATTGAGCAGAGATGTATATTCTTCAATTGTAGGCATCAAATTATTCTTGTTAAAAGTGAAGCAACAGAAGGCGAGATTCAAAAACTGAAAGATGACACAGAGCATAGGCTGATTAACTAGAACATACATCAAATGTGCTATGCCACCATAATTTTCCCAGAACAAATTTTGCAATCGTCGGTCCCATCCTTCCCAAATCTGTTTCAAATCCCATAGGTCACTTTGCTATAGACTGACATATGTATACCCTGCTACAATGCGCTCGCTCGGTAAACTGTCACCTTGGACCGTTTGGTTGACTTCAGACAATGTCGAACATCTGAGTTAATTTCCTCCTTCTTGAGATACCTTTTATCTATGATGAAAGATTTTAACTTGGCAAACCACTCGAATCAACACCTTCATGTTATTCAATGCATATGCGAAAAATATATGCAAAACAAAATAAGACAAAAAAGAAACAAGTCAGTATTAGATAAAATTAATAAACATATAAAAACGAGAAAATAAATCAGACAAAACAACCCTATTTACATCATTTCTAAAGAACTTAGGTTAACCGCATGGTTCTAAAAGAGGTGGGTTTTCTATGCTCTCTACATGCACTTTTGGTTCTAAGAGGTACCCGAACTGTCCTTGATGCCCCCTAAGGGTATCAAGGCCCCCGGTCATCACCTATTATAGGCTCATCTCAACCAAGTTCAATTCAGGGGGACCTTTTCGCTATGTCCATACGGGGAAACGATATTCCCACGAAAACATAAGGTAGTCGAGCCCCAAAGGTACTTACTAGGCCCATATGGAGGAACAATATCCACACGAAAGCACTAACATTTCCCCCACTTAAAAGGACATGTTTAAATGTCAAATTTTAAATGCATTAAAATAAACTCGCATTTATAAATGAATATCAATTTAATCGTCACTTTAATTTACAACTTCCAATATTAATAAAACGGTAATTATTATTTTATTTTTCTTGAAAAATGGTCTGACTCACTTTTGTTTTGAAAATCAAAACCAGTCGCCAGCTGTAACGATGTCTTTTTTCAAATTCGAATTTTAAAGTCGAATGAGATCGCTAAAAATGAGTACTAGGGTTCCTTTCATATTTTTAAATTAATTTATGTTTTTGTTGTTTGAAAAATTCTTTTGGAAATGGGTAATTTATTCAAGACTTCGTATCTTATTATTATTTGAAAATGATAAAACTTGGAGTCGCCATTGGCCACTAAGGTAGGCCGGACACCATAAAACCAGAGATTCGATTGAAAGTAGGTTTGGGAGTCGGTTACATATGGGGAAGGTTTTGGCACCCCCACACCACCCAAAAAAATTGGTACCAAAAGAAAAAAATATAATTACAACTTTTTTAATTTTAAACTTTCCGAATTAAAGTGACCATTAAATTAAAATCTGATTATACATGTGAGTAAATTTTAAGGTCATCGTTATTCGAGAGTAAACTGCAAAACCACCACCACTATGTTTGGTACTGGCCGTGTTTACCCCCGAATAACAAGGCACCGTAGTAACAATTTTTTAAAATCCAGATGCAACATTAGACATGGCATGTCATAGAGCTAAAGAAGCATGAAAACAAGCATGAACATTGAATGAATCATAGGCCAAATATAACATATATATGAGAATCATGGCAAAGAAGAAACAAAAAGAAGAAACAGACAAGAAATATTTAAATGGATATCATGCGAAAGTATAAACAACATAATAACATCATAAAAAACTAACTTTAACAACATATAGCATGTGCAACATAAGACGAACAACAATCGAGATAGACGTAAGTACAAACAAAAAGAAAAAAAATAAAACAAATATGAACATAGGGATCAGAATGAACAAAATAAGAAAAACAAGGCCTGGAGAGAGGTTTTGCCACTGGAAAAAGACTAAAATCAAATTCAAAACAAAATTTCGAGGACCCACATAGGTATTTCACCTTTAAAAATAGATTTGCAATCAAAAGGGGGCGGATTAAAAACTAAAACAAAGCTACATGGACATGAAGTGACATTTTAAAAGGCGGAAGGGTTGGATGGAAGCTTTCGAAAACACATAGGGATTAATGGGGAATAATCCCTTTTTAAACACAAATTTAGACCGAAATCAGGATGAGATTGTAAGAGGAAAGAAAGATAGAAGGGCTAAACATGCGATTTCAAAACAAAGAAGGACATATTTTTAAAACACAGAGGGACTGATTAAAGGAATAAACCAAACAAGATTTAAGGGCCTGGTATATAACATACATTTTTGGTAAAAGAAGGCCTTTTACCCTTAAACACAAAAAGAAACCCGCTTTCCTTTGCCCTTTTTGGCAAATCCTCTAAAAAAAGAGATGAACACCACCGTGGTGTTCATCTTCAACCCCTGGTGTTGCCATGATTCCCAAAATCTAGAGGGAGACCACCATACCTACCACCGTCGGCCATCGTACATCGGTGCCTGAAACCTAGAAAACACCTCCCAAAACACTCACATTTTCACTCTAAAATAAAAAACTAACACCACTTAACCCAAAAGACCTTGCTTTTCTCTAGATTTGAACAAAAAAACTTTGAAGCAAAAAAAACTCGATATTAAAACACCAACCCCTTTCTATCGGTTTACCACTTCAAGCCCAGAGACTGTGGGTTTATCATCGGTAAAAAGGGAAAAGAAGCTAAACGGTCACCGGACTGAAGGTAAAAACCCTAGCCTATATGCATTTATTATATTTATGCATGCGTATATGGAAGAAAAAAGATACCTTAAAAGGATATAGGTTTTTTTGTATTGCTTCACTTTTTTACAATGTTTTTGTTTATTTGGTTTTATATCTGAGAATGTTACATAGAAGAGAAAAAGAACCATATTTGTTGTTGCAATTTCCTCTGAAATTCGTCAAACTCTTCTGATAATTGCTTGTTTTGTTGTATCTGCCATTAGTCCTTCCTTGCCGATGTTTATTCATTTTTGGTTGCATGGATCGTGGCTGCTTAGTGAGGAGGAGGGGACCAGAGAGAGATTCTGGCGAGGCAGACGAATCATCAAAAGGCGCTCATGGAGATTCAAGGCGTCAGAGCGTGCGGCACACGCGCGCGTGAGTAGCAGTGATAAGCCGTGCGTGGGCGCTTGAGGGTTCCAGAGTGTTTCTTGCGCGATCTCGATTGTATATTCGATTCTCCAGATCTAACGGTTGTGATGAATGCGGCATTGGCAGATGAAGAGCGGCTAGGGTTTCCTTTCTTGGCGTAATCTGGATCGTTGATCAAGTTCCCAGATCTAACGGTCCAGGATGAGCTGTGCATTAACCACAATAGGATTAGGGTTTTGGATATTTGGGCATATTAGGTTTAGTTGGGCTTCATAACGGGCCAAGTTTAATATTTATTTTTTTGGGTTTATAATCTGTAAATGGACTGTTTAAAATTAAACAATTGGGCTTTTATTTTAATTGATTATTATCTAATTTTTTTGTTCTGTTTTTGTTTAATAATAATACTAATGCTAATATAATATTGTTATAATATAATAATAATAAGATTAAAAACTATAATCATAACCAATTAAAACTAATTATAATGGCAATTAAAACTAGTAGTGATAGCATAAGGTAATAAGATTAATATGCAATAATGTTTTTTTCTTTTTCAAATTTTACTAACATAAAATATATAGTATAATATTTTGTGTTTTTTTAAATAGACAGTAGCAACAAAGCAACATGTGATAAATAATTAAAAGAAAAACCCATTATTTTAAAATTGTCAAAAATTTAACAAGGGTTAATACCCTGGATAAAATTAGTTATTACAATATTAAACTAGACACAACCTAATTCTTGAATGAGGCCTAAACCCCTCAACGGTCCTCCTAATACTAGTACAAAGTGGAGAAACACCGCAACTATTTGCATATAACTCACACAAACCCTAGCAACAAATTCAGGGTAAAACCAATTTTTCGCCCTTAACGCTTCCCTTCAAGGGTAAAACGTTCTTAAAAGAGTGAATGGTTAGCTATCATCGCATGAAGAAACCCTCCCCGACCTAAGCATCGGAGAAGTCACTGCTGATTTTCGAAAATGATGTGGGCTTTCCAAACGCAATTGCAGCGGGTATTCTTTCACTTGAACAATGAATAACAACAGAGTCAAGTGCAGTTGGTCCTACAAACAAAACCAATAAGCAAACTTTGTTTACAAACTAGATACCAAAGTTGACAAACTAAAAGTAACAACAACATATCACTTAACAAACCTGGCAGCACACAAATGATAGATAGATCGACACTCGAATCAATAAGAGCAATGCTTTCAAAAATACCATTCGTTGCCTCGAAAAGCAAATTATGAAGTTCGAGCAAAATAGGTGAAGCATCACGGTTTACCTTAGGCAAAATATTGGTAACCCCAATATCAAGCACTGGTTTTTTTCCCAACATCTTTTCCTCGACACCTAAGGGGAGCTTTTTTGAGCAATAAGCCTTTATTCATTTTGCCACGCTTTCCCGTGTTATCTCTACGATATCTTTTGGTACTCCTACAAATGTATTTTGGCCACAAGGGGAAATCTCCAAAAAGGAAGTAGCGAGAACTATGTCCATCAAAGACATTGATGTAGTAACTAATGCCACCGAACAAGGTAAATTTACTTCTCCACTACTAAATGCATCTGACGATGCTATCAATACCGGCCCTCACGAGCCCAACAGATCGTTGCTAGTTGCAAACGATAGAGTATCTAGAGCTGTCATTCGGCTTCCTATCTCATTACCAATAGCTCCTAAAAGAGAAACTGGATTCCCTGTGAGACATATGACAAAAAAGGGGGAAAGATAAAGACAAAAAGTCAATGAACCATAACATTGCATAAAAAGCCAAGTCATTACCGGTATTCATATGCCTCTTCGACCTGCGCTCCACACACAGGCAACTCCCCTCGTCATCTGAACTGAAAACTCCCCTCAACAGTAATATTTTGACCATATAACTTCAATTGTGATCGAAACATAGCTAGTTACACTCGCTAACTGATTTAAAATCTTGCAATCTCAAATGCAATCAATCATATCGAGCTTTAGGGAGAATAATAGTTTTCTTGTGGTCACATCTTTCCTTTAGACTACTCCAAAGAATAAGAAAATCTTTCACAGTTAAATATTCATATTTCAACCCATCATGGAGGTGACGGCGAAGAAGTATCATGGCTTTGGCCTTATTTTGAGTAGATTCTGCATTCCCCTCCTTACTAGTGTTTCCCAGACCAACTGCATCTAGGTGTATTTCGGGATCTAAGATCTAGGATAAATAATTCTTTCCGAAAATATCAAGTGCCACAAACTCAATTTTTGCAAGATTCGACATTGATGTATTATAAAAGACAAACAAACAAATTAGATCAAATATAAATTAACATATTTTCCTATATATATATTGATACATAAGCTGTATAATTTTTTTTACATAACCCTTCATATTTAAATTACAAAATTTAAAGCATAAATTTCTAACCCTAACACCTTAAATCACAAACTCTATTCTAAACACTATAACTTAAACTTTTAAACCCTAAACCACAACCTATATTTTTGAACCTAAAAATAAAAAAAAACTTATGTATCAAAAATAGTTTCCTATATATATAATCATATATTTAAAATATTTTACATCGCCACCCTAGCCTACTTCACTCAACATAGAATTTATCGAACTAAAAAAATAAATTTAATTAAAAAAGGAAATTCTGACAGTCAAAATGTAAATTTCCTAGGAGGGACGGAAAAACAAAAACAGAAATCTGAGCAAAAAAATATCTGAAGAAGTGAAATTTTGTCGTTTTCTTAAATTAGGGCACGACCAACGTGATCCCGTGGCCATGATACATTGAACTGTAGCTGTCTAGGTGACACCGACGGTGCGCCGACGACGAACCATATATAATGCGTGACAAAATATGAACCTCCAGGTCAGGGTTCCATAAATAAAAGGAATAGGGAATTATTGCCCCATCAAGCAAACCAACAATAACCAAATTGCACCCCAAGCAATGATTCCATTCACCAACTGCGGCTTTGAGTGTTCCATTAGTCAATGTCCATAAAAAAATATGAAGCCATCTGAGTTTTAGTAAGGACCTCTTACTTGGCTCCTATGACCTCATGCAAATGTAAGCGCCGATGGTTCATAGAACCTTGGCTTCCTGTTGGTAAAGGTATTCATAGTTAACCGTTTATTATGTTGGTTAATCATAATAAGATCGAATATATTATTTTTAGACATTATCATTTAGTTCTATTAAAAATAAAATTTATAAATTAACTGTTGTAGTATGTTAATTAATGTTGCAATTCTTGGGTGATTTCTTGTCAAAGACTATTCACGTGAACGAAAGAAGGCAAGTTCACAATTCCACACGTTTAAAAAGTTTATCACCAAAAATAAAAGACTACATTAAATTATGTTATCGTGAAGCTGAGAATTGTCAGCTGCTCTACTTGGAATTGAAGTTTTAGCCAATGAAACTTTGCCTTTGGTTGTATGAAGATGAGCTGCTGTGGTCAGTAACATTAATTTAACAATTATACCACGTTAACTTCACACAAGTCTTTGAAAATGTCTACTAAAATTATAGTCGGAGTGGGACTAGTGTAGGTTCGTGTCTTGCTTGGATGTCACGGCAGTAGTCTCGCTTGCTTCGGTTACTCCTCCTGAGAGCCAAGTGATTCATTGCCGTTGATTTGGAAGCTTCAAGTTCCTCAACATGATTTATATTCGGGAATTTCGTCGGCTTGCGATGAAGTAGAGCCTGCTTCAACTTTTCGTCATTGTTAGTACCTGCGAATACTCATCGCCACGTGTCAATGAGACATCCTGCGAACACAAACTATGAGCCAATGCCGGTAATTTATCCCTGCATAGGCGAACAAGTAGAGCAACCTGAAACAAGCAAGTTGCAAACGCATACAAGCGAACGATGTTTAGCGATCACGTGCCAGCACACGTGATCGCTATCAATAAAAATACAAACCTAGGACGTCAAGTCATAGCCGAATCCCCATGCCACGACAATATCGTTGTGACATATGTCCGGGTAGTATAAAAAAGAACAAACAGCCTAGAAAAAAGAGGATCTTCCACTAAGAGACTACCAACACCATCTACAAAGACGAAACCCAAGTTCAGACTCATAACCACTATCATAATCACCATCGGACCACCATCTTCGGCACTTCTTCACTTTAACAGTCATCAATTGGTGTGGTGAACGTGGACGCGCGCGACCTTTATTTCTTTTTCAGAACCCTCCAGTTTTTCCCAGATTTTCCAGGTTTTTTCAAGACCTCCAAGATGGACGGAGATTCACTAGCTGACATGAGTGGAAGGAGCGCGGAGGATCTCGATCCGACAACAAACCCGTTGGTGGCAACAACCATGCATCAACTGTAATAGTTTCAGCATAATTGCCAAAAATAATTCTGGAACCAACCTCCTCTGCGATTTACGACAGTAGAACAAGACACGCCGTAGGCCAGGGGTATCATCGTCGAAGGAAAGTAGCCGACAATTTTTGGACATGCAAGGAAAACTAAGGGTTATGGAAGATTTTGTGATGGTTTCACAGAGGCAGTTAACACAACAACAAGAATTTATCAAGGAGCAAATGCAAAAGCTGAAAATGACATCTAGAGAAAGCAAGGGATTAGAACGAGGCTTGACAGGGAGAAAAGAATGGTTCAACCGGGAAATGATGGGGATAGTGCAAGCAGAAGAAAATAGGCAGGATTTAGAAAACCAAAGCCTTCGTGCAGGCAGCTTTGAGGGGCACGGACCATATTATCCTGTAGGAACAAAAGAGAATAATAGCAATAGAAAGGTGGTCCAGGAGCTCATTATGAAAAGAAAACAAGACCAAGAAACCGCCCGAGATATTCTAGAAGGTAGTGGAACAAACAACATGGAAGAAAATACCCAAAATCAAGAACCCTAAGATGTTCGCAGAGATGATTCGAAGACAAAAGTTACTGCCCTAAAGAGACTACGAGGAAAAGACATAGCCGAAAATCCTCAATCGATTTCCAAACATATCATCAGTTAAAAGATTCACCATCACAGATTTTAAGCCAAGCCAGGCGTACCAAAATATTAAAATTGCCACTACCTATGAGGCCAAATGTGCGTAAGGAGCACTTCGATAAAAGATGTGAATTTCATGAGCAGCGAGGACACAATATTGATGAATGTACTCATTTAAGGAATGCCACTGAGTTAGCTGTTAGAAGAGAGCAGTTGCTAAGATTTGTTTTTCCCTTTCGCAAAACACGTCAAGGTCAGAGTGAGAAAAACTCGGGGGCATTAGGGTCAAACAACGATCATAGATGTGCATGATCTACGAGTATCATCAATTTGAACAACATCGACTGATGATAGGTCATAACTATAACTATCACATTTATTGCAGCACTTTTATTTTATGTAAGTAATTAGAGGTTTTATTTTATGTTGCGAATTAAGGAGTATTGATAGGATACATAGAAAGTAACAAAAGAAAAATATAAGGTTGTCTAAGCGTCCGTTACTTTTAAGAAGTGTACATAAAGAAATCAGCTTAAGGATTACCACTTCTGAAGTAAGCGAGCAAAAGAAAAATATAGGGTCGTCTAAGCGTCCGCCACTTTTAAGAAGTGTGCATAAAAAAATCAGTTAACGATCGTCGCTTTCAAAGTAAGCGAGCAAAAGAAACACATGTAACCCCCTCGACCCGGCCTAGTCGCAAGACCAAACCGAGCAAGCTACATTAGGTTTACCGAAGTAAACCAGGAAGATAAAACCCAAAACGCGTCCATTTTTTTCTTTTATCTTGTCTAGATACGTAGTTATTATCCTACATGTTCATACTGATATTCAGAAAAAACTCAACTCAATCGGGCATCGAATTGACATCCAATTGATTACACTAAAAAATTAGGGACCAAATTGCAAATTTGGAAAACTATAGGGTCTTAGCTCATTTTTATGTTACCAGTCTTTAATTAAGCAGGTTTCATGCTTATATGTAAAAAATCAAGTTAAGGAAGGTCATCCAAACTCATTCAATTGCATCCACAACATTCAGGGACTAAAATGTAAGAAAAAAGAACTTTAGAAGATTCCAAATAAACCAACTTAACTGCCACTGTACCGGTACAGCAAGGGGTGTTTTGATACGTCTTCGTTATTTTGAAACCCCAGAATTCTAGTAGCTAAAACTCGTTTCGATACACCCTTGCGTATTGAAACGCCCTTCATGAAAACACTGTGACGTATCGAAACACCTCTCCGAGTACCGAAACACTGGCCAAAATAGCTAAGCCCATACCGAAATAGTTGTCTGCGTAACGGTACTCTAAGCCTGGAATGGCTTACCCGTACCGAAACAGGGACACTCGTACCGGTACGCCTGGACCTGTAATGTCCCAAATTGCTGTCTAAACACATTTTGATGATATCCAAAACACTCTTACATGCTTCAAACACTTATACAACATTATTAAGATACATTACTAACCAAAGCATCACAGATTTAACAACTATTCATGGCATTTATTCCACTCAAGACTTTCTATAGGCATGCATCCTAGTATCATTCCACCAAGAAACCAAAACTTCCATTTGGTACATTTAAGGCATTCTCAACATGCTTTCACACTTATAGCATCATACCAAACTTGCTTGAAACATCAAACCATGGCAATAAAATAAATCCAACTAGATGCATACTCTAGCACTTAGCTAGCAACAACTTCGGCATGATTCACCCAAACTCAACAACATCAAAGATCTATAAAATCTAGCACTTCACATGCTTAAAACTCATGGAAAAACAGAAATACAAATCCCCAAAATATGGTGAACACATTTCCTTATTAACCGGAATCATAAACCGAGTTCATACTCAAACTAGTTCTTGTCCTTGGATCACTTTGGCCTTGCCCTTGCAGCCCCAAAACTTTAGTTCTTTGCATCATTAAGGAAAAGAGAGCGTAAGCACACTTGCTTAGTGAGGATGCTCATAAAACAATGGTGCATTATAACCCTTGAAAACTAAACACTTGTTTTCAAACCATGCTTACGACCTAAGCAAGTTCCAATGATTCCAATTCAAACATGCATATCGACCATATGCAAACATTATAATTCACATGCTTAAATCCCCAAAGCATTATATACAAATCCATGCTTAAGTTCGAAAGCATTATATACAAAACCATGCTTAAAATCCAAAGCATTACAAAAATAAGTTCGACACTTGAATTTTCATATATTGGCATTTATAATGACCTCGGATAGACGACCTCTATCCTTAATTAGCCGACTGCTAATCTTTAGGTAACTGACTGTTAACCTTACATTTCTGATACAAAAATCTCCCATGATAGTCGACCACTACCATAACCCATACCATGCCGTCCGCATGATATAACACCCTTGCCGACCGCAAGATCAACATCAACAAGGGGAACCGACCGCTCAACCCAAGTGACAACATTATAATCCGAGTAGCTGACCGTTTACCTCAAGGACTCTTATCCACGATCGATTTTTAACATATTATAGTGCACTTCATCCTATGGCATGCCAACTATATCCGAATGTTTTCTCATCATGTCACATAGCTAGTATATCATTTACAAAACCATCTACCCATTGTTTTACAGTGCATTATACAAAATCATCACATATGCAAATCGTATTGCCAAATCAACACCATTCCCGACTGGAATGAAAGCCAATCCTCACTAGCATTTCTTTTACTTTTAAACCCCTGCATATGTATTCAAAACATGCATTTCTAGCAAGTAAATCAAACCATGTTTACGACCTAAACATGAATTACGCATGTTCATATCCGAACCAATATTAAAGAGCATAAGAGGGAAAACTTACTTCCAAGCTTAGGTAAGTGTTTCAAACTTAACCTAAACTCCCAACAACCTTTATTAACCCCTTTTAAAGGTGTTTAAACCAGTATCCACTCGTTGATACGCCTCGTTTTGCTCGTCAACGCGAATCAAGCTTTCGGTAAGCCCAATCAACGTCAAGCTTCGTCACTTTGATTATCCCCTGTTTTAACCACATAAAACCAGAGGGCAAATGCATCATTATGCATTCAAACCATTGCCTACAAGCAATTACCCGCAACTCTCAAGTTGCCCACTAAAACTTATCTGAAACATACCGAAATCATCATCAAACACTTTCAAAACTTAGCCCAGCCTTATTATAACGATTCAATCCAACAAACCTCATCAATTAACACCTAAAAACCCTTTCCCAATATCCTTTTACTTCCAGCAATGATTAAACACAACTATCACCCCAAAAACCCTTAATTAACCACATTAAACATTAGAGATTCAATTTGTCTCGGGATTGCAATATTAAAACCAATTTATTAACACAATTAAACATCAAAATCATGATCTAATTTAATCAAAAACCCAGCAAAATAGAACAAGTACGAAGATCCATAAATCTCATCAATAAAAACACAATTAAACCAATTTTATTTAATTAAACTATCAAACACATTAGAAAACCATTGTAAAGGATCAAGAACTTGGGAATTTTAGTCAAGAACCTTTCATTAGAGGAGAAGAACGAATCCTTACCTCCAATGCTGATTTCTCCCCTTTGATGTTTAATAAAACATGAAAATCAAGAGAATAACAATAAGTATTTGATGATAAAGCATTAGGAAATCAAATGGAAATCAAAACCTTTGGTTTTTACTTGAAAAAATTGAAATTGGAAAGATGTTTGGCTGGAGAGAAATTGAGAGGAAGAAGTTGCAAAGTTTGTTACGTGAATTTTGTTAGAAGTCTAAAATGTGATTTATTAATTCTCTCCCCTTTAAAAGCCTTTTAAAACCCATTTAAAATCAGTTAATTAAAGGGAGAAATCTGTTAAAAATATCTAGGATAATTACCTCTTTAAAGATTCAAAGCTTTGATCCTTTTCAAAACAGTCACTAATTTTTTTTCAAAGTTTGCATTTTGGTCACTAGTCCAAAATGTCCAATTTCCAAATCTCATTTTCCAAAATTGATTTTACCATAATCTTTATTATATTAAATAATGATTTTAACATATTTTCCCATATTTTTTTATCAATTTAAAAAATATGCAAACCGATTAAATCTCGAAACTAACTTGAACCTCTAATACCGGTCCACCGAACCTTCGAACCAAACCTCAAAACATCCAATCCCAAAACCGGGGTGTTACAACTCTCCCCCTATTAAGAAATTTCATCCTCAAAATTTACCTGGAGGAAACAAATGTGGAAATTGCTTCATCATGTCCGTCTTGCTTTCCTAGGTGACTTCCTCGACACCACGGTGTCGTCACAAGACCTTAACAAGCTCGATATTCTTACCACAAAGAAATTTGCTGCTGGAATCAAGGATTTCCATCGATTCCTCATCATAGGACAAATTCGGCCTCAACTCAATATGCTCCATAGACATAACATGCGAGGGATCGACCGATGCCTCCGCATCATAGACACATGGAACACATCATGTATTTTCTCCAACTTGGGAGGCAACCTCAACTGATAAGCCATAGGACCAACACGCTCAATAACCTCGTATGGTCCAATAAACCTCAGACTAAGCTTACCTTTACGTCTAAATCGCATCACATTTTTCTACAGTGACACCTTCAAGAACACGCGATCGCCCACCGCATATTCAATTTCCCTATGCTTCAAATATGTGGAAGATTTTTGTCGATCCGCAACCGCTTTTAAGCGATCACACACAAGCTTCACCTTTTCATCCATGTCTTTCAACACGTCCGGTAAAGAGATATGCTTTTCCCCTACCTCAGCCCAACACAAGGGCATACGACACTTTCGGCCATACAATGCCTTGTACGGTGCCATCTATATACTCGCTTGGTATCTGTTATTGTATGAAAACTCAACCAAAGGTAAATGCTTCTCCCAGGTTCCTTGGAACTCAATAATGCAACATCTCAACATATCTTCCAAAACCTGGATAACCCGCTCAGACTGACCATCCGACTGAAGATGATACGCGGTGCTGAAATTCAACCTTGTACCTAAAGCCCGATGCAAACTCACCCAAAACCTTACCGTAAACCTCAGATCCCTATCCGAAACAATAGACTTCGATAGCCCGTGCAAACGCACGATCTCAGCAATATACAAATCTGCCAACTTGTCTAGCGTATACGTAGTATGCACTGGCAGAAAATGTACACACTTCGTAAATCGATCTACAATCACCCAAATGAAATCCTTCTTGGCCAGTGTCAAAGGTAACCCAGACACAAAATCCATGGTGATTCTCTCCTATTTCCACTCTAGAATTCTCAACGGTTGCAACAACCCAGATGGTAACTGATGTTCAGCCTTGACCCGCTGACATACCATGTACTTAGAAATGAACTCAGCCACATCATTTTTCAAACCAACCGAGTATTATGCTTCTTTCAACCCTCGATACATTGTCACACTACCAGGATGCATATCAAAAGGGCTAGAATGTGCCTCCATCAAAATAGTGTGCCTCAACTCCGGATCATCCAGCACCACTATTCGACCCTTGAAATACAAAACTCCATTATCATCAAAATGAAAATCCGTTGGATTACCCTTTGATATGTCCTTAACATGCTCGACCAATGAATCATCAAACGGTTGCTTAGCTTTAATCAACTGTGACATCATAGGCTTAACTTACAATTCAGCCAACAAACCTCTTTCCCGCGTCACACTCAACCTTACGAACATAGCTCTAAGCTCAACCGTAACCTTACGACTCAACGCGTCCGCAACCACGTTGGCTTTACCAGGATAATACTCAATTGTCAAGTCGTAATCCTTAAGCAACTCTAACCGTCTACGTTGCTTAAGGTTCAAATCTTTCTAAGACATCAAATACTTCAAACTCTTGTGGCCCGTGAAAACCACATACTTCTCTCCGTAAAGGTAATGTCTCCAAATTTTTAAAGCAAACACTACAGCCGCAAGCTCTAAATCATGAGTTGGATAGTTGCACTCATGAACCTTCAGTTGCCTCGTTGCATAGGCCACAATCTTACGATCTTGCATCTGCACACATATCAACCCCACGTAAGATGCATCACTATAAACCATAAACTCCTTCCCAGATTTAGCTTGAATCAACACATGAGCATGTGTCAAGTTTTTTTTCAACTTATCAAAACTATGTTGCTGCTTCTCCGTCTACACATACGGAACATTCTTTTGCAACAACTTCATCAACAGTGCCGCGATAATAGAAAACCCATCAACAAAGCGGCGGTAATAACTAGCCAACCCAAGAAAACTGCGAACCTCCGAAATAGATTTAGGTTGTTTCCAATTGAGAATAGCCTAAATTTTTTTGCGGATCAACATGAATACCCTCCGCGGATAACACAAGACCAAGGAACATCACTACTTTAAGCTAAAACTCACACTTGCTCAACTTGATGTACAACTGATTATCATTCAGCGCTTACAACATAATTCGCAAATGCCAATCATGATCCTCCTCGGTACGAGAGTACACAAGAATATCATCTATAAACACCACCATGAACTGATCAAGATATTCATAGAACACCCTATTCATCATGTCCATGAATGCAGCTGGGGCATTTTTCAAACCAAAATGCATGACCAAGAACTCATAATGCCCGTACCTCGTAGGAAACGCGATCTTATGCACATCCTTATCCTCAACCTTCAACAGATAATACCCCGATCTCAAATTGATCTTAGAGAACACCACTGCCCCATAGAACTGGTCAAAAAGATCATCAATCCTCGGTAAAGGGTACTTGTTCTTTACCGTTAGCTTATTCAACTGCAGGTAATCAATGCACATATGCATCGTACCATCATTATTTTTCACAAAAAGAACGGGAGCAACCCCAAGTGAAACACTCGGTCGGATGAATCCATCATCTAGCAACTCCTAAAGTTGTGACTTTAACTCTTTCAATTCCTTCGGTGCCATCCTATAAGGAGCAATGGACATCGGTGTCGTACCTGCTTACGTCTTAATACTGAATTCTAATTCCCTATCCGGCGGTAAACCTGATAGCTCTTCAGGAAAAACCTCTAAAAAATTACAAACAACCCGAATGTCCCGCACCCGAACACCTTTAACCTCAGGATTCATCACAATATCCAAATAAGCTTGGCAACCTCCTTGTATCATCCTTTTTGCCCGGGTAGCCGAAACAACAATGGACAAGAACTTCACATTCTCGCCAACCACCACAACTTCATAATCATCGGCTAACCTCAAACAAATCCTTTTGGATTCACAATCCAAAACCGCCTTGTGCTCACTCAACCAATCCATACCCAAAATGACATCAAAACCATGGAATGGTAACTCCATTAAATCAACGGCAAACTCATGACCTTGCACAACCAAAGGACACCACCTATACAACTTTCTAGTAGTAACCGTCTCACCAAAAGAACTAGTTACCAACATACCAACATCAAGGATCTCAACAGGGACATCCAAAAAAGATGCATGTTCACTCAAAATATATGAATGAGTAGACCCTAAATCAATCAAAGATAACAATGACAATGATTGCAAAGTGAAGGTACCTGTGATCACATCTGTGTCATTGCGGCCCTCGCAATGAGTATAGATCCGAGCTAGTCCACCATTCCTCGGTCGCACTGTAGCAGCATGAGCTACAACTCTCTGACCATCCTTACGCCTCTGAAAATTACCCCTGCCATGGCCTCGACCCCTAGCAGGTGCAGCAGCATGTACCGGTGCATCTCTCGCAGCCCGAGGATAATCACTCTTCATGTGATCAGAAGATCTACATATCCAACAACTCAAGGTATTTCCCCAGTATGAACCCGTGTGACGTCTACCACATCGCTCACACTCCGCCGTAATATGAACTCCTAGGTTACCCTGATCGGTGCCACTACCACTCCTGTGATCCGACATGTGCCTCTTGTCCCTGAACCTCCTATTCTGCCTCCCAAAATAGCTAGAATAGGCCACTCTCTTACCCAAGCTCGCACCCGCGGCCTGGACTGAAGAACCCAATAACTGCTCAATATCCTTGGCCCGATTAACCAACACATCAAAAATTGTATAATCTGCGGCCATGAGATAAGTCTTAATATCCTTCACAATACCATACTGAAATCTATCACATCTTTACTGATCATCAGGAACTAACTTTAGGCATACTGATTCAGGATGACAAACTTTACCTCATATTCGGTAACCGACATGCCTCTCTGAGATAGCAACATAAACTCTCGCTTTTTCATATCCAAATACTGAGTACCAAGATACTTCCTCTTGAAAGCTCTCCGAAAAACTCCTACGTCACATCTGCCTCGAGAACGCTAGCAATTGTGGTCACCCACCAATGATATGCATCACCCTGCAACAGTGACACAGTGTACCCCAACTTGCTCTCCTCATTACAACCCATATGGTTCAGAATGCGGATTGTTTTCTCCAGCCAACCATTGGCTGCCTCAGGACTCAAACCCTAAAATTCCTCGCCTCCTAAACTCCTATGACGCTCCAAGGGTAAACCTTGATTAGCCACCACAGTAGGTGCCGATGCTTGCGTTTCTACTTCATCCATCACTTCCTGAAACGCTCCCGCCATCGCTTAGATCAACAGAGTCAAATCACCCAATACTGGCACTAGAGGAGCCTGGGGTACGCCACCTACCCCAACATCAATAGGAGAAACCAACGAAGGAGAAGGAGGTAAAATATTAGGGGATTCCCTTCCTCAACGTTATTCTACTAAACTCTCGCATTATTAGCCATCAAATACGTCTCACGTTAAACCATGCTAACAAAAGCATCAAAACACATTAAACCCAGACTAGCATTTGGCAAAGGATCCAAGACAACCTAATAAAACATTTTAAAACCTCAATAATAGGTAATGTGTTCCTAATTCATACCCAAGCATGGTATTAAGCAATCACCGAACAAATACACAATCACCGTGCAATTCAAACAACATACGTTAATAAAAAAATAACATCTAACTTTTCAAAACCTGGCTCTGATACCGAAAAATGTAATTGTAATGCCCCAATAATTGTTTAGTGGCTAGTTTGCAAAGAATTAAAAGTTGGTGGCTTTAGTTCAGTGACTAAAATGTAAAATGTTAAAGTTTGGTGACCAAAGTGAAAAGTTGAGAAAAGTTTAAGGACCAACATGGTAATTTTCCCAATAATTATTTTTATTCTATAATTAAATAGATCACATAAGGGTGTGAATTGAATATAAAATTGTTGGTTCAATTTGATG
The DNA here is from genome assembly GCA_019671005.1 of Hibiscus mutabilis. Taxonomy (NCBI): domain Eukaryota; kingdom Viridiplantae; phylum Streptophyta; class Magnoliopsida; order Malvales; family Malvaceae; genus Hibiscus; species Hibiscus mutabilis. The sequence continues at coordinate 44,160,491 of CM033731.1, forward strand.
TTTCTATTATTGGAAAATTATAGTTAAAGTTTAAATGGGATTCAAGTAATCGTATGAGCTCAGAATGTGATGAAATTTTGAAGGGAGTTGTAAGAGGACTTGAAGAATATGACATTTCATTTTGGAATCGTTTTTAGTCGATTTAGATTCGATTGAAGGCAGTATTTTAATGTAGTGCACAAATGGCATTTTTTTGAATACATGGACTCATTAATGGTATTTTAGTCATTTTGCCCATACTTTTTAACTAAAGATGATTATGGAAAAGTGAAATTAATAGGTGTCAACACCTAATTGGTCATAATTAAAGGGAAAATGGTAATTTTACTATTAAAGGAGATTTTTATATTAGATTTAAAGAATTAAAATGCCATTTGTCATGTTAATTAATTGAAGAAAAAGCTAGAATTTTTGGTTCTCTTCTTCCTCCAATTCGAAAACACCATAGCCAAGGTAAGAAAATTTTTTATTCAACTTTTGGCTTGATTCGATTAGTTTTTGGTTTAAGACATGAAATAGAGAATTAATCTCCATTGAATGCTCTTTCATTTGGTATAATTTTTGAGTGGTTTCTATGTTTATATGTTGAGATTGGAGATTAGGGTTTATGAAGAACAAGTTGAGATTTCATGTATTAAGGATTGTTTTAATTAGATTTGGGGTTGTGATGAAGTTACATGTGTAGCGATATTCTTTTTCGCTAAAAACGTAGTTTTTGAAGTGTTTGTGATTTTTCGGGTATTAAAATATTCATTCTGTGGGGTTTTAAAAAACTGTGTTTTATTTAAAAATTAGAGTCGCCACCGGCCATTTAGGTAGGCCGAACACCATAAAACCAGAGATTCGAAAACTGTTGAGTTCGGGAGTCAGTTACGGATGGGGAATGATTAGCACCCCCACACCGCCCAAAATTGGTACTTTAATAATTACCGCTTTATTAATGTTAGATTTTCCGGGTTAAAGTGATGATTAATTTAAAATTCGGTTATAATTGCGAATAAATTTTAAAGGCCCCGTTATCCGAGAGTAAACGCCCAACCACTATCACTACGCCTGATACTGGCCCCGTTTACGCTCGGATAAAAGGGCACCGCATTGACATTATGTATTCCATTATGCAAACTTAGTGAGCAAAGTATAAAACATGGCAAATAATTTAAATACAATAAATATTAACATAATAGAATGCTAATCTAACATAAATAAAATACTACTCTAAAACATACATACATATATATTAATCCTACTCGTAAATAAGAACAAATTTAACATATCATAATAACAAGGCATGAATAAATACATGTGGGAACAAAAACACATATTACAAGAAGACATACATATTAAAAATAAAACATATTGTAACATATATAGAACATTGTATTATGCATGACAAAGAAAACATACTAACACGTAACCTAAAAGCAAAGAGAACATACAATACATGCTAAAATACAAAACATGTTGTATACGAGCTAATTAAAATATCAATCGAATATGTGTGATACGAGTGACCGAACAAACAAATAAAAATACGTAATCACCATAAACTTAACACATATATATACATATAAACATGAAAATACGAAGCATGTACGAGAGACATATGAACAGGAAAAAAAGCTACATCAACATATACTATCATAATAAACGAACATGAATATTTAAATATGGAACATGACTGAAATGAAAAGAAATAAACATAAGAAACAGAAATTAAAAGGCAATAATGTGCGATTTAGGGACGCAATTGCAAACTGAACAGAATCTAAAAGGACTAAAACTGTAATTGTACCAAGGGGCAGGCTTGAAGTGAAAATTTCAAAAACACGGTGGGACTGGTGAGGTAATTTCGCCATTTAAAAACTGATTCAATTTAATCCAGGGGTTGGATTGCAAGATTTTAGAATATAAGGGGGACCAGGGTTGTAAATATCCCATGCGGCAAGACAGAAATGCAAATATCGAAAACGCAGGGGGATTTATTTCAGAATTTTACCATTTCACAAAATATAATGCCTATAAAATCCCCTTTTTTAGCCCGATCTCAAATTTTCCCTTATTTTTTCTTCTTAACCAGTTTTTATAATAACCCCTCTCTCATTTTCTCTCAACTCAAACCTCCCAAACCTTTGATGAACCCAGAAACTGGTGACCGTTCGTCTTCTTCTCCGCCGCTAGCCAGCACCGGCGAACCAAAAGAAACACCCAAAACCAACCTCTTTTCAAACCGAACCCAAATCTGAACTTAAATTTACACTAAGACTCACCCTTTCATCTAGATCTAAGCAAATACGAAATGAAAAAAAAATTGGTTTATGTTTAACCGAAATGAAACCAAAAGGGACCTCTCTCCCCCTTCAGCTCACCATGTTCAGCTTTGGAAAGCTGAAGAGGCTTGTCACTAGTGAGGGGAGATCCGTTGACGATGAAGGTAACAAATCTACATCCCACCCTTTTTTGTTATCATTTCGTATTTTTTGTACATGCATGCAAAGAAGTAAGAAAAAGAAATGGGAGTTACCACTGAAACTTTGTGCTTCTTTCTTATTTTTCTGTAACTGATTACAACTCGACTCCCTTACAAATTACTTGTTTCATACATATATCCCTCTTTTTCGGTTTGGTAGCAAGTACTGTAAAATACATTTTTTTAGATATGAAATGATAATGACATCGCCTCTTTTTTGTGATTTTTGATATATCTGAACTCGATGGTTGGAGGCCGGCATGGTGGAAGCATGGTGGCGGTGTGGGGGAGATGTCTTCGGCCAGAGGCGTTCTCGACCGTTGGATCATATTCGATCTAACGGTCAGGATAGCTTGAAGAATGCACGGTCCAGATAAAACCTCGATCGGTGGAACGGCTCCAGATCGTGACACGTGGGGCTCAGCAGTCGAGGAGTTATAGCGCGTGGGATTCACGCACGCGTGGGATATCGAAGGGTCCGCGCGTGGCATCCGGACGGTCCGGGCGTGTAATACACGCGGCCAGCTGGATAACTTTCCCTCTTTGATCGTGGCCGTTGGATCAACATTTTGATCCAACGGCTCCTGGTTGGCTGTGCAAAGACAAAATAATTAGGGTTAGATATTTGATAGGTATTAGGGTTCTGTTAGGGTTTTGGGTTTGGGCCGACCGGGCCTTGTATTTTATGGGTTTTGTAATAATCTGGACACTTAATTTAATTGGTTTTTTTATTTTCAGATTTGTCCATATATATTAATAATAATATAATAGTAAATGCATACACATACATACTTACGCACACATACATACGATTGTAATGAAATACATTCACACGTAAATACACTTAATAAAAATACATACAATTCATGCAACACTCATTCGTATACATTCAATAATAACAAGGACATTAATAATATATACATGCAAACATATATAAACATACTCATAAATGCACATATACCAACATATATTATATGATACCCCTAACATAAATATAACCACATCACACACATATTAATAGGTACGTAATACACAACATAAATATATGCACCATGCATACATTCACACATATATCATATATGTAATATTAATAACATATATACGCACCCACATATATGTAATCATGCACTAATATATTAATATGATACTTAGAGATTAGATAAAAATGAGTGATTATAGTTGCCGCTCTTTGCTTGTTCTCGTGGAATGGGAACAAAGCAAAGATTCATAAGCACTCATTTTTATCCGACTTCCCTATTTGTAGCTTCGGAAACACGTGCTCTTCTGGAACTCTCTGCTTTTCCTCGGCTGAATCTTCGGGCTCGTAAGTTCTTTCTATATAACTTCTTCCCCCTCCGATCTTGGAGCTACAGGCTCTTCCTATATGGAACTCTTATGAGTCTCTCCTATATAGAATTTTTCATCTTGAGACGGTAAGGCTCGGAGTCCTTCCTATATAGAACTCTTTGCCTTCAACTCGGCTGGTTTCTTTCTATATAAAACATTTTGCGTCTTTGATGGATTCTTCCGACTGGGAGTTCCTCCTATATAGAACTGCTAGTCTTCAAACCCTGGAGCCGTCAGTCCTTCATATATAGAAATTTTAGCTTCTGAAATCTCAGAGCTACGGGTTCTTCCTATATAGAACCTCTCACTCTAAGACAGTAAAGCTCAGAGCCCTTCATATATGGGACTCTTCGCTTTCAACACAATAGGTTTTCCCTATATAAAACCTTGTGTATCATGGGTGAATTCCTTCGGCTGGGAGTTCTTCCTATATAGAATTGCTAGTCTTCACCCTGGAGCCGTCAGTCCTTCCTATATAGAACTCTCAGCTCCTGGAACCCTGGAGCGGCGAATTCTTCCTATATAGAACCTCTCTCTGCAGGCGCTTGGAAACATAGGCCTTTCGTATATAGAACCTTCATCTTCACATTTGGGATTCACACCACGATGGCTACCGATGTCTCTTTGAACCTATAGATACCTGTCTAAGATAAGACAAAATGCTATGACAAATGAATTGACATGCTCCAAATCCTAGGGATGTCTAACTATTCATGATGCATGAGTGTCAATATCTTGGTGGGCCTGCTTTAGTCCTCAGTCAACCTCGACTTTACGTTGTTCACTTTCTCCCCTTTTTTGGCGGCGATATCCCATTTCACTGTCGGGTTCGACCATTCCAACCTTTCTTTTCTGAATTTCCGATTTGGGGTTCTAATGTGCCCTTTCAGGTTTTCGCTTTAGAGGTTTTTTTTTCTTTCTTTCTTTTCCTTTTTCTTTTTCTTTTTCCAAGGGGTGCCCTTCCGGGTTTTCACATGGGAGATCTCTCTTGTTATCTCCCATGCTTTCTCTTGAACAAGCAGGGGGCAAAGTTAACATCGTTCTCTAATCACCTGCATCTTTAAGATTAAATCACAGTAATGCTCAGAAATCTCTTGTTTATCATAAGCCTATGTTAGCTTATTTGCATGTAATTAACAAGAAGACAAGGAATGGATGCTCAAAAACACGATTTTATTACGATTAAGGGTTTGGGATACTTTGAGAGAGTTATGACACACATGAGGAAGAGGAAAAGCTAAATATGAAATACAAGATCCCTCATTATCTTCGGTATGAATGATACATGATCCTGTCAACCGGCGTAGAATCTTTTGCCTGAAGCTCCCTCTTCACAGGGTTCATGGGGATGACCATTCTCTTCGGATATCAAACCTTTCAATTTATCCGAGCTTCCCTTTACGAGTTTTCGACTCGGGTCCTCCCTTTGCTTCAAGACGCCCTGTTTCGGGTTTTCGCCCTGAGCTCTCCATTTTTGTTCTTCTTTTTTTTCTTTTTTTTAAACGTAGTATTTCTTAACAGCATCGGAATTTACAGGGCTTTTTAGCTCGTCTCCATCCATTTCAGTTAAGATTAGGTCTCCTCCTGAGAAAGCCTTTTTTACCACGTACGGCCCTTCCCAGTTGGGCATCCACTTTCCTCGAGAATCTTTATGAATTGGGAGGATTTTCTTGAGCACCAGATCCCCCTCTCTGAACTCTCTTGGGCGCACATTTTTGTTGTATGCCCGCATCATCCGCTTTTGGTACATTTGACCATGGCAAATGGCCTTTAGTCTCTTTTCTTCAATGAGATTTAGCTGGTCGAGTCTGGCTTGCACCCATTCGGATTCTTCCAATTTTACTTCATTTAAGACCCAGAGTGACAGAATCTCTACCTCAATGGGGAGTACTGCTTCGGTACCATACACCAAGGAGTAGGGTGTTGCCCCTGTTGATGTGCGAATGGACGTCCTATAGGCGAAAAGGGCAAATGGAAGCTTCTCGTGCCAATCCCTGTAGGTATCTGTTGTCTTCACTATGATCTTCATTATGTTCTTGTTTGCTGCTTCCACTGCCCCATTCATTTTAGGACGATAGACTGTGGAATTATAGTGTGTTATCTTGAATTGATTGCACACGTCCGTCATCATTTTGTTATTCAGATTGGAAGCGTTGTTGGTGATGACCCTTTCTGGCAAACCGTATCGACAAATAATCTCCTTCTTTAAGAATTTACATACTGTAGTCCTTGTGATGTTGGCGTAAGATGCTACCTCTACCCATTTAGTGAAATAGTCTATAGCGACCAAAATGAAACGGTGTCCATTGGAAGCCTTCGGGTGAATCTGCCCGATGATGTCCATGCCCCACGCCGCAAAAGGCCACGGAGAATTCATGGTGTGTAAAGGTGATGGGGGAGCGTGAATCTTGTCAGCATAAATTTGGTATTTGTAGCATTTCCTGGCATAATCGATACAATCTCCCTCCATGGTCAACCAGAAATAGCCATATCTCATAATTTTCCAGGCTATAGACAGCCCGTTGGCGTGCTTCCCACATAGACCATCGTGTACCTCGGCTAAAATCTCCTTCGTCTCCCGGTCATCCACACATCTCAGCAATGTCTGATCATGACTTCTCTTATATAGGATCTCCCCATCTAGGACATATCCTGTTGCCATTTTCTGAGTGTTTTTCTGTCATTGTCATTTGCCCCTTCGGGATACTTTCGAAGCTTGACATATTGCAAGATGTCATAGTACTATGGGTTTCCATCAATCTCTTTCTGCACATTACAACAATGAGCAGGCCTTTCAAACGTCTGCATCTTAATGGGCTTCATTTCTGCCCCAATGTTTGTTTTAAACATGGACGCCAATGCGTCTGCCATCTGATTTTCTTCTCGGGGAAGGTAATTGAAGCTGACCCTTTCGAACTCCTTGGTGAGCTCTTGAATCAATTCATAATATTTGACCAACTTCGGGTCCCTGGTTTCCCATAATCTTTCTTTCAATAGCTGAGTTTAGTCCCATAACGCAGGCTTCGTATTCAGCTATATTGTTGGTGCAGAAGAATTCTAATCTGCTGGTGAAGGGATAATAGACATTCTCAGGGGAAATTAGCACGGCTCCTATCCCATGTCCGAGGGCGTTAGAGGCTCCATCAAAGTAAAGCTTCCATGATTTATCATCTGAAACCTCTTCCTCGATTGTAATGCACATCAAGTCTTCATCCGGGAAATTAAAGTTCAACGCCTCATAGTCGTTCGAAGCGCGACTAGCTAGGAAATCTGCTACGACACTCTCCTTTATGGCTTTCTAGCTCACTGTTGCGCGTAATAAGTGCTACGCAAATGTGCAAGTATACACGTCGCAAGTTATAGTATAAAAGATATCGTCTCCACAGGGATTGGTGCCACTTCAAGAATCTAGTCTCTTGCACTGGTAAAAGTAAAAAAACAAGTGAAGGATTATAGAAGTTTTAACTAATAACTAATCTAGAAAGCAATTAAGTAAAAGAAAAGATGAATTCGAATGAGAGAGATAGGCTAGGTTATCGTGAGTTGAGGTGTGATAGCCGATTGGATTGTCTTGGTAAAAGAGTGCACGGGCAACTCAGTTGCCGTGGCAACTTGCACGACGGGGTTGCCGTAGCGACTAATTGATGGTTGCTTGGGCGACTAGTTGGGCAACTACTTGGGCGATCGGGCAGCAACTTCAAGGTTCGGCGGTTGTTCTTCAATGGTTTCTTCTTATCCCTAAGTCGAAACTCTAGCTATTTGTGCATGCCTTGATAATACATCCTCTGCGTGAATCAAGGGTGAACAACAACCAATCTTGCGCTCCTCTTAGCCGTTGAAATCCTTAACTTATTCCTAAGCCGGATTAATCTTCACCATCATTGGATTGAATAAAGATCATATTCATTCGTTTCTTGAATCTAACTCTCCCGATATTAGATAAATGGATGAAATCACGAGATCCTCTCCCAATTCACTTCAAAACAATAATAAGAATCAAGAATGAATAAACCTTGAAATAGAAAAGTGCAAACTCTTATTACCTAAACAAAAACCAATAGTTTCTCACAATCTCAAAACACAATAACCATAGCCAAGTAAATTTAGTTCATGGCTAGGTTCCAAAGAAACACAAGATAATTAATCCCTAGCATGAACCCAATCGAACAAAGATGAAGGAAGAGGCTTGTCGAAATCCTCCTTGCCCTAGATGCTTGCCGAAAATTCCCCTTGCTTCCTCTCTTGGAGTTGTCGAAATTCCCTCTTGCTCTCTATCGAAATTTCTCTAGCCTTCTCTCTTGATCTTGTCGAAATCTCCTTGGTATTTATAGGGCTAGGCCAAAGTCCTTCTTTGAGGAGGAGTTTGAGTTGGAATTAAATTATCTTTAAAGAATATAATTCTTTATTATAATTTTATTCCTATTAGAACTTCTCCTATCCTCTTGGAATTTAATTCTTCTTTAATCTCTGCATGGCAATCAAATTCCTTTGGGCTTGGACCTTGTTCCATGTCATCTTGGGCTTGTAAAATCATGAATTTCGACATCCATATTGCTTTTGGTCTTTGTCGACAAAATGCCATGGCAACTGCGCTCTGCGTCTCCTTCATGCACTTGCCTGCAACTAGCTCGGCATATCCTTCATGCATTGCCCTGTAACTAGCTCGGCATTGCTTTGGCAAGTGATCCTGCACATACACACAAAAACACACCAAAGCAGCATCTATTTCCACAAAAATCACCAAGTTATGTAATCAAGCTCAACGATTGAAGGAAACATGGATTAATGCATGAATGGCTAACTATGCAACTAATATGAGCCTAAGTCTAACAATAATATGAGTAAAAAGGGTAAGAAAAATAGTACTTTTGAACACTTATCACACCCCCAAACTCGAACTATTGCTTGTCCTCAAGCAATGCAAACTCATAATTACCTGCCAAGACTTCAAATTTTCACAAACTTAGCTTTGAACTTGATTTCAATTCTCTCAACCGGGCACAAAGTATGATTGGCTTTTTATTTTTCGAAAAAACCGATGGATTACTCGGAATCAAACTATAATGCTTGTGTGTGTGTGCGAGTTGTGTGCAAGTTGATTTTTTCGATTCTATGCAAACAATAGGTTTTCAAATTACTTCATTGGGTTCTTTTTAACATGTTTTAACTAGAGCCAATTTCGGGCACCTCTAGTGTTTTATTTTTAGTTTTCTTAAGTTAATTTAATCGACTAGAGCCGGTTTGGGCACCTCTAGTTAACCGAAAAATTTTAACGCCTCCTAGAGCCAATTTCGGGCACCTCTAGTGATCAATTTTTTTAGCATATGCTAGAGCCAATTTCGGGCACCTCTAGCATTCATCCAATTTTTATTCTAATCCCCAATTAGTTAATTATCAACCTAAGTTTACTAGAACTCCTTAAATCAATCAAACCACAACAAAGTTTCATCAAATTTAGCATCATAGTACAATTCTAAGTTTTTCATGGTTATCCTAGAATAAAAATTCTATCAATTAAGTGCATTGGTAAAGTCATCATTGAATATTCATCAAATCTAAGCAATTCTTGTTCCAATTTAAAGGCATGGCAAGCAATTTATGTATCCTAAATGTAATGCTTAAGATTAATGTAACTAAACATGGTAATTACTAATAACAATCCCCCAAACTCGAGTGAGGCATTGTCCTCAATGCATGCATAAAAATAACGAAAAATAACAATAAAAATAAAAATGCATACGAGGACTTACTCCGAGAGTTCGTCATCGTAGATGATTAGTTTCCTTCTAGTTGGCGTCTTGATTTTCTTGCTTGAACGCAATGGTTGTTTTCTTGTTGCCGGTGGTGGAATCGATCCTCGTGACGGGTTGTCCTCATCATCCTCTTCATCAATGTCAATGGCTTTTCATTTGGAGGATTCAATTGGTGCGGTCTTTATTGGTTCAATGGAGGACTCGTCCAAATCTGAAAAATCGTAAAAATGATTCCGTAGGAGTTGATTCAGCATAGGTGCTTTACCTTTGGCTTTTTCAGTGGTTTCCGGGGCGTTGTCAGGGTTGGTTGCCGTGGCGTCAGCTTCATTGGTTGCGGTGGCAAGGATATCGGCGGGAAATATTGGGAACGGCACACGGTTGTCCGGTACCTTTCTAGGATGACTTGGGTGATGGCATTGTTGTGCTCCTTCATGTACCGCATGAACATTAGTTGCCGATCTTCAATTTGCCTTAGGCGGCTTTCCAATGGGTGCAAAAGTGCTTCAATGTGTCCCGGGATTAATGGCCGAGTTGCCACTGGCGTTAGGTGCTTGGGCATTAGGGATTGCCGCGGGCGGCAGGAGTTGCCGTGACAATTGGGGCCTTGAAGAATCTCCCGGTGCCTCTCCCATTAGCTTCCGGATTAGTGCTTGATTCCAACCAGACTGGGGTAGGGCTTTTTCATCGGTGGACTCACTGGGACATGCATCTCCTTGCAAAGATTGGAAATTAAGCAAGGGAAGAAAAGATAACCCTTATCTTTTGAGCTGCATACAAAAATCTCATCGCAAATAATTTTTCCAATGTTAATGATGCGATTATGCAAAATAGAATGTATGAGCAAAAGACGTGGTATGTCAACGGTAGTATTGTGTGTGGAGGGCATTAAAGAAGTTTTAACAAACTTATTCCATAGTTTTGCCTCGGGTTTAAGCCGAAGGCGATTTACCGTGCCCTTGTATTTACCGTTGTTCCAATGAGTTCCCGGTTGAGTGAGTTCTTGAAGCACCTTGTCGAGTTGCTTGGGATTGATTTGGTCAACGAAGGCTTGATGTTCGTCCTTCTCAATGTAAAGTCCGTAAAAGGTGTTGATGCTTTCGGGACTTATAAGTATGGCCTTGTCACGAACAAAAACATAAGGATTATCCGGGTTAGGTGAGTGAGCATAGAATTCTCTTACCCATGAGATGTTACCCGGTTCCGGTTGATGGCAAAAGATTTGCCACTTTTGATGTGCAATCCTTTTGAAGATGAATGGTTCAAGGCCAAAATCTTGAGATCTGAGTATTCAAAGCCTTGTTCTTCATGAATCTTCCGGCTTTCAAACTTGGATTGAAATCTTTCTTGAACCGCACGGTGTAGCAAACTTCTTGTATCTTGGTTCTTTGGAGGAACTTGGATGAACTAAAAGTTTAATCTTGGATGCCATGTATGATCTTGGTTGTGAGTAAAAACAAAGAAAAGAAAAGAAACTAAAAAGTTGCAAGATAGAAAGTAGGAATAGGTTAAGGGTGATGGGTTTTATAGAAAAGATAGGTGGGTGGGATTAGGGGAAATCGATAATTGGGTTAGGGTTTGGTAGGAATTTTCGACAAAAGGGGTTTTGGTTAGGATGAATTGGAGGCTTTATATAAGCCTTAGATTCAGCCCATTAGTTTCCTTGTTGAAGATGTTTTCCTACTTGGTTTAGAATTCCTTCTTTCTCTTGAACTTCCTTTCCTACAATTCAAAAACCAATCAAATAAGGATTAAATTAAAAGATAAACTAATAAAGAAAATAAATAAAGATGTGTAATAGGATTCTTAGACTTGAATAAAAAAAATCTATCCTAAAACTACTAATAATCGGCAAAATAATAAAATAATAAAAAATAATAATCGAAAAAAAAAAATGAAAAATAAATAATTAAATAATCGACAAAAACAAAAATAAAAATAAATAAAAATAAAAATAAAAATATCAAAAGGGAGAGCATGCTCATGCATCTCCTAAATTGACCACTTCCTTGTTACGTTCCACATGGGCACCATTGTAGTGCTTCAATCTTTGTCCATTAACTTTGAATTCATGGTTGTCAGAGATGGACTTGATTATCACGGCGCCATGGGAGAATGGTTTGACGACTTCAAATGGTCCCGACCATCTTGATTTCAGCTTTCCCGGGAAAAGTTTTAGCCGAGAATTGAATAGGAGAACTAGTTGCCCTGGCGTGAATTGCCGTGGCAATAGTTTCTTGTCATGCCATCGCTTTGTTTTCTCCTTGTAGATTCGTGCATTGTTATAGGCAAGTGCACGAAATTCTTCTATCTCATTGAGATCCATCAAGCGCTTTTGTCCGGCACTTTCCCAATCCATATTCACGGTCTTGATTGCCCAGTACACCTTGTGCTCGATTTCCACCGGTAGATGACATGTTTTACCATAGAAAAGTCGGAAGGGGGACATACCTAAGGGTGTTTTGAATGCAGTGCGATATGCCCAAAGTGCGTCATCTAGTCTTAATGACCAATCCTTCCTTGAGGGATTTACAACTTTCTCGAGTATTCCCTTCAACTCTCGGTTGGAGATTTCTGCTTGCCCATTGGTTTGTGGGTGATATGCCATGGCGATCTTGTGTGATATGCCGAAGCGTTGCAACATCTTGGCAATTAGTCTGTTGTCAAAATGCTTGCCCCCGTCGCTGATAATTGCTCTCGGCATCCCAAACCGTGTAAATATGTTTTTCTCGCAGGAATCGTTGCACGGTCTTGGAATCGCTGTTGGGAACTGCAGCTGCCTCTACCCATTTAGACACATAGTCGACGGCGAGTAAGATGTAGAGGTTGCCGAATGAAGATGGGAAAGGTCCCATAAAATCGATCCCCATACATCGAATGGTTCCACCTCGATGATGTTCGAGTGGCATCTCATGTCGCCTAGAGATATTGCCCGTCCTCTCCGCAACGATCACATTGCTTGTAAAAGTCTTGGGCATCTTTGTACAATGTTGGCCAATACAAACCGGATTGCAAGACTTTGGCCATGATGCGAGTTCCTCCAAAATGTCCTCCATAGGGTGAAGAATGGCATTGCCGAGTACATTCTGTTGCTCTTCTTCGGGACACATCGACGTATAACCTGATCTGTACATTGTTTAAACAAAAGAGGCTCGTCCCAAAAAGTAATGCTTAGCATTATGGCGGAACCGCTTCTTCCCTTGGTGAGTAATGCCATACGGAAAAATACCACAAACAAGGAAGTTAACTAAATCTGCGTACGGGTATTGCGGGGCATGTCTTTGCCGTAGTGTCTGCTCCCAAAATTGCTGAGGCGTGCTCGCCAAAGACTGCCGCGGCGCCAAGAGTTGCCGAGGCGTGTGCTTCCATGGTTGCCGAGGCGTCATGGGCTGTCGAGGCGCAAGGGTTGCCGAGGCGATTAGAATTTGTTCATCCGGGAATGCATCGCATATCTCTAGATCCGCGTCTTTCTCCCTATTGCGCTCCAAACGTGATAAGTGATCGCCACTTGATTTTCTGTTCCTTTCCTGTCCTTAATTTCAATATCAAATTCTTGTAAAAGTAATATCCAACGAATCAAACGAGGTTTAGCATCCTTTTAGCAAATAAGTATTTGATTGCCGAATGGTCCGTATGAACAATTACCTTTGTACCAATTAAATAGGATCGAACTTGTCAAATGCGAAAACTACAGCTAGTAACTCTTTCTCCGTTGTTGTGTAATTCACTTGAGCATCGTTAAGAGTTTTACTAGCGTAGTATATCACATGGAAGGTCTTACTCTGTGCGTTGGCCTAGGACTGCTCCTACCGCAAATCACTTGCATCACACATGAGCTCAAAAGGTAGCGTCAATCTGGTGGAACAACAATGGGTGCCGAGGCAAGCTTTTTCTTTAGGGTTTCAAATGCTTGAGTGCAAGAATCATCAAAATCGAAGACTTTATCCTGTTCAAGCAGACATACACAAAGGTTTAGTGATTTTAGAAAAGTTATGAATGAACCTCCTGTAAAAACCGCATGTCCGAGAAAACTTCAATTCCTTTAACCGAATTTGGTGGGGTAATCTCTCGATCACGTCCACCTTGGCTTTGTCTACTTCAATTCCTTGGATGAAATCTTATGGCCGAGCACTATTCCTTCATCTACCATAAAGTGGCATTTCTCCCAATTGAGGACTAAATCCGTTTCTTCGCATCTTGCCAACACCCTCTCTAAATTGCCGAGACAGCCGTCGGGTCATTACCAAAAAAAACCGAAAAATCATCCATGAAGATCTCAAGGAAGTCTTCGACCATGTCCGAAAAGAGCGCCATCATGCATCTTTGGAAAGTTGCCGGGCGTTACATAATCCGAACGGCATCCTTCGGAAGGCATAAGTACCGTATGGGCATGTGAAGGTTGTCTTTTCTTGATCTTCTTACGTGCTATGGCAATCTGATTGTAACCTGAATAACCATCAAGAAAACAGTAAAAGGGTTTACCTGCAAGACGGTCAAGCATTTGATCAATAAAGGGTAATGGGAAGTGATCTTTCCTAGTGGCTTTGTTTAGCTTTCGATAGTCCATACAAACCCTCCAACCGGTCACAGTCCTGGTTGGGATAAGTTCATTATTTTCATTGCTTACCACTGTTATACCTCCCTTTTTTTGGCACACATTGTACCGACTTACCCACGTACTATCGGAGATAGGGTATATAATGCCGGCGTCAAGCCATTTGATGATTTCTTTCATTACAACCCCTTTCATGGCATGATTCAGTCTCCTCTGGGCCTCAATTGAAGGTTTGTGATCATCTTCCAACAAGATCTTGTGCATGCACACCGCCGGGCTAATTCCCTTCAAGTCAGCAATTGTCCACCCTATTGCCTTTTTATGTAGCTTCAACATGTTGATCAGCTTCTTTTCCCTGCTCAGCTGTAACTTAGAGGAAATAATTACAGGTAATGTATTATCGATCCCTAAGTATACATATTTTAGTTGATCCGCAATTGTTTCAACTCAAGAATTGGTGGATTTTCGATAGAGGGTTTTTCGATCTTACCTTCCTTACCCGAGTAGTCCAGGTGGTTCAAAGTATGTACCTGGTCGATTTACTAGCCAATTTACCTCTTCGGGTTGTTCCTCATCGACCGCTCTTCATACTCCTCAGTTCCTCTTGATCGGCAATGTAGTTGCCGAGGCAACTAAATTCCTCATCGGTTAAATTCGCCGTGGCATGAAGTAGTTGGCATTCTTCCGGATCATCGGCATGCCTTAGTGTTTGGAACACATTTAGTTTTACCTGCTGGTCATTCACCCTCATTGTGAGTTCTCCCTTTTCAACGCCGATCAAGGTTCTCCCCCGCCGCTAGGAATGGTCTCCCGAGAATGATAGGTGCATGCTCATCTCGCTTCACAATCCAAAACAATAAAGTCAGCGGGAAAAATGAATTTATCAACTTTACCAAGATGTCCTCGATTTTTCCTCTGGATGCACATAGGATCTGGCTTCTACTAGCTGCAGCATAATAATCATTGTAGGTCTTGCCTTCCCGATTCCTAGTTTCAAAAAACCGATTTAGGCATCAAGTTTATGCTAGCCCCTAGGTCGCATAGTGCTTTCCCGACATAGTGATTTCCAATAGAACAGGTATTGTGAAACTTCCGGGATCCTTCAACTTGGGCGGCATGCGATTGTGCAACATTGCCATGCATCCTCTGTCATGCAATCTGTTTCAAACTCTCCTAGCCTTGTTCTCTTGGACACAATGTCTTTAAGAAACTTGGCATAGTTTGGCATTTGTTCAATTGCTTCCACCAATGGCAAGTTGATGTGGACTTGCTTTAGGATATCAAGAAACTTCTTGAATTGGTATTCTTGCTTTTGTCGCTTCAATCTTTGTGGGAATGGTGGTGGAAGTCGGATATCTTCTATCATTTCATTGGTTTGAAACCTGATTGACGGCATTGCCGGACATCCGAGTTGCCGATGCGTTATCAACCAGGGTTGCTTGAGGCATGCTTATCACAAGACGCCGAGGCGTCATCGGTTGTCGAGGCATGTTTATTGCGGTTGCCGCGGCAATTCCTGGTTCAAAGATCCGAGACTTTGCCGCTAGGTTCGTCTTGATCTTTTTGTGGAGTTTTGTTTGACGAGCGGGTTTGAACCTCTCTAAGTTGTTGGCCACTTCGGGTGGTGATTGCCTTACATTGCTCATGGCGCCTTCCTCTTGCGACTTCATGATCGCTAGGTAAACCTCTTTGTGGTCTAGTGTTCAGATTTTGAGCAAATTGTCCGACTTGATTTTCCAATGATTTGATTGCCGCCTCTTGGTTACGCAATCTCATCTCGGTCCTGTTAATAAAAGCATCGATTCTTTTTATGAAATTACTATTCTCACCCATATAAGATTCAGTTTTCATCATAAAAGCATTTAGAGAATTTTCCAAAGAACTAGATGTTGTCGGTTGTTGCTGCGGCATCCGCTGCCGTGGCATATTCTCTTGGAATCCCGATGCTTGTGCATTCTGATTGTTCGGTTTTAGAGCATTGTTGGGATTACTCCATGAAAAATTCGGTGCTTCTTCCAAGCTGGATTGTATGTATTTGACATCATGTTGTTGCCCGATTGTAATTCCCCACATAGAAGCTAGATTCCGGATTCTCGCATACATTCGAAGAATTATGGTTATCACCACATAACTCACAAAAAGAATCCATTACCTTGACTTCATGTGTGTTGTTTGGTTTTTGCATGTTCGGACCATCTTGGTTAAAGCGGCCAATTGTGCCAAATTGAATCGATGATCCTAGTTCATGTATTGTGGCTTAGCGCCTAACTCCTCCTCTTCTAGTAGATGGGAATTGATAGTCATTCTTGGCCAGCCTGTTTAAAATTTGCATTGCTTCCTCCGCGACTTATCTAAGAGTATGCCGTTTGCCGAGGCGTCTAGCATCATCCTTGTTGGTGTATTCACGGCGTTGTAAAACATTGTTACTTGAGTCCACACCGAATCCGTGTAGAGGGCATTTGTGTAGAAGTTCTCTATATCGCTCCCAAGCCTCGTACATGGATTCATCATCCGCTGCCGAAAAGAAGTAATGTCGTTCGGAAGCTTATCGCTTAAATTTGTAGGATTAAATCTAGCAAGGAAATCACGACAAAGATCAGTCCAAGATGCTATGGATCCGGCAGAATGCTATTTAGCCATGCTTTCGCCTATCCTCGGTGAATAGGGGAATAATCGTAATCGTAGGACATCGGGGTAACTCCGTGTATCTTGAACGAGTTGCAAATCTCGAGGAAAGATTTCAGATGTTGTCGTGCATCTTGATTCTTTGAGCCGCCAAATTGACCTATTGTGTTGATCATATTAAACATTACCGGTTTCAACTCAAAGTGGTCGGCTTCAATTTCGGGTGCGACAACTCCCGGGTTAAGTCCATCAAGATCTTCTTCAAGATAGTCTCGAATAGTTCTGTTTTCGTGCAAGAATCACTCCTCCTCCCGCTCGAACATCTTGATTAATATTGCCGTCTTGATTTGCCATTGCTTCTCTTATCCTTCGTCTAAGTCTTTGTAAGGTTCGTTCGATTTACGGATCAAAGGGATATTCGTGAAGTCGGTCTCGCCTCGGTCATATACCAATGCAAAACCAAATTTTGTTAGCCCTTTGAATTTTAAACAAGAAAAATAAAAAGAAAGTGCAAGAAAATAAAAACAAAGTTGCTATTGCCAATCCCGAAACGGCGCCAAAAAAACTTGTTGCGCGTAATAAGTGCTACGCAAATGTGCAAGTATACACGTCGCAAGTTATAGTATAAAAGATATCGTCTCCACAGGGGATTGGTGCCACTTCAAGAATCTAGTCTATTGCACTTTGTAAAAGTAAAAACACAAGTGAAGGATTATAGAAGTTTTAACTAATAACTAATCTAGAAAGCAATTAAGTAAAAGAAAAGATGAATTCGAATGAGAGAGATAGGCTAGGTTATCGTGAGTTGAGGTGTGATAGCCGATTGGATTGTCTTGGTAAAAGAGTGCACGGCAACTCGGTTGCCGTGGCAACTTGCACGACGGGTTGCCGTAGCGACTAATTGATGGTTGCTTGGGCGACTAGTTGGGCAACTACTTGGGCGACTGGGCAGCAACTTCAAGGTTCGGCGAAGCGTTCTTCAATGGTTTCTTCTTATCCCTAAGTCAAAACTCTAGCTATTTGTGCATGCCTTGATAATACATCCCTGCGTGAATCAAGGGTGAACAACAACCAATCTTGCGCTCCTCTTAGCCGTTGAAATCCTTAACTTATTCCTAAGCCGGATTAATCTTCACCATCATTGGATTGAATAAAGATCATATTCATTCGTTTCTTGAATCTAACTCTCCCGATATTAGATAAATGGATGAAATCACGAGATCCTCTCCCAATTCACTCGCAAACAATAATAAGAATCAAGAATGAATAAACCTTGAAATAGAAAAGTGCAAACTCTTATTACCTAAACAAAAACCAATAGTTTCTCACAATCTCAAAACACAATAACCATAGCCAAGTAAATTTAGTTCATGGCTAGGTTCCAAAGAAACACAAGATAATTAATCCCTAGCATGAACCCAATCGAACAAAGATGAAGGAAGAGGCTTGTCGAAATCCTCCTTGCCCTAGATGCTTGCCGAAAATTCCCCTTGCTTCCTCTCTTGGAGTTGTCGAAATTCCCTCTTGCTCTCTATCGAAATTTCTCTAGCCTTCTCTCTTGATCTTGTCGAAATCTCCTTGGTATTTATAGGGCTAGGCCAAAGTCCTTCTTTGAGGAGGAGTTTGAGTTGGAATTAAATTATCTTTAAAGAATATAATTCTTTATTATAATTTTATTCCTATTAGAACTTCTCCTATCCTCTTGGAATTTAATTCTTCTTTAATCTCTGCATGGCAATCAAATTCCTTTGGGCTTGGACCTTGTTCCATGTCATCTTGGGCTTGTAAAATCATGAATTTCGACATCCATATTGCTTTTGGTCTTTGTCGACAAATGCCATGGCAACTGGCTCGGCGTCTCCTTCATGCACTGCCCTAGCAACTAGCTCGGCATATCCTTCATGCATTGCCCTGGCAACTAGCTCGGCATTGCTTTGGCAAGTGATCCTGCATACACACAAAAACACACCAAAGCAGCATCTATTTCCACAAAAATCACCAAGTTATGTAATCAAGCTCAACGATTGAAGGAAACATGGATTAATGCATGAATGGCTAACTATGCAACTAATATGAGCCTAAGTCTAACAATAATATGAGTAAAAAGGGTAAGAAAAATAGTACTTTTGAACACTTATCACTCACGTATACAATATCGAATTCGGATAAGAGCATCTGCCAGCGGGCCATCCTTCCCGTTAGTGCTGGCCCTTCCATTAAGAACTTCAATGGGTCTAGCTTGGATATCAACCAAGTAGTATGGTACAACATATACTGCCTAAGCCGCTTGGTAGCCCAAACTAGAGCACAACACAGCTTCTGAACTGGCGGGTACCGCGTTTCGCAATCATTGAACTTTCTGCTTAGGTAATAGATGGCTTGCTCCCTTTTCCCTGACTCATTGTGTTGCCCCAATACGCATCCCATTGAATTCTTAAAGACTGTCAGGTAGAGGATTAATGGTCGGTCTGGTACTGGTGCGACTAAAATCGGATCATTTGTCAGGTACCTTTTGATCTTTTCTAGGGCCCCTTGACATTCCTCATCTCACACACCAGGATTATTCTTTCTAAGAAGTCTGAAGACCGGGTCACATCGAACGGTTAATTGGGAAATGAAACGAGAGGTATAATTCAACCTCCCCAGGAAACCGCGAACTTCCTTCTGAGTGTGGGGTGGTGAGAGATCCTGGATGGCTTTCACTTTATCTGGATCGATCTCAATCCCTCTTCTGCTTACCATGAACCGTAAGAGTTTTCCAGAAGTAACGGCGAAGGTACACTTGGCAGGGTTAAGCCTCAGCTGATATTTCCGTAGTCTTTGGAATAGTTTTCTCAAGTTCTGTAGGTGCTCCTCCTCTGTTCGTGACTTGGCAATCATGTCGTCCACGTATACTTTTATTCCTTTGTGCATCATGTCATGGAAAAGAGTCATCATTGCTCTTTGGTAAGTTGCCCCTGCATTCTTGAGCCCAAAAGGCATCACCCGATAACAAAAAGTGCCCAACATGGTTATGAACGTAGTTTTCTTCATGTCGTTAGAGTCCATCGTTATCTGGTTGTACCCTGAAAAGTCATCTATGAATGAAAACCATGAGTGTCCCGCAGTGTTGTCAACCAGCGTGTCAATATGTGGTAGGGGAAGTTGTCTTTAGGGCTGGCTCGGTTTAGATCCCTATAATCTACACGCATACGAACTTTCTCGTCCTTCTTCGGTACTGGTACGATGTTTGCAACCCATTCGGGGTATTTGGCTACCTCCAAGAAACCAGCATCAAACTATTTTTTTACCTCTTCTCTGATTTTTAATAACATGTCTGGTCTCATTCTCCGAAGTTTTTGCTGTATTGGTTTGTACTCCGGCTTTGTTGGCAATTTGTGCACCACTATGTCGGTATTCAATCCTGGCATATCTTGATAGGTCCAGGCAAAAACATCCTTAAATTCCTGAAGTAGGGTTATCAGTTCGTGCTTGGTTTTCGAGGAAAACGTCGTCCCTATTTTCACTTATTTTCTCTCTTCTTCAGTCCCCAAGTTTACAACTTATGTTTCTTCTTGGTGGGGCATGATCTGCCTTTCTTCGTTGGCCACCATTCTCCTCAACTCTACCGGGACCTCACATTTTATCTCATCATCTTCTTCCTCAATTCCCTCTGAGATCTAAGGGCATTCAAAATTCACTCCGGAATTGGATCCGGTATCATTCATATAGTCAATCATGAGCGACCTGCATTAAATGAGAATGAATTTTATTGGGAAGAGGATGGCTTTATATGAAGTGAATGAACATGAAGAATGTATGAATGAAATAAATGAAATGTTGGTCATTAAAGAAAACGGGGGGATATTTTCATTTCAACAAAAATGTTAACATAGGTGCCCTATACAAAAGATCCCCATTATTTATGGGCAAAAACAAAAGGTAGATTCGTAGCATTACTCTGATCTATTCCTAAAAACAACAGGTAGATCAATGCAGCTCCAGTTATCAAGTGTTTCCCCGGGACGGCAGGGGCGGATGTTGGTCAACATTTTGCTGCCTTGGCCCTTTCCAGCTATCATGTTGATGTACATCCCTTCAAGTGATTCATTGAATATCTCCTCCTTATTGAGTACGTCATTTTCCTTAATTGCCTCTTCAACTTCTTGACCTGGTTGGTAGAATCCTCCGGAGACAAAATTGGTTTTCAAACTAGGAAAGGACATTGGTCTTCACGGAATGTCTTCTCCTTTAAATCTGGCTTTTCTTTGCTCTTGTTTTCTCTTATATTCCTCTTTTCTCTGTTGGACACTTGGTTTGTAACCCAGCCCAAAACGGTCCTTCTTGGTTATCATACTTTTGGCTCTTAGGCTCTCTTGTAATCTCTTCCCCAACCCTCTTCCTACTTTGGCTCCTCGGCCCAAAGTTTCTGCGACGGTCATCTTGGTACAATTAGATAACCTGGGATAGGGGATCCGACTTCCCTCCGCGACGAATGTGGCATTCACTAGCTCTAATGCTCGAAAAGAGCATTCTGCAGCATCCTCGTCATTTTGAATATAGGGGGCATCTGATGTCACTGAAGCAAAAATTTCCTACTCGGCCTCTACTGTGACCAATTTGCCTTCGACTACGAATTTTAATTTCTGATGCAATGATGAGGGGACAACTCCTGCGGAGTGGATCCATGGCCTTCCCAATAAGCAGCTGTAAGATGGTTTTATGTCCATTACCACAAAATCAATCACATACTCAGTCGGCCCGATCAATAGAGGCACCTCAATTTTTTCCATTGTTCCTATTTGTGTACCGTCAAAGGCTCTTACGGAATTATGGCAAGGCTTTAGGTGAGAACTATCTATTGGTAGTTTCTGTAAGGTCACTATAGGCAACACGTTCAATACTGACCCGTTTTCAATCAGTACCTCAGGTACTACATATCCTTTGCAGTGTGTTGTGATGTTAAGGGCTTTGGTGGACCCCATTCCTCCCTCGGGGATCTCGTCATCACTGAATGTTATATGATTATAGGCAGTGATATGCCCCACTATCCTGTCCAGTTTTGTCACAGAAATATCCTGGGGCACAAAAGTTTGATTTAGTACTTTTAATAGTGCCTCACGGTGTCTTATTAAAATCAAGAGCAACTCCAGCATTGTGATCTTAGCCGGTTGCTTTGGTAGTTGTTCCACCACGCTGTACTCGCTATGTCTCAGGAACTTCAAAAATTCTTTGGCCTGAGCCTTAGTTACCGGCTCAGTTATCTTTGGAAGAGGTTCTTCACCGAATATCTGTGTGGGGCTAACCGATGTATTCTTTCCTTTATCTTTGACCACTTCAGCAGCCTTCAAAGCCTCAGAGGAATAACATATGTCGCTCCTTGTGAAATGGCCCACCTCACCGACATTCACATCGCTCTTGCTTTGTTCGTCTTTTAGCGTAGGCTCTTTTACCTGACCATATTCTGGCTTTTCTGGCGTGGTCACATTTATAGCATAGTTCCAGGGAGTTTGCCGCATATCCTTGAATGGGAACAGGGATGGTGCTGAAATGATGATCTTGGGATTTATCTTAGTGGTTTCTCCTTGGGAGGCACCTGCATTCCCTGGCCTAGAGGAGATGATAAAAGGTCTATCCCTCCCGTATTTAGCGTTGGGGATATCCGTCATATGTACGTCCGACCCTTTCTTTCCCGTGGGCTCTTTGAAGAATTCTATTTGCTTTTCATTCATCAATTGTTGTACCAATCTCTTGAACTCGGCGCACTTTTGGATGTCATGCCCTTCATCCTGATGGAATTCGCAATACACTTCACATCTCTTCTGCCTTATTACCATGCCTTTGTCGATCACATGGGCCATGCATAATTGTTGAAATACCCACAGCAAAGGAGATTTGATTTCTGACACATCATCCTTAATCTTCCTGGTAAAGCATTCTTCAATAACATTTACTCCTCTGTTCCCATGATTAGGCAACGGGTTAGTAGCTACACTTGGTTCTTCGAACTTCAGTATCCTAGAATCAATTAAGTTCTGCACAAGTTTTTTAAAGGCCAGGGGAACCGCCGTGATAGTCGCAATGTGCGTTCGGGTTATACCAAGACGAGAATGGCGGTTTGAAAGGAGTAACGTAATATGGACGGACCAGGTCTGCTTCATACAACTGGGAGTAAAGCTCCGAGTACGGAACGGGTAGGGGAGTAAAAGTTTTCCTTTCTTTCTCTCTTCTGGAGGTTCTCTTCTCTCTTTGATTCGAGTTTTGTGCTTTTCCCACATATGCTTGTGGCTGTGAGACTGTAAAATTCTTCGGGGCGGTGTAAGTACCAGTGGCGTTTACTTCATTCTTCTTGTTGTATTTCCGAGATCCTTCCCCGCTATCAATTCTACCACTCTTAATTGCCAATTCAAGGGACTCCCCAATCCTAATTAGATCAGCAAAACTTTGTGTTGTATTATTAATGAGGCGATCAAAAAGTGCCCCCTTCAAAGTATTAATGAATAATGACATAATTTCATGTTCCGGGAGGGGTGGCTGAATTTGGGCGGCCACTTCCCGCCACCTTTGAGCATATTGTCGTAGACTTTCGTTGGACTTCTGCCCCATATTTTCCAACATAATTCTACTGGGGATCATATCTGTTACATGTTTATATTGCTCAATGAATGCTCTTGACAGATTTTTCCATGTCTTGACATTTACCTTGCTCAACTGGGTGTACCACCGTAACGCCGCTCCAGTTAGGCTGTCTTGGAAACAATGAATCAGTAGCTTCTCATCCTTAAGGTAGGTCGCCATCTTCTGGCAGTACATTGTTATGTGCGCGGAAGGACACGTGGTTCCATCGTATTTGTCAAACTCTGGCGTTTTAAATTTTGGCGGTAGGACAAGGTCAGATACCAGACTCAAGTCACTAGCATCGTTTCCTGATTCTTCCATAGCTTGTAAAGTTTTAAATTTTTCCTCCATAAGGAAAAAACCTTTCCTCCCACTTTTTTCTACCTCTGTCCTGATCCTTTCGACCAAATTCAGGTCTGGCACCTCCTCTTCATAGAGTGCTTCAGTGTCGAGGGGTTGAGTCTCAAATGCCCCTACCTGAAGATTAGCTGACATTCCTCCAGGGTCGATATACACCCTTCTAGTCAGATTTGGCGCAGCTGGTTGAACCTTATTGTGAACTGGGGTACCCTCTGGTTCTTGAACAGTTTCTCCTTCAATTCACTTTCCAAGACTTTTAGCCAATAATGCGGTTATGTCGGATACTATCGATGCTTGCGACTGAGCAATCTGGTCACTGAGGCTTCTTTGAGCCTCTTCAAACCTTGCTTCGAGCTCTCTTTGCCCCTTTTCTAGACTGATTATCCTGTCTTCCATGAGCTTGCTTTGTAATCGGGTAAAGTATGGATGATGAATGATTGCGGGTTAACTCCTATTTTCACACTGCCACAATATTCATAACATTAATATGATTGCAAGAAAAATAAATGCATATATAATGATGCGAATGTCATGATGCAATGCAAGAATGTATGCAGATAAGGTACTGATTCCGCTGGTAATCACCCTTTTGAACTACTTCTATGGGAATTAAAGGGTCTAGATTACAACAGAGTTCATATTACAAAATGAAGATCCCTAATACAAAAGAGTACTAATTACAACACAGAGCCCTATAGATAAGCCCTAGCTCTATCTCCTAATTTTCCAATTGCCCTGAGCAACTTGATGAACCTGGGAGCTTCTTCCATTTCTGGGACTACGAAAGGTCGGAGTGTTTTAGCCTCGACGGCCAAATCATTCACATGCCTGGCGACTCGCTGTATGTCCACCATCAGGTTTGTGTAATACTGGTCCCTATCATGTACCATCCGGGCAGCGTCACGCAGTCTCCTTTGCCAATAAGTGTTCCCTCCGGCTGTAGCCTCTTCAAATACACTAATTCTTTCCGTATAATCTTCAACAGTTGCTTCAAGGGACTTAATTCGGGTTCGTAACATACCTACTTCGCGCTCTCTTTCTTGTAGCTCAGTGAAGCCATTCCTCTGGCAGTACGTTTGAAATGAGAGTTCTACTTCTGCCATCTTTTCTCTTAGTTCGATATTCTGACTTCGGCTTTGATCCAGAGTTTGAATAGTGTCATCGTACAACTTTTGCATCTCTAACAGTCTATTCCGGCTACTCATGGACTTTCTTTTCCATACGGCGACATTTTCTCTCTCGTGATTGACTGCTTGTTTTCCTGTGCTAATTTCTTGCCTGATTCTTTCCTTTTCTTGGTCAACGGCCTTCTTGGAGGACTGTCTTTCTTCCTCAATAGCCAACCAGCAGCTTTCTATCTCCTTCTCGATCGCTCTCTTGCTGATTTCTCGTTCTTCTTCCACCAAATGGATACCATTCATTCTTTCTTTTTCCACGGCTATGAACTAACTTCGGCCGGCCTTCTGTATTTTCGCTTGTAGTAGAAGGGCATCATTTTGGTAAAGAGCGTTCTTGTCGCTCAAATCCGCATTTAATTTCTTCAACTGCCTAATGATCCCATCCCGTTCGTCGACCTCTAAGCTTGCCTTATAGAGCTCACTCGCATGTTGAGTCTGTTGGGTGTCCATTTTCCTTTTAATTTCTTCGAGTTCATTCCGTAAGATGTCAGTTTCAGACGGTACCACCCTTGTAAGATCCTTGAGCGACACCGCTGGTCCTTGATCAGATTCAAGAATCACATTATTAACCCTCAAACGTCTCCAAAGATCGTAGTCTGGGGTGGTCATGTGCTTGGTGTCTCCTTCCAACCAGATCCGGTAACAATGGTCCCAAGCCCTCATGATAGTCTGAACTTTTCCTTTGAACTCCCCTTTAAAAAGAAATTCAGTTCGGCTTAACCCGGCGGTATTGGGAATGAACTGTCGAGACACCAAAAGCAGAGCACAAGCAATCCCTCCGTGCAATCCCAACATCATCAGCCAGTTGAAATCGCCGTAACTGTAGAAAAAGTAATTAACTTTGCCGAGCCATGGGACCCTCCATGCTATGTCTTCGTCTTGAATGTTCCTGAAGAAACTAGCCCATTTTTTTGTTTTCAAGTCTTCTCGCCATTCTTTTGCTAAGTGCTCCCGTAAAGGCGAAAAACCTTGGAAGGATATCCCCGGCAGAACCCTCACCGGCGTCTTCCATATGTGACTCTGAATCCACACCTGTAACAGCTGTGCACATCCTCGAAAATGTCCTTCTTCATGCTTCCGACTAACATTTAAAGAAATGAAGGTCTCGGCCAAGATTGCTGGTACTGGGTTCGCTCTCCGTTTCACACGCTCAAACAAGTCCAGAATGGCTATGTCAATGTTCCCAAGTACTCTCGGAAAGATCACCAAGCCATATATTCCTAAGGCGAATAGGTCCATCTTCTTTGCCTCGTCTGGATGTGTCGGTATGATGTCCCGAATACTTTCCCATGCAAAAACTGTATTGTCTCCTCGAAGCTGAATCAGGCCATTAACCCAATCGTCACTCATTCCTGCAAAGGTTTTAAGCTTCGAAGTGTAATTCTGATTCCTCGGAGGCTTCGCGTAGATCCAATCTTCCTGAATGTTCTTCTGGTTAAGTAAAGCAGTGTATTCTTCTATTGTAGGCATCATGTCCTGCCCATTGAAGGTGAAGCAGCAAAATGCAGGATTCCAGAACTGAAAAATAGCTCGGAGCAGGGGCTAGTTAACCCGAACATATAACAGTTGTGCAATGTCGCCATAACTATCGCAGAACAAGTCTTGTAGTCTTCGGTCCTATCTTTCCCAAATGCTTTGAAGATCCCATAAGTTGTTCTGTTGGAGACTCACATAGGTGTACCCTGCTATTACGCGTTCGTTCGGCGAACTGTCCCCTTGGGCTTTCTGGTTGACCTCTGACCAATGTCTGACTGACAAATTAAGCTCTTCTTTCCTAAGACACCTTTTTTCCATGGTGAAAGACTTTCTGATCGGGCAAACCACTTGATCCAGTACCTTTATGTGATGCAAATGTATGATGTATGAAAAAAACAAAAGCGAAAAAGAAAACAAGTCAGTACCAGATAAAATTAATAAATATATAACTAAAAGGACAAATTAAACAGAATAAACACATAAAACAACCCTATTTATCCCGTCTAAAACCTAAGGTTATCCGCATGGCTCTAAAGGGGTAGGTTTCTATGTATTCTCTACATGCAGTCTTGGTTCTAGGAGGTACCGAATTGTCCTTGATGTCCTTTACTAAGAGTAGCAAGGCCCCCGATCATCACCCATTATAGGCTCCTTTCAACCGGGTTCAATTCAGGGGGACCCATTCGCTTATGCCAGTACGAAGGAACGATATCCTTACGAAAGCATAAGGTACTCGAGCCCTAAAGGTACTTGCTATGCCCATACGGGAGAACGATATCTCCACGAAAGCATTAGCATTTCCACCCCCCACTTAAAAATGGGTTTATATGCCATATTTTAAATGCGTTAAAATAAACGCGCAATTATAACCGAATGTTAATTTAATAGTCACTTTATCCCGAGATTTCTAATATTAATAAAGCGGTAATTATTTTAAAAAGCTTGACTCTCTTCTTGTTTTCGAAAAACAAAAAAAATAACTTCCCCAGCGGAGTCGCCATCTGTAGCGATATCCTTTTTCGCTAAAAACATAGTTTTCGAAGTGTTTGTGGTTTTTCGGGTATTAAATTATTCATTCCGTGGGGTTTTAAAAAAACCGCGTTTTATTTAAAAATTGGAGTCGCCACCGGCCATTTAGGTAGGTCAGACACCATAAAACCAGAGATTCGAAAACTGTTGAGTTCGGGAGTCGGTTACGGATGGGGAATGCTTAGCACCCCCACACCGCCCAAAATTGGTACTTTAATAATTACCACTTTATTAATGTTAGATTTTTCGGGTTAAAGTGATGATTAATTTAAAATTCGGTTATAATTGCGAATAAATTTTAAAGGCCTCGTTATCCGAGAGTAAACGCCCAACCATTATCACTACGCCTGATACTGGCCCCGTTTACGCTCGGATAAAAGGGCACCGCATTGACATTATGTATTCCATTATGCAAACTTAGTGAGCAAAGTATAAAACATGGCAAATAATTTAAATACAATAAATATTAACATAATAGAATGCTAATCTAACATAAATAAAATACTACTCTAAAACATACATACATATATATTAATCATGCTCGTAAATAAGAACAAATTTAACATATCACAATAACAAGGCATGAATAAATACATGTGGGAACAAAAACACATATTACAAGAAGACATACATATTAAAAATAAAACACATTGTAACATATATAGAACATGGTATTATGCATGACAAAGAAAACATGCTAACACGTAACCTAAAAGCAAAAAGAACATACAATACATGCTAAAATACAAAACATGTTGTATACGAGCTAATTAAAATATCAATCGAATATGTGTGATATGAGTGACCGAACAAACAAATAAAAATACATAATCACCATAAACTTAACACATATATATACATATAAACATGAAAATACGAAGCATGTACGAGAGACATATGAACAGGAAAAAAAGCTACATCAACATATACTATCATAATAAACGAACATGAATATTTAAATATGGAACGGGACTGAAATGAAAAGAAATAAACATAAGAAATAGAAATTAAAAGGCAATAATGTGCGATTTAGGGACGCAATTGCAAACTGAACCGAATCTAAAAGGACTAAAACTGTAATTGTACCAAGGGGCAGGCTTGAAGTGAAAATTTCAAAAACACGGTGGGACTGGTGAGGTAATTTCGCCATTTAAAAACTGATTCAATTTAATCCAGGGGTTGGATTGCAAAATTTTAGAATATAAGGGGGACCAGGGTTGTAAATATCCCATGCGGCAAGACAGAAATGCAAATATCGAAAACGCGGGGGGATTTATTTCAAAATTTTACCATTTCACAAAATAGAATGCCTATAAAATCCCCTTTTTTAGCCCGATCTCAAATTTTCCCTTATTTTTTCTTCTTAACCAGTTTTTATAATAACCCCTCTCTCATTTTCTCTCAACTCAAACCTCCCAAACCTTTGATGAACCCAGAAACCGGTGACCGTTCGCCGTCTTCTCTACCACCGACCGCCGCTAGCCGGCGCCGGCGAACCAAAAGAAACACCCAAAACCAACCTCTTTTCAAACCGAACTCAAATCTGAACTTAGATTTACACTAAGACTCACGCTTTCGTCTAGATCTAAGCAAATACGAAATGAAAAAAAAATTTGGTTTATGTTTAACCGAAATGAAACCAAAAGGGACCTCCCTCCCCCTTCAATTCACCATGTTCAGCTTTGGAAAGCTGAAGAGGCTTGTCACTGGTGAGGGGAGATCCGTTGACGATGAAGGTAACAAATCTACATTCCACCCTTTTTTGTTATCATTTCGTATTTTTTGTACATGCATGCAAAGAAGTAAGAAAAAGAAATAAGAGTTACCAGATGTATTTTCTGATGAGTTGCCAGGATTACCTTCTGACCGGGAAGTAGAATTTAAGATAGAGGTGTTACCTGGTACTGTACCCATATCGATGGCCCCGTATAGAATAGCGCCAGCTGAGTTTTGAGAGTTAAAGGCACAATTGCAAGAATTATTGGATCGGGGTTTTATAAGGCCAAGTGTGTCACCATGGGGCTCACCAGTGTTATTTGTGAAAAAGAAAGACGGGTCTATGGGACTATGCATAGATTATCGTCAGCTAAATAAGGTGACAGTGAAAAATAAGTATCCTCTTCCAAGAATAGATGATCTTTTTGATCAGTTAAAGGGTGCAACCGTGTTTTCCAAAATTGATCTTCGATCTGGATATCATCAGTTGAAGATTAAGGAAGAAGACATTCCAAAGACTGCATTTCAAAGACAAAAGAGGAACATGATGCTCATCTTCGTTTTGTTCTTCAGATCCTCCGAGAAAAGAAACTATATGCTAAGTTATCAAAAAGTGAATTTTGGTTATTAGAAGTTACTTTTCTCAGCCATGTGGTTTCAGCAGAGGGAATAAGAGTAGATCCCAAGAAAAAACAAGCCATAGTGGAATGGAAGGCTCCAAAGAATATTTTTGAGGTTCGAAGTTTCTTGGGACTGGCTGGTTATTATCGAAGATTTGTAAAGAATTTATCGATGATTGCCTCTCCGCTAACTAAGTTGTTAAAAAACATGTGTCATTCATTTGGACGGATAAGTGTCAAGAAAGTTTTAAAGTATTAAAGAGGATTTTAACTAAGCTCCGGTATTGGTGAAACCAGAATCATGTAAGGATTTTGTAGTGCATAGTGATGCTTCTCATAATGGCTTGGGATGTGTACTCATGCAAGAAGGAAAGGTAGTACCTTATGCTTCTAGACAGCTTAAGGTGCATGAGAGGAACTATCCCACACATGATCTAGAGTTAAGTGGAAAATAGTGAGAACAAAGATTTCGAAGTTAACTCTGATGGATGCTTGTATTACTGAGAAAGAATTGTTATTCCCGATGATGAAAAATTAAAGAAAGAACTTCTCTTTGAAGCACATTATAGTCTTTTGACTATGCATCTAGGTGGAAACAAGATGTATCAAGATCTAAAGAGTCGATATTGGTGGCTAGGAATGAAAAGAGCTATAACTAAGTTTGTTTCGAAATGCCTGACATGTCAACAAGTAAAAGCAGAGCATCAAGTGCCTTCTGGTTTAATGCAACCAATTTCTATTCCTCAGTGGAAATAGGAACGAGTAACCATAAATTTTGTATCAAGACTACCTTTGACTCCAAGCAAAAAGGATTCAATTTGGGTGATAGTTGATAGATTAACTAAATCAACACACTTCATCCCGGTACGAACAGATTACTCTATAGACAAATATGCTGAGTTGTACAATAAAGAAATAGTTCGACTTCATGGAGTACCAGTCTCGATTGTCTCTAATAGAGATCCAAGGTTTACTTCCAGATTTTGGAAATCTTTACATAAAGCTCTGGGTACTCGACTTAATTTTAGCACAGCCTTTCATCCTTAAACAGATGGACAATCAGAGCGAACCATTCAAATTTTGGAGGATATGTTGAGGGCTTGTGTGATTGAATTCAAAGGATCATGGGAGAAGTACTTGTCGTTAGCGGAATTCTCTTACAATAACAGCTATAAAACAAGTATCAAGATGGCTCCTTATGAAGCCTTGTATGGAAGAAAGTGCAGAACTACTTTGAATTGGTATGAGTTGAAAGATCAGACGTATTCAGACCTGATTTAATTATAGAAGCTGAAGACAAGATAAAGATCATTCACGATAATCTCAAAATAGCCGTCGATAGACAGAAAGCTTATGCAGATTTAAAAAGAAAAGAAATTGAATTCCAAGTAGGTGATAAAGTGTTTCTCAAAGTATCACCTTGGAAAAAGATATTGCGATTTGGACGAAAAGGAAAGCTGACTCCGAGATTTATTGGACCGTATAAAATTGTAAAAAAAGTTGGTATGGTGGCTTATCAACTTGCTCTACCTCCGGAAATGGATAAGATTCATAACGTATTTCATGTATTAATGCTCAGAAAGTATCGATCAGATCCTTCTCACATCATTACTCCAGAGGAAGTAGAGATTCAATCAGATTTGACGTATGAAGAGGAATGGATCAGAATTTTAGCACATGAGGTTAAGGAACTGAGGAACAAGACAATTCCATTTGTTAAAGTTCTTTGGCGAAATCACAAAGTGGAAGAAGCAACGTGGGAAAGAGAGAAAGATATGAAAGAACGGTTTCCTCATCTTTTCAAATCAGGTATGTTTTGAAAATTTGAGGACGAATTTTCTTAAGGGGGAGAATTGTAATACCCCAATAATTGATTAGTGACTAATTTTCAAAGAATTAAAAGTTGGTGGTTTTAGTTCAGTGACTAAAATGTAAAATGTTAAAGTTTGGTGACCAAAGTGAAAAGTTGAGAAAAGTTCAAGGACCAACATGGTAATTTTCCCAATAATTACTTTATTCTATAATTAAATAGATCACATAAGGGTGTGAATCGAATATAAAATTATTGGTTCGATTCGATGTTTCTATTATTAGGAAATTACAGTTAAAGTTTAAATGGGATTCGGGATATCGTATGAGCTCGGAATGTGATGAAATTTTGAAAGGAGTTGTAAGAGGACTTGAAGAATATGAAATTTCATTTTGGAATCGTTTTTAGTCGATTTAGATTCGATTGAAGGCATTATTTTAATATAGTGCACAAATGGCATTTTTGTAAATACATGGATTCATTAATGGTATTTTAGTCATTTTGCCCATACTTTTTAATTAAAGATGATTATGGAAAAGTGAAATTAATAGGTTTCAACACCTAATTGGTCATAATTAAGGGGCAAAATGGTAATTTTACTATTAAAGGAGATTTTTATATTAGATTTAAAGAATTAAAATGTCGTTTGTCATGTTAATTAATTGAAGAAAAAGCTAGAATTTTTGGTTCTCTTCTTCCTCCAATTCAAAAACACCATAGCCAAGGTAAGAAATTTTTTTATTCAACTTTTGGCTTGATTCGATTGATTTTTGGTTTAAGACATGAAATAGAGAATTAATCTCCATTGAATTCTCTTTCATTTGGTATAATTTTTGAGTGGTTTCCATGTTTTATGTTGAGATTGGAGCTTAGGGTTTTTGAAGAACAAGTTGAGATTTCATGTTTTAAGGATTGTTTGAATTAGATTTGGGGTTGTGATGAAATTATATGCATGATGTGATGAAAATTTCATGGAATTGTAGTTTTAGGTATTTTTGGGAAAATTGAAAAATTAGGGGAAGCTCTTGCAAAATCTTTATTTGAATGGGAAATGATGTGGGAAGCTTGAATATGATGTTAGGAGGTTGAATTTATGCATGAATCAAGTTGGAAATTTCAGTTAAAGTGACCTTTGGTATTCGGCCTCCAAGAAGAAAATAAGGGAAAATTATGGAAAAATTTCCTAAGGCTAGAAATAGTGTAAGAATGATTTTGTAAGTCTTGGAATGTTAATTGGACTAATGTCTAAGTTTGTAAAATGTTAAGGATTAAATTGTAAAGTTGGGAAAATATGTGATTAAAGTGCAAAGTTGGTTTGAAATTGAAGTTTTGTGGTAAAGGATTATTTTGGAAGTATAAGGGTTAACATTTATGTTGGAAAATAGGATTAGTAATGAAAGTATATGTAGGAATATTATTATTATTCCTAATGTATATTAAAATTAGAATGATACTAACATATACTTGAATTGTATATGTTGGTGAAATTGTTGTAGATTATAATCGTAATCCAAGCCGAGAGCCGAGCAACTCTAAAGACAAAGAAAAAGTGCAAAAGTGAAGTTGTGTATAAGGGTAAATCTTTCTAGTGAGGCAACAGGAGAGTGCATTTCTACTATTTTATTTTGATATGAGAAAGACTTGCAATGAGTTTATCTCGAGTGTTGATTCACAAATGATATCTTTTTAATGATTTTTGAAATGAACTATGAATGATTTTTGGGTATGAATTGCCCAATGCACTTTTATATGATATTATGAAACGTTAATATCTTTTGATATTTTAAATAAGTGAATGATATATGATAGTGAATGTTAAAGCCCATTGTTTGCATTATGAGATTTCTTGGTATAATTGGATGCCAATGAGGTAGGAGTGTAATGATACAGTGATGTTGTATAAGTGTACAACAGTTATAAAGTGAAACAGTGACGTTGTGTTCTACAGCTATGACCTAGTGATACAGTGATACTGTATAAGTTTACAGCAGTTATATAGTAATAGAGTGATACAATGTTTTATTTTGGCACAACAAATTAGTTGATGCCGCATATGTGCATACTCAATAGTGACTCGCATACCATACATTCTCATTTATCTTTCATTGGGCTATGATTTAAATAACAGTGAAATGTGCAAATGAAATGATTAAGTGAAAGTGATATTAATTTTTGAACAGTGATTTTTGATATGAACTGTCTTATTTGCATAAACTATTATTTTCAATGTTATTTATTGAATTATTTATTGCAAAGTTTAATTGAAATATTAGTTGCCTCACTAAGTTTATACTTAGCGTGTGAATGTTTCACGCTTAGGCAAAAGAACGTGAGGAGTAAGGAGCTGCAATAGAAGACACCATCCATTTTGAAAGTGGTACATCATTATCAGTAAGACATCCCCGATGTCCCTTTTTGATATTATTAGTTGACATGTAAATTATAAATATTTTGGGCTACTTTGATAAAAAAAATGTTTGAAATGGTTGTGATGTTATAAACATAAATATAGATACTTATAGTGGATATTATTATTTAAATATGTTTGAATCGTATTTTATTAGCTATCCAAATGATTTTTAATTTAGGCAGTTTTATGAATTATATAAATTAGAATTGAACTGTCATATTGCTGCCTGAATCTAGGATCAGATTGAACTTACAAATATTAGTTTTAAATTTTACGCGATTAAATATTCTTTTAGAAAATGGTAAATTATTTATATTTTAAAGAACTAAAATTTTACCAATTTTGAAATAAAAACTATTGTACAAGTGTCATGTGACATCTCTAATTCGTATTCAGTGATGGATACGGGTAAGGGGTGTTACAGTAACCCACTCGACACGTCCTAGTCGTAAGACCGAACCGAGCGAGCTACATTAGGTTTACTGAAGTAAACCGAGAAGATAAAACCCAAAACGTGTCCATTTTTTCTTTTATCTTGTCTAGATACATAGTTATTATCCTACATGTTCATGCTAATATTCAGTGAAAAATCAACTTAATCGAGCATTGACTTGACATCCAATTGATCACACTAACAAATTAGGGACCAAAATGAAAATTCAGAAAACTACAGGGTCTTAGCTCATTTTTATGTTACCAGTCTTTAATTAAGCAGGTTTCATGCTTACATGTCAAAAATCAAGTCAAGAAGGTCATCCAAACTCATTCAATTGCATCCACAACATTCACGTACTAAAACGTAAGAAAATAGAACTTTAGAAGATTCCAAATAAACCAACTTAACTACCATCGTACCGGTACGACAAGGGGTGTTTCGATACGCCTTCGTTATTTTGAAACCCCAGAATTCCAGTAGCCAAAACTCGTTCCGATACGTCCCCGCGTATCGAAAAGCCCTTCATGAAAACATTGTGACGTATCGAAACGCTTGCCCAAGTACCAAAACACTGGCCAAAATAGCCTAAACCCGTACCGAAACAGTTGCCTGTGTACCGGTAAGCTAAGCCTGGAATGGCTTACCCGTACCGAAACAGGGACACCCGTACCGGTACGCCCAGACTTGTAATGTCCCAAATTGCTGTCTAAACACATTTTGATGATATCCAAAACACTCTAACATGCTTCAAACACTTATACAACATTATTAAGATACATTACTAACCAAAGCATCACATATTTAACAACCATTCATGGAATTTATTCCACTCAAGACTTTCTATAGGCATGCATCCTAGTATCATTCCACTAAGCAACCAAAACTTCCATTTGGTACATTAAAGGCATTCTCAACATTCTTGCACACTTATAGCATCATACCGAAACAGTTGTCCGTGTACCGGTACGCTAAGCCTGGAATGGCTTACCCGTACCGAAACAGGGACACCCGTACCGGTATGCCTAGACTTGTAATGTCCCAAATTGTTGTCTAAACACATTTTGATGATATACAAAACACTTCAACATGCTTCAAACACTTATACAACATTATTAAGATACATTACTAACCAAAGCATCACAGGTTTAACAACCATTCATGGAATTTATTCCACTCAAGACTTTCTATAGGCATGCATCCTAGTATCATTCCACCAAGCAACCAAAACTTCCATTTCGTACATTTAAGGCATTCTCAACATGCTTGCACACTTATAGCATCATACCAAACTTGCTTGAAACATCAAACCATGGCAACAAAATAAATCCAACTAGATGCATACTCTAGCACTTAGCTAGCAACAACTTAGGCATGATTCACCCAAACTCAACAACATCAAGCAACCATAAAA
This sequence comes from Hibiscus mutabilis, assembly GCA_019671005.1. NCBI lineage: Eukaryota > Viridiplantae > Streptophyta > Magnoliopsida > Malvales > Malvaceae > Hibiscus > Hibiscus mutabilis. Next base: position 44,196,278 of record CM033731.1, read on the forward strand.
TCCAGCACTTCACATGCTTAAAACTCATGGAAAAACAGAAATACAAATCCCCAAAATATGGCGAACACATTGCCTTATTAACCAGAATCATAAACTGAGTTCATTTTCAAACTAGTTCTTGTCCTTGGATCACTTTGGCCTTGCCCTTGCCCTTGCATCCCCAAATTTTAGCGCTATGCATCATGAAGGAAAAGAGAGCGTAAGCACACTTCTAAGTGAGGATGCTCATAAAAAAATGATGCATTATAACCCTTGAAAACTAAACACTTGTTTTCAAACCATGCTTACGACCTATGCAAGTTCCAATGATTCCAATTCAAACATGCATATCGACCATATGCAAACATTATAATTAACATGCTTAAATCCCCAAAGCATTATATACAAATCCATGCTTAAGTTCCAAAGCATTATATACAAAACCATGCTTAAAATCCAAAGCATTACAAAAATAAGTTCGACACTTGAATTTTCATATATTGGCATTTATAGTGACCCCGGATAGACGACCTCTATTCTTAATCAGGCGACCGCTAATCTTTAGGTAACCGACTGTTAACCGTACATTTCGGATACATGGATCTCCCATGATAGTCGACCACAACCATAACCCAAACTATGTCGTCTGCATGATATAACACCCTTGCCAACAGCAAGATCAATATCAACAAGGGGAACCAACCGCTCAACCCAAGTGACAACATTATAATCCGAGTAGCCGACCGCTTACCTCAAGGACTCTTATCCACGATCGATTTTTAACATATTATAGTGCACTTCATCCTATGGCATGCCAACTATATCCGAATGCTTTATCGTCATGTTACACAGCCAATATATCATTTACAAAACCATTTACCCACTGTTTTACAGTGCATTATACAAAATCACCACATATGCAAATCGTATTGCCAAATCAACACCATTCCTTACCGGAATGAAAACCAATGCTCACTAGCATTTCTTTTACTTTTAAACCTCTGCATATGTATTCAAAACCATGCATTTCCAGCAAGTAAATCAAACCATGTTTACGACCTAAACATGAATTATGCATGTTCATATCTGAACCGATATTAAAGAGAATAAGAGGGAAAACTTACTTCTGAGCTTAGGTAAATGTTTCAAACTTAACCTAAACTCCCAAAAACCTTCATTAACCCCTTTTAAAGGTGTTTAAACCAGTATTCACTCACCGATACGTCTCATTTTGCTCAACAACACGAATCAAGCTTTTGGTAAGCCCCAATCAACGTCAAGCTTCGTCACTTTGATTATCCCCTATTTTAACCACATAAAACTAGAGGGCAAATGCATCATTATGCATTAAAACCATTGCCTACAAGCAATTACCTGCAACTATCAAGTTGTCCACTCAAAACTTATCTGAAACATACCGAAATCATCATCAAACACTTCTGAAACTTAACCCAGCCTTATTATAATGATTCAATCCAACAAACCTCTTCAATTAACACCTAAAAACCCTTTCCCAACATCATTTTACTTCCAGCAAAGATTAAACACAACTATCACCCTAAAAACCCTTAATTAACCACCTTAAACATCAGAGATTCAACTTGTCTCGGGATTGCAATATTAAAACCAAGTTATTAACTCAATTAAACATTAAAACCATGCTCTAATCTAATCAAAATCCCATCAAAACAGAACAAGTACGAAGATCCATAAATCTCATCAATTAAAACATAATTAAATTAATTTTCTTTAATTAAACTATCAAACACATTAGAAAACCATTGTAAAGGATCAAGAAATTGGGAATTTCAGTAAAGAACCTTTCATTAGAGGAGAAGGACGAATCCTTACCTCCAATGTTGATTTCTCCCATTAATTGCTTAATAAAACATGAAAATCAAGAGAATAACAATAAGTATTTGATGAAAAAGCATTAGGAAATCAAATGGAAATCAAAACCTTTGATTTTTACCTGAAAAATTGAAATTGGAAAGATGTTTGATTGAGAGAAATTGAGAGAAAGAAGTTGTAAAGTTTGTTACGTGAATTTTGTTAAAAGTCTAAAATGTGATTTATTAATTCTCTCCTCTTTAAAAGCCTTTTAAAGCCCATTTAAAATCAGTTAATTAAAGGGAGAAATCATTTAAAAATATCTAGGATAATTAGCTCCTTAAAGATTCAAAGTTTTGATCCTTTTCAAAATAGTCACTAAAAACAGTTTTCAAAAGTTTGCATTTTGGTCACTAGTCCAAAATGTCCAATTTTCAAATCTCATTTTCCAAAATTGATTTTACCAAAATCTTCATTATATTAAATAATGATTTTAACATTTTTTTCCATATTTTTATCACCTTTAAAAATATCCAAACCGATTAAATCCCTAAACTAACTCGAATTTTTAATACCGGTCCACCGGACCTTCGAACCAACCCTCAAAACATCCAAGCCCAAAACCAGGGTGTTACAACATAACAAAACAAATCCTATTACCGACGTACCAAAATATACAAAGTACGCCAACAAAACTTCGCTTCATGTGGAACCACTTTCATTTAAAAAAAGGTTTACACAGACGAGTCGCCATTTGTACCCTTAAAGATCATCAATAAAACATGCAAACAACACAGTGCGATTGCAAACATCAAATAAGCAGCAATATCTGGAAAGCGATCCAAAGGAAATAAAATCTTTCCATATATGTTGCTTATTCGAGGGTGGCAACCTCAAAATTAAAACCTGCAATGAAACTAACAATAGAGGAAGAAGCCCTCACATCACGCAAAAGGCAGAGCTCAATTACAAACCTCAAACAAGCAGTCACACCTTGAAAAAAAACCCAAAATATGTAAAATTGTTTTTAAGCTATGTTGCTTATTAGACGTTGGCAACCACAACCACACTAAAACAGCATAGAAGCCTTAATGGGGGAGCAAAGTACAAGACCTGAGATACATGATATTTTTACTGAAGAGATCCTTATTTATAGCCATTACATGAAACCTAATTTAGCAGGAATACCAAAACTTTAAGGGGGAACTTTCGTTAGATATCCAAATATTTCAAAATTCAAACTCTTCACCAGAGCAATACAATTGAGGAGGGCATAATCACTTTACATATTTTGCACATTTTATTAGAAATAAAGGTACTTGAATCAATCATTTTGAAACCTCGCCCTTAAAAGTGATAAGTGTTGCATGATTTAAGTACTACACAAACGGTGCAAGTATACACATCGCAAGTAATAAAGTGAATGGTATCAAGTATCGTCTCTATAGGGATTGGTTTGGGCCACTTTGCTTAAGTTATTGCACTGTAAAAGAAATAAATTGACGGTGATAGATAATAATAAGTAAAATAAACTAAGTCTAAAAGAATTTAAATAAATGAAAGAGAAAAAAAATTTGAGAGAGTAGGTTGGGTTATTGAGTGTAATGGTGCAATTGTTGGAAGAATTGACGTACGATGTTCGATAGAGTATTCTTCAATGCCTTCAAATTATCCCTAACCGAAGAACTGATGATTGTGAAAGCCTCGATAATACACCCATGCGTTAACGTTGGGTGGACATCATCGATCAATGAACTCTTCTTAGTCGCTGAAATTCACTCCTTATCCCTAAGGCGAAATAGCTTCCATCAACGATTGTTTAAATGGAAACCATATCCAATTATTTCTTGAATCTAGCTCTCTCGAGCCTAGATAAATGGATTCATTCAAGTCTCTCTCCCCAATTCACTTGAAATTTAAATAACGAACCAAGAAATGGATAAACACTGATTTATTGAATTAAAAACCAAAACAAGACCATTCGTTCACAACACCTTAACCAAATAACCCAAGCCAATTAATTTAGTTCATGGTTGGGTTAAAATAAATCAACAAAGAAAAAACCCAAACATCAAGCAAATCAAAAGATAAAAGAAAAGAAATAAAATCTAGAGGAGACGAGCTCCTCCACGATCCGATCTCCCTCTTGAGTCGATCTCACTCTAGCTCTGATCCGCTTCTCTCAATCGTTTGTTGATGTTGAAGATGTGATGTGTTTATATAGAGGTAGAAATCTCTATTTGAATTTCGAATTAGAGGGGATAACATCTTTATCTTTATCTCTAGCAGCTTTTAATTTGAATTTGAGCTTTATCCCATGTGATAAGGATAAAGATAGGGATAATGGATAATTCTTAAAAAATCAGCATTTATCTCCAACTTGCCCTAGCAACCGTTCGACAATGTCTCGGCAATTCGTCCCTGCACAAAAAAGAACAAAAAACTAGCAATTTCTCCACAAAAATAGCAAAACGTAAGGTCAAGTCCAATAAACCGAAGTACTATGAATTTATTCATAAATAACTACAAATGCAACTAAATGGGCCTGAGTCTAAATAATAATCTAAGTAAAAAGGGTATAAAATATAATATTTTTTCACACTTAACAATGAGCACCCTTATTATCCTAATCAACTATTAGAAATCACTATTCCGCAAATATAAGGCAATGTATATCTATTAAAACAATCAGCAACTTTTATTTAAAAAAGAGAGAGCTACATCCCAGAAATGCTAGAATAAAATAAGAAAAAATAAATACATGACAAATTCTAGAATGGGTATCCCCAGCCCCAGTTCGCTCTTCTCCAACTGCTTCATTATCACCTCTTGAGCTACCTGCCAATGGCATGGAAGTGTTGGGCTCACGAGCAGGAGAAATCACAATTGACCTTTTTTTGCAATAAAATCCTCATAGGAAGGTCCGCTAGGGTTTAGTATGTACAATCAACCTTCACACATTCCTTGTAAAGAGCCTCGAAGTTCATGAGCAAAAGGTCGAAAGGACCACGAGTCACCTAGAAGGCTAACACTGCGATATTCTCCTAATTTCACACGCAAGTGGCCAGATGTCCGAAGGCAGCAACCGTAGCTTCCTTAGCAGCCTCTGCAACTGCTAAAACCAACGCGCGAGCACGATCACCTTTCATTTCTTTATCTCCTCCTTCAATTGCTTTGTACACTTCTCTAGCTCACCAATGCGAGCTATATGACTAACCTTCTCTTCTTCTAGCCTACCCACCCGAGTTTGGTTCGTTGTATTCTGCTCATTTGAAGCTTTTAATACTCTCACCAACTCTAAATGCTTTTTGCATGCATCAGTAATTTCTAATTGTAGCTCCTCATTCACCTTCAGCAGTACGTCATTCGATAGTTGAAGTTCTTGTACCACCTTGTCAACTTGCTTTTGCGATAGAAAAAGTTCTTGCAGTAACCCTAATTACCAGCAAGTGACTCTTGTAAATTCGATGCTGATAACTTATCAAACGATCTGTCAGTTAGCAAACTAGGTACTTGTTTGGAGGCAATATCAGGGTGAAAAAAATTCTCCACACTTTCGATATATCTCCAGGGATAGAAGGCAGAAAGAGGCCTCAATAATTTGGATGATGCAATATCGAACAAGGAGAATCCCTAAGAAAGGTTCGCTCTAATATTAAAAGGTGAGGAGGGTCCACCTCCAAGAGGTGATGGAAAACCTAAATGGGAAGGAGCATATGGTGTAACTATGTGAACGACAACATCGTCCAAAGTGGCACTAGGACTTGCACCAATATCGGCTACATAAATATCACACAAGGTCAACGGCATTATGATAAACGAGATAAGTTATTAAATTTAATTTAGAAAATGTAAAAATAACGTACACAGAGGCGTACAGACAGGAATGAGTGCAAGAGTATTGATAGAAGGAGCAGTGGTTGACGAGTGTATAAATGTCCTATTTTGTATGCCATTTTTACTTGTATTTTGTATGTCTTCAAGCTCATATGGACTGCATTTAGGGTAGATTGTACATAATTGCATGTATATAGGGAGTTACACTGCCTTCGCATTGATGTTATATATATTGGTGCATTTTATGAGAAATGTGGTGTTTTGTGGTGCATGTGCAGGATGCTGAAGGAGTGCTGAAGCGGAAGAGTAGTAGTTCTCAGGGCTAGAGCTGACAGGGCATAAAGAGTTAGAGATGAATCTACTTTTGCCAACATGGACTTTTTCCAGATACAGAATAATAAATATAGCGAGAAATCAATAGCTTTCTTTAATGAAGCTGCGCGCACTTTAGGGTTCCAAAACCCTAGTTTCACCGCCTATTTAAGAGATAGTTGGATGCTACTTCAAGAGGAGCGCGATTATAGATAATGGTCCTAGTCTAAAGCTCGTAGAGAACCACCAGGGTGGAAGCTAGAGAATTCTCCTCACGACAGAAGCCATCGAGATAGGTCAATAGAGTGGGAGACCTGCAGCAATAGTTAAACGGCACAGAAGAAGTTTGTCAAGTTTGTCAAGGATGCTGGACTCTTTTCTTTTCCCTGCTTGATAAATTTTTTTACTTAATACTTTTTGTTATGGATGTTTTAGGCTCAGACATGAGCTAAATACTTTAGTTGGGATTATTGCTTCCCAGGATTTTATGTTTCGATTACTTTATTATGATGTTACAGTTCTTTTCCCTTTATCTATTATGTTCATTGTTCTTCATGTATAGTTATTGTAAGAGCTATCGAGAGAGGCCTTTTAACTATTGATGTGTGGCTTAATATCGAGATATTTACGTTATACAAATGCGAACAATAGGACTAAGCTGTTAATTTAGTTCTAACCTAGCTTAGACATAAGTTTAGGGTTTCAATAACTAAAAGGGAGTTTTTAAACAAATAATAGAGTAGTTAGGATTCACACAGACATGTATTATCTTAGCTTCAATATTATTAACTTCTAGGCATCAAGAGAGTCAGAAGTTTATTAAAAATTATGTCGAGTAGATAAAGATCCTAATGGTTTACGCAGACATGTATTGTCGATCGTTGTAGCATTATAATAAGTAATCAAGCATATATCCTTAGCAATAATCTCAGTTTCCATAATTATCTGTTATTTGTCGCAGCCGTTCATCTTAATCATATTTATCCTTAGTTTAATTATTTTAGTTTTAATTAAATCAACAACTACCATTACTTGCAAACACATTCTTAAGTTTAAAAACTTTGTAATTATTGATCCAATCCTCGTGTGTTCGACACTCTCCTCATTACTTTATTATTTGATTCGACGAGTATACTTGCTCTAAAGTGCATCACTATTCGACAAGCATCAAGTTTTTTGCGCCGTTGTCATCGACTGGCAATTGATAATTACGTTGTAATTGCACTTAGAATTTTATTTTATTTGCATTTAATTTTTTTTGTTTATTATTCTCAGGTGCGTTCCAGTGCATGACCAGAAGGTCTAATACACAATCTATTCTTCTATTAAATCCAGAGATCGAAAGAACTTTAAGGAATTTACGCCGAGAGAAAAAAAATATATGGTAAACGAAAATGAATTGAACGACCCTGAGAACATGCGTAACCAAGGTATACACCCAGTCTATGGACAATGAGTTGTTAAAGAGGCAAAAAATAATGGCCAAGAATGACAGGATGATCCACCACCTGCCAGACCCAAAAGTCCCATTAGAGCGATCATTGAGCCCGTTATCAACAATCTTAATCCATCGATTGTTGTGCTTGATCTAGGGACAGCTCAATTTAAGCTCAAGCATGTTATGCTCAACATGCTCAATTCCATTGGACAATTTGAAAATTCTATAAGGGAGGATGCTCGAGAGCATATTCAAGCTTTCTTAGAAGTTTGTGACTGTTTTCGAAAACCAGAGATTCCTACTGACATTTTGCAACTCAAGTTGTTTTCCTACTCCTTGCGAGATAAAGCCAGAGCATGGTTGAAAACTTATTTTGCAGGATCTATTATATCTTGGATGACTTGTGCAGCAAGTTTTTGCACCGATATGATCCATCGAACGTACACAATCAAAAGCGAAGCGACATTATCTTATTCTAATAATATGATGATGAATCTATGTATGAAGCTTGGGATAGATACAAAGACATGCTACGCATGTGCTCGATCCTTGGATTCCATGATTGGCTACAGGTCATGATGTTCTATCATAGCGTCAATGCACCTATAAGAATGATGATCGACTCATCAGCTAATGGTACTTTGCTCTATAGAGAACCTGATGAGGCTTTTAAAATTCTTAACCAAATAGCCAACACCAACTACCAGTTCCCAATGGGGAGATTGAGACTAGGCCCTAAAGCCTCTAGAACAATCCAACTGGATAATTCCTAGACCGTGGCAGCTCAACTCTCCTCCATCACCAACCTGCTTAAGAACATGCAATGATCATCCAACATCCGAGAGGCCAAGGTGCTACAATACATTTGTGAGCACTATGATGGGGAACGCCAGTAAAGTGCATGCCCCTAACAACAAGAATCTGCATTCTACATAGGGAACACCAATCACAATAGCAGTCCCTACTCCAACACCTACAACCCAGGGTGGCGAAAACATTTATATTTCGATTGGGAAGGAAATAAAGGCAATTTATGAGCACAACAGAATGCCACAAACGAACTTCATAGATTTCAAAAAATGACTCAAAAGCAAAACCAGGAGCTTTTAACTCCAACTCTAATTCTTTTGATAATTCTTATCAAAATTTTATAGAAACTGCCCAAGTTATTATGTAGGATCAAGCAGCCCATTTGAAGAACCATAGTGACATGCTCACAATATGGGCTGCCATGTTGCAAAACCAGTAATCGATCATGCAAAACAACATTGCCTCTATACGATATTTGGAGACGTAAGTTGGACAGATTGCCTAAATGTTGAAAGTGGGACCACCAGGAGAATCACCTAATGATATTGAAGTCACTAAGGCCTTTAATGCAGAGCAATGCAATGCCATCACTCTATGTAGTGGCATGCAACTGAGGACAAAAGCCAAGTTTGGGGGAGGCTCTCTAGTAGATTCCACCCCAAGCAAGCCATCCATCGATGCTCATGTACCTAAGAAACCAGCTTCTATGTTTGATACACGAGTGACCATGCTACTGAAGATAAGGCAAAAGATACCCCTACATGCAGTAAACCATACAATGAGCCCAGATCACCACCTTTATTTCTACATCGATTGAAAGCTCAAAAGCAAGATGCCCAGTACCAAAAGTTTTTGGATATGCTTAAACAATTGCACATCAATGTCCCACTCTTGGAGGTCATTGATCAGATGTTGATTTACGCAAAGTTTTTGAAAGAGATCGTAACAAAAAAAGAATGGTAGGTGAAGTTGAAACTATTACTATTACAGGAGAGTGTGTGGCTGTGTTGAGTGATTTACCACCCAAGATGAAGGACCCTGGCAGTTTTACCATCCCATGCTCTATAGACCACAACTATTATGGTCGTGCTTTATGTGATCTCGATGTAAGTTTTTACTTGATACCGAAATTTGTGTTCAAACGAATAGGGATGGGTAAAGCAAAGCCTATATCGGTGATCCTTTAGTTGGCTGATTGATCTCAAATCTAACCTGATGGTAGAATTGAAGATGTTCTTGTAAAGGTGGATAGGTTTATCTTCCTAACATACTTTTTCATCCTTGATTGCGAAGTTGGTGAGAATGCTCCCATTATTCTAGGGAGACCATTCTTGGCCACCGAGAGTATTGTGATAGATTGTGAAAAAGGTGAATTCAACATAAAGATGAACGACCAAAAGATCATATTTAATGTCTTCAACACACTCAAGTATGTGGATGACTATGAAGAATTCCAGCTTGTATACACTGAAGAAGCCTTGGTTGAAGAAAGTTTAAATGAAATGTGTTGCATCAATGTGCTTGCAGCTGCAGAGCAAGCTGACTTTGATGAGGCCATGCAAGAAAATGAAGAAACAAGTGATGATGAGTTGAACAATCAAATGTCGTACTTATCAGACTAGGTATGTCCTTTGGACCTTTGAATTATGTTGAGTTAAAATCTCCCAAACCATTACTTGAGCATCCACCGGTACTTAAACTTAAACCTCTTCCCCCATAATTAAAGTATGCATTTTAGGGGAGAATGATGCACTGCATGTTGTTATATATGCTTACTTAAAACCTAACCAAGAAGATAAATTGCTAATTTTTCTTGCTAAACATAAGAAAGCTCTTGGATGAAACATTGTTGACTTGAAAGAAAGTCCTACTTTGCGTATGTATAAGGTTTTACATGCAGACAACTAGAGTAGCTTGACACCGCATCAAAAACTATATCTGATCATGACAGCTGTGGATGAAACAGAGATTTCCAAATGGCACGATAAACGTATTTGCTTCCTCTTAAACACTTCATGGGACCTCTACCCAGCATCATTCTAGGATCAATGCTTGGGCAAGCTCACTGAGGTGCTACAATGGTTGACAGTTTCCAAGGGAGCACCAGTCCACCATGATAAATCCATAATCTCGTTCTTGGATGCTTAATGCTTCTATTTTTACCCATTTTTACTTTATTACACTTTTTAATTTTCGTATTTTTATTTCTGTTATTTTTCTCTTTTCCTTTTTATTTCTTATTAGGATTAGGTTTACTTTACTTTTATTTGATCATTATAGCAGTTATCAAGCTAAAAAAATAGTTGGTCTCCACATACTATACGAGGATTATGAGCTCAGCCAATTACGAGCTCCCTAACAATCACGTTGCAAAAAAACTGGAATATTAGGGTTCAGCAGCACAACATCCTCTTCAACGGCCTAATTCTATCACTTTAACCCTTCCCCTTTACCTATAACTTGCCGCACATCATTTCCATATTCAATACGTTGTTTATCACTCAACTTCCACACGCGGTCAAGACCCTGACCACTATGACCTTTCATGGTTACCCCTGCACCTCTCCCTTTTTTTACCCTTTCGTCCTTACCATAAAGGATAACAAATTACCCTCTATCAGACTTCTCGCCTCCTACAATAAATAACTCTAAAACCCTAATATCCTAACTAGTTCACTCATGGATCCATTCACATCATGGTCTGACAACTCACTGTAACCTGCCAAAACCAACAACCCTCGTCTGGAGATAAACATCAGTCCTCTCTCTTCACCTTCTCTCTCGACATCTTTAAAATCCATCTCGAAATCCTTCAGGGACCCTACTTTTGAGGAATTTGAAGATTTTAATCCTCGTATGTACAAAGTAGACAACATCTTAACGCGTCGGTATAGACACATGGTCCAACAGGAACTTATTCTAGAGGAAGGAATAGAATTCACTCCAAACATCCGCTACAAGTTTGACATCGACATACATGTTGCCATAACTACACAAGGCTGGAAAGAATTTGTTCGCCAGCCAGGACAAGTTAACACCACATGGGTACATGAGTTTTACACTCATGTGGGGAACATGTCGAACGGAAGGGCCTATGTCTGAGGGAAGAGTATAATATTTTTGGCCTTGGCCATTGTGGATCATTAGTCTTTTCACAATTGGTAAAGCCCACAGGAACTTCGTAGCCACGACAACGGACGAGATATATACCTGACTGTTGATAGACCTTTTCATTCTCAGGACTATATAGGACCAGGATGAACCTCATGTTCAAATGGTAAGATGGGCACAGCTTAACTTGGCATCAAAATTCTGGATGCACTTTATCAACAATCGTATTCTCCCAGAAAAAAATTGATCTACTATCTCTTATCGCTGGCTGGTGCTCTTACACTCTATTCTTAAAAATCAGGGAATTAATTTGTACGAGTTCATCCATGAAACCATCTTTAATAAGGCAGCTTCGACAAGAAAGCCCAAGGATTTACCCTTCTCTAATCTCATCACAACCTTATGCCAATAAAATGGGTCGACGAATGGAGGGATGATGATATCATTAAGCTCAATACTGGTTGGCTACCCTCTCAATTCTAATAAATGAAAGGGTATGATATGCTTGTTGAGCTTGTAGCGACATCTACGCAAGATCTCCACCAGATCGTTCAGGATGTTGTTGCCAGTTTTGTGGAGCCATGTTTTCAATACGTCCAAACAACAACAACGGTAAAATATTTCTTGGTTAACAAGCTTTTACCAGAACCCCAAGAAAAATCCAAGGAGATAGCACTTGCACCCACCATCACCACCAGACATAGACAGCGACCAGATACTGATGTTGGCGCCTCTTCTTGCCCTGCCAAGAAACAAACGTCTACTCGGGACAAAGGCAATGGCATAATCATCCTAGAACCACCATCCCAGTAACTCAATGGGTTAGTTTTTCTTTTTCTTTTATTTTTTTAGTATTGCTTAGTTTTCATTTTGCATTTGCATATTTTCATTTCCTTGATTTGTTTTTGCTTTCCTTTTGCATTGGGGACAATACTCTTCTCAAGTTTAGAGGAGTACATACCCATGTATATATTAGGTTAAATTTAGGTAAAATTTAAAAAATATTTCTAGAACCTTTAAATAGCCTAATATGTTTGATAGGTTCCATTTCTATGATTTATTTGATTCTAAAACTATTGTTGCGTTGATCATGACTTCCTATGATGAATCTATGTTGATGCTTTGCAATGTGTTAAGAGATTTATGTTTTGAACTTAATGATGAATATGTTGTAGCCCTTAAAAACACATGTTGCATGCACTCTAAACTCTTAAGAAACCTTAGAAAACTCTAGGTCGACTTTCTAATGCCAACGCATGAATCAAAGTGAATGAACTAAAATGCTCAATATAGCAAAATAAAGGCTTAAAAACTCCCTGAAAATTAAGAAAATCAATTAAGACTTGATAATATAAATAAAAATATTGAGGGATACTCTTCTATGCATCTTGTTATCTTAGTACACTAGGTGAGTTGTGTTTGCTCCATTTAACTTTCCCTGGTATAAATGATAGTACTGCAAAGAGTGAATGAAAGTTTTCACGAGATGACACTGCTCGTAGGGCTCGGGGATGAGCTGTTTGCTACACTCCATCTTCAGGTCTGAAGAGTAAGTGTGATAAGATGAAGCCTCAGGGATACATTTTTTAAAGCTTAAAAAGAAAAGGGAGTAAAACAACATGTTGAAAAAGAGAAAAATAATATGCCGAGGTAACAAAAGAAAGCAACCCTTAAGTTTCTCTAAGGCCAGTAAGTGATGAATGCATGAAACTTAGCACACATTGCACCTACAGTAGATTTGCTATTTGGAACAAAACTGTAAGCTCTAATGCATTGCATCTCATCAACATAACTGAGGAATGAATTACTACTGCAACATGACTTGGAATCTTTGTAATCCTAGCTTAGTGGAACCTTAGGACTTATGGGATGTTTACTATTTTTATTTTCTGTTTTTATTTTTTTACTTCTATTTTGCATTGCTTGAGGACAAGCAACAGTTCAAGTTTGGGGGTATTTGATGAGTGTATAAATGACCTATTTTGTATGCCTTTTTACTTGTATTTTGCATGTCTTCAAGCTCATATAGATTGTATTTAGGGTACATTGTACATAATTGCATGTAGATAGGGAGTTACCACCTGCGCATTAATGTTATATATATTGGTGCATTTTATGGGAAATGTGGTGTTTTGTGGTGCATGTGCAAGATGCTGAAGGGGTGTTGAAGCGGAAGAGTACCAGTTCTCAAGGCTAGAGCTGACGAAGCATAAAGAGTTAGAGATAAATTTACTTTTGCCAGTGTGGACTTTCTCCCAGATACGAAAAAATAAATATAGTGGGAAATCAATGCCTTTCTTTAATGAAGCCGCACGCACTTTAGGGTTCCAAAACCCTAGTTTCACTACCTATTTAAGAGAGACTTGGAAGCTACTTCAAGGGGGAGCGCGATTATAGACAACAATCCTAGTCTAAAGCTCGCGGAGAACCACCAGGGTGGAAGCTAGGGAATTCCCCTCATGAAGAAGCCATTAAGAGAGGCCACGGAGTGGGAGACCTATAGTAATAGTTGGACGACACGAAGAGAGTTTGTCAGGACGCTCGACTCTTTTATTTTTCTTGCTTGATAAACTACCGTACTTAATACTTTTTGTTATGGATATTTTAGGCTCAAACATGAGCTAAATACTTTAGTTGGGATTATTGCTTCCCAGGATTTTATGTTTTGATAACTTTATTATAATGCTATAGTTGTTTTCCCTTTATCTATTCTGTTCATTGTTCTTCATGTATACTTATTGTAAGAGTTATCGATAGAGGCCTTTTAACTATTGATTTGTGGCTTAATATCGAGAGAGTTAGGTTATACAAACGTGAATAGTGGGGCTAAGCTGTTAATTTAGTTCTAACTTGGCTTAGATACAAGTTTAGAGTTTCAACGACTAAAAGAGATTTATTAAGCAAATAAAAGAGTAGTTAGGGTTCACGCAAACATGTATTACCTTAGCTTCAATATTATTAACTTCTAGGCATCAAGAGAGTCAGAAGTTCATCAGAAAATCTTGTCGAGCAAATAAAGATCCTAACGATTTACACAAACATATATTATAGATCGATGTAGCATTGTAATAAGTAATCAAACATATATCCTTAGCAATAATCCAAGCTTCCATAATTATTTGTTATTTGCCGCATTCGTTCGCCTTAATCATAGCTATCCTTAGTTTAATTGTTTTAGTTTAATTAAATCAGCAACCACCATTACTTGCAAACACATTCTTAAGTTCAAAAACTTCGTAATTATTGATCTAATCCACGTGGGTTCGACACTCTACTCATCACTTTATTACTTGATTCGACGAGTATATTTGCACTAAAGTGCATCACTATTCGACAAGCATTAGTGGTTTTCTTTGACGAATTCCTATGTCTTTTTAGTCCCCATCTATCTTCGCGAGGCACAGAGAACCTTGAAGCATTAAATTTATCCATCTCATCTTCAAGCAAATGCATCAAAATCTCTAAGGGGGTACTGACCGCGTTAGCAGCTGAGTGTAGTTGCACTTGCGTAAACCTTTGGAGGGATATCCAGCAAGACACCATCAGTTGAGCCTTTTATACCATAACTCGCAGGAAGAGTGGGATTCTTCCCCACAAATACATTCCACAAGCACAACCAGCTATCAAATAAAAGTAGACAAACCAGATAAAATCGATATAAGAATAATGCTCGTATGCGACATATACCTTCACAAATAGGTTTTGAACGCAGAGTAGGATCCATCCTCCTTTTAGTCCTACCCTCAACACTCAATGAAGCACTTTTCACCTCCTCGGATGATAGTGAATGTTCCCCGACATCAACATTCCCTCATTCTCTTCTCCTCCTCTAACAATTGCGTTTCTATAACTCCAGTTACGGGTAGGGCATCTCCTATACGTTTGAAGAAAATTTACAGGCTCTATCACCCTTCCTAGCAAAATCTTCGCAACTATGTCTTGGCTCTTCCCATCAAGAGGCCAGGCATGCTCAAAATTTGGTACACCCGTTAAAAACCCTCTAGAAATAGTATTCCTTTCGAATGTATCATATCAGTTAGGACTCTTATACAATAAAAATAAACAAAAAAATTCCTCATGGTGCAAGTATCCTCATGCCTATTAGGGGGTTATTCTAAAATCTCTTGATTTGAATAAGCTTGTAGTCAGCAAATTTCTTAGGCTTCGTACAACAAGCTTTATTTGGTTCGTACCAATTCAGAGTAAAAAAAGAAAAATGCTGAAATAATTAAACCACTCTACAAGAAAGAGGTGAAACGGTATATGAATACCTGCCTCGAATGCGTATAATGGAATATAGAAAAAAGGCTCGACACTTCATCATCACAATCACTAAGACGATAAGTCTTACCCAATAGAGCCGAAAACCTATACCGAAGATGGTCGCAGCACATTATACTCTAATATTCCAACAGCCTGAGCACCTTACTGCATTTGAATTCTTCACTTATCGTCGAAGTCAACTTATAGAAAGACATTGCAGACACACAATAACAAAAATAGAGAAAATAAGAACACGAGACAAAAAAAAAGTGATACGCCCCTACTTTTGAATTAATGTTGTTAAGAGACGCTTGATTGTTCCAGAGCGTAGAATGCAAGTAAGCCTTGTAATTTGAAGTCTTGAAGTTGAAATGATGAAGGAAAGATGATAGAAATATGGGGTGTAGAAGTATGGATGCATGGTGTTGAGGGAATGGTTGACAAGGATGAAAAGGATGAAGACGACGGTTCAGTTTAGGTAAAGGAATGAAATGGTGAAAGAGAATGAAGGAAAAATAATAAAAGTATTCAAATAAGTCAAAGAAAGAAACTATGCTATATAAGCATAACCCTGAACCTTATGTAACTCACTTTGAGGGTGGTAAGAAAGGACTTAGACCCTTTGGTTAAATAACCAAGAACCCAAAGTATCAAGGTGGACAAAAAAGCTGACGCCACAAACAAAGCTTGATAAGTCAATAAAGTTCTTAAAAAGAACAAAGTTTGAGAGATAAACTCATGAAGTAAATATATATTTCAAGAGATGGGTTATTTTAAAAATGAAATGAAATGCTCTATTTATAGGTTACAAAGGGGTTTAGCTGAAGGGTTATATACCTATTCGGCTAGGCTTGTGTCTCCCTCCAATATTGCTTGTGTCTCTCTCCAATGCCTTGGTGTTTATTCGGCCAAAAATGGTGCCTCACTCGAAGTGCAAATTGCCGCCCAAATCTGATTTTCCCTCTAAAGAAATAGCACCACTTTGATGTTCCCTCCAAGGGTGATGGACATGTCTCTTGGGAGGGAACATGACCCTTGGGTGTTGAGCTAGCATATGAAGCTCGAGCTGGGATAAGCTAGAGGAGCTAGGTGTGAGATGAATTGAGCTGACCTACTAGCTAAACGAGCTACACTTGAAGTTTGAACTGCTTTGAGCTAGGTGAGCTTCTTATGTAGTCCCTTGAGCTGTTTGGAGCTAAATGGAGTTGAATAAAGCTTGAATGAGTTAAACTGAATTGAGTGAGTTATAATTGGACTGAATAAGCTAAGGTGAGCTGCCCCTAGATCATTCCTTTGTTTATGTGGGCTGGTATGTCCTACAAACAATGCAAATAAAAATAAGTAATGCATATAAATAGGAAATAAGGCATAATACTAAGTAAAGATGTAGTTTAAGCTAACTATGCATGCATGAACATTACTTAATATGCAAAGTGTAGGGTATGATGTATGGGAATGTGTTATAGTACCCGAAAACACTAAGCATGATGTTAATCATAGATGTAATGTAAGCATTGGTGACACAATATAATATAATGTGTGCATGAATAATTAGAGGTAACATAAATATAACTAAGATAGATATAAAGAAGGTAAGTAAAAACCCCCTCGTCTTTCATCCCTGTGATACAAGATGAAAGCATTGTGAATACGAGTAGTTGGTGGAATATGATCGATCAGAAAGAGTAAAGCTCCGAGAAAATTACATAACAGAATGAAATGGTAAAGTTCGTAAAAAGCTGTTCTAAGTTAGGGCAAATACGAACAGACCTATTTATAGACAGTAAAATCAGACAATCAATCAACGTTAATAATGATAATTGATGCTCCATGAAACGACGTGTTTAATTAAGTGTGTTCAACAAGCTTTCAAAGCTCGCGTGTCATTTAAAAGATGAAAAAAGCATATCGGTAAAATAAAGTAATCATAACCCCATACAAAAAATAAATCATATACAAAATGATCTGTTTTACCAAGCGGCTCATTAATTTCAAACAAACCACAAAAGTGAAATGAAACTCCCTCAATTTCGCCAGAACTCCCCTCGATTCACCAAAGCTTCTCAAGTTCGCCAATTTCACTTTATAACCTTCCCTCACCTAGGGGAAATTGTTAGTACCTGTGAATACTCATCGTCACGTTTCAAAGAGTCACATCCTGCAAACACAAACTATGGACCAATGACGGTAATTTACCCCTACGAACCCCTGTATAGGCGAAGAAGTGGAGCAACCTGCGATAAACAAGCAAGTTGTGAACGTATCCAAGCGAATGATATTTAGTGATCACGTGCCAACACACTTGATCGCTATCGATAACAATACAAACCTTAGACGTCAAGTCATAGCCGGTCCAATCACTATGCCACGACAACCTCGTTGTGACACATGTCCGGGTAGTATAAAAAAGAACATGCATCATAGAAAACTGAGGATCTTCCACTAAGAGACTACAGCACCACACTACAAAGACAATACCCAAGTTCAGACTCATAACCACCATCAGAACAACCACCATAATCACCATCGGACCACCATCTTCGGCACTTGTTCACTTTAATAGTCAACAATCATCATTTTTTGGGAGGGGGTAGTTGGTGTCCTGTTTGTCATTGTACTTCGGAAAATGTCACTAGAATAACTCATTAAATTCTTAAAACCATTGCTAGCATCACTTTTGATATTAAAAAGTATAGATGTACTATTAGTGTATGAAAAATGAACTCCTACTAACAATGCTAAAAGGCTAGAAAATATTAGAATCAGAATTCCTAATGACAGGTATAATGTAAAGGTTTTAGCTCAACAATTGATCAAAGGAACCACCAGAAATGAAACCAAATTATAGTTAGAAATGGGTTAGGTGATTAGAGTTAGAAATGGGTTAGGTGATGTTGAGAGTAATCCACCCACCGGGAGAGGGGGCGGCTGCTCATTTGATTGATCATCATATTATTAATTGCTATTAGTAGTAGTTGGATCAGCTAATTAATTGTCAAAGTCAAGAAAGTTTCAAGGCCCAGCAGATTACTACTTTTTAACAACAATTTTTATTGAAAGACGGTACACCAATTCTCAAACTTTGGACTCACCTCACCAATTGGTTTTGATTTACCGCTCTAATCTTTCCGCAAGGACTAGGGAATAATTAGTCAACAATTCAGACTCAAATCTGCTAAGTTTAGTTTAGGCCGTACAAGATAAGAAAATAATTATAGATTGTTACTTTTTGGGATGGAAGTGAACCGCATACGATGTATTTAGGTTTTGAAGATTAGTTTGGTTTTTTTGATCGACTAATAAAAAAAAGGTTAATAACGGCTGCAGTGCTTATGAAATATTAGAATATATAAAAAAATAAGATTTCATGGATTTTTCAAGGATCTAATGGCAATTATGGGCAGAGCCGCATGTAATAAAAGGGTGTCTGTTGACACTCAAGATTTTTTAGAAATTCATTCATATAATTTATATGTAAAAAATGAAAAAATATATAAATGATACCCTTTATAAATAAAATAATAATTATTTATAAATAATTAATCCCTTAAATAAATTCATGGCTCCCCCATGAATAGCAATCCCATCAATGTTTGGTTTACCTCGGCAAGAAGTGAAGCTGAATTTAAGAAAGTGAACTCATTTCCTCAAATATGTCGAACTCCTATTGTAAAAAATAAGGTTACTTAGTATATTTTAAAGAATCTCACATTTCTTTTGAATAGCACTTGACTTTAGTTTAAATATAAAGACTTGATATTAGGCTTATAAGAGAAAAATATAATGGTGGTCTTGTGCACACGGGCTTTGGCCAATCATTTTAGTCGGTCAATCTTCTCACGTGCAAGAACTAGAGGTATAATCTATTTTTTATTATTTTAATTTTTTAAATTATTTTTAAGTAATTTTTTTAAGCATTCATTTCAAAATGAGAGAATTTTTAATTTCAACCATTCATTTTAAATTTAAAAGAATATTTAATTTTAACTATTCATTTTACTTTATGACAGATTTGCCCTTAATTACTTACTATTTTGAATACCCTTTTGGGAATACATGGTACTATAGATACCATACTCACTTGCTTTCCAAATCATCAAATTCAAAGTAGCTTTCTCAACTTTCTCAACTTTCTCATTCTCTCCTAGCTGAGTATCATTTATCCTTGTTCTTTATGTTTCCTGCACTATAGAAGGGTCCGTTGAATCCTAGAGGGTGCGCACTATTGCGAAATATCCTTAAGGACAGTGTCATGTGCATACCTCGGACATTTTTGTTTCTTCTTCATTTTCTCATGATTGCCATTATCTTACAACAATCTTAAGGATATTCAAATGGCCAACGACACCCTGAAACAACTATCCCTACCGAGTCCAACCAAAATACTCCTACAGATCCAACAAAAAATAACACTCGTGTACCCGAAACCGTTCAAGTCATACCTAATGTCACATTTGCCAAACCCTTCCCAGATATGTCCAAGATCGAAGTCTTTGATGGAAAAAATTTCAAAAGATGGCAAGAACGTGTCTACTCCGTCTTAGACATGCATGAAGTTGCCTTTGTGCTGACAAAAAGTTTGTCACCTACAGCTTCAGAAAAACAAATAGAATGTTGGATCCATGCCAACAAGGTATGTAGGCACACCATAATTTCCACTTATCAAATGAAATTTTTGACGTTTATTGTTCGTACAAGGAATCAAAAAAGAATTGGGATAACATTACTCTAAAATACACCGCCGAAGATGTTGGTAAACAAAAATTTATCATCGAAAAGTTCTATCGTTGGGAGATGATTGAAGATATGGAGGTAAAGGCTCAGATCAATGAATACCACAAGTTGCTCGAAGACCTAAAATCGGAGAACACCACTTTGCCAGAAGAGTTTGTTGCTGGACTACTGATTGAAAAGCTACCTCCATCTTGGAATGACTACAAACAACAACTCAAACACAAACACAAATAACTCTCATTGAAGGAACTCATCACTCACATCATTATAGAGGAAACCAATCGAAAGGAAGTAATGAATGACAACAAGAGAGAGTTTACAACGAGAGCTAATCTCATCGAAGGAAATGCTAGAAGAGGTATGGGTTACAGACATAACTCAAGGTTTAAAAATCATATTATGCCTAAGTCTAATAATTCTAGAAATAATGTTATGCCTAGAAATCATACCATGCCTAAGTTTAATAACCCTACCTTCAAAAAGAAAGGAAATTGTTGTTATGTTTATAGAAAGCAAGGGCATTATGCACACCAATGTAGACATCGAATAGGGAGACATGAAAATCCTGCTCAGTCAAATGTCAATTTGGTTGAGGCAGATGACATTATTGCTGTGGTTGTCTCTTAAGCAAACATTGTCACAAACATGACTGAATGGGTCATAGATTCTGGTGCCACTCGGCACATATGTGGCAATAGAAATGTGTTTAACTCTTATATTCCAGTAAAGGAAGGGGAAGAATCAGCTTATCTGGGGGATTCTTAAACTACAAGTGTGCTTGGAAAAGGCAAGGTTATGTTGAAACTCACATCTGGAAAAACTCTTGCCTTAAGTGATGTGTTTTATGCCCCTGATATTCAAACCAACCTAGTATCGGTTGCGCCGTTAGAAAAAGCTGGAATAAAAATTTCCTTTAAATTTGATAAGGTCATATTGACCAAGAGAAATAACTTTGTGGGTAAGGGATATTGTAAGAATGGCTTGTTTGTACTGAATGTTTTTGAAATAATAAATGTGAATACTAGCTCTTTTTCTGCTTACTTGATTGATTCGTATGATTTGTGGCATGCTAGATTAGGACATGTGAATACTTCATATCTAAAAAATATGCAATTTCTTGGCTTAATCTCTAGCATTAATAATTCCCTCCAAAAATGTGAAATTTGTGCTGAAGCTAAACAAACTAAGAAATCTTGTGCTCCTACATATAGAGAAACAAAACTTTTAAATCTTATTCATATTTATTTAGGAGACTTAAAACAAACAATGGCTAGATGTGGTAAAAGATATTATGTCACGTTTATTGATGATTTTTCAAGATATACTAAAGTTTACCTTCTTAGGAATAAAGATGAAGCTTTTCAAATGTTTTTTAAATATAAAGTAGAAGTAGAAAATCAATTGAATAAAAAGAAAAAATGGTTAGGTCAGATAGAGGAGGTGAATATATTACTCTTAATGACTATAGTGAAAAAGAAGGCATAATACACGAACTCACTCCTCCTTATTCACCTGAGTCTAATGGAGTAGCAGAAAGAAAAAATAGAACGTTAAAAGAAATGATGAATTGTATGCTTGTCTCCTCCAATGCTTATGAAAATCTTTAGAGTGAAGCTATTCTTTCTGCATGTCATTTACAAAATCGACCCCCTCATAAGAAAACTGGTAAAACACCCTATGAAGTGTGGAAATGTTATTCACCTAATTTGAAATACTTAAAAGTGTTGGGTGTCTTGCTAAAGTTATGCTTTCGGACCCTAAGAAAAGGAAAATCGGTTCTAAAACTTCTGATTGCATGTTCATTGGTTATGTTGAACATAGTGCTGCATATAGATTTCTTGTTTTGAAAAGTGATATACTTGAAAAGAATACAATTGTTGAGACGAAAAATGTTGAATTTTTTGAACATGTGTTTCCTTTAAAAACTGATCTTATTTCACATGCACCTATTATTCTAATTGATTGTGAATATAATGAATTGAAAAGATCTAAACGACCTAGAACTGAAAAAACCTTTGGAAGTGAGTTTTACACATACTTAGTTGAAAATAATCCAGTAACATTTACTGATGCAATTTCTTCATCTGATGCTCCTTTTTGGAAAGAAGCCATTAAAACTGAACTTGATTCAATTTTAAAAAATAAAACTTAGGAATTAGTTGATTTACTACCCGGAGCAAAACCTATTGGTTGCAAATGGATTTTCAAAAAAACTTTATCCTGATGGTTCTATAGAAAAACATAAAGCTAGATTGGTTGCAAAGGGTTTTTCTCAAAAACAAAACATCAATTATTTTGACACATTTGCTCCAGTTACTAGAATTTCTTCCATTCGAATTTTGATTGCTTTAGCATCTATACATAAACTTTTATCCATCAAATGGATGTTAGAACTGCTTTTTTAAATGGCGACTTAGAAGAATAAATTTACATGGAACAACCCGAAGGATGTATTGTGTTAGGTCATGAAAGTAAAGTATGTAAACTTCTCAAATATTTGTATGGCTTGAAACAAGCACTTAAACAATGGCATGAAAATTTTGATCAAGTATTAATGAGTGATGGTTTTTCTTCTGTTGATGTCGATAAACGTGTTTATACTAAACTAGTTGATGGTAGTTGTGTGATCATATGCTTATATGTTGATGACATGCATATTTTCAGTAATTGCTATAAGTTGTTACTTGATACAAAGAGATATCTTGCTTTAAATTTTAATATGAAAGATATGGGCGAAGCAAATGTTATATTAGGTGTTAAAATTATAAGGAAATATGATAGTATAATACTCTCACAAGAACACTATGTTGAGAAGCTTTTAAAGAAGTTTGGTTACTTTGACACCAAACATGTGAATACTATTTATGATGCTAACACTCAATTAAGGAAAAATACAGGTGAACCTGTTGCTCAATCCAAGTATGCACAGATTATTGGAAGTCTGATGCACTTGATGAATTTCACCAGACCTAATATAACATACGTTGTTTGTCGGTTGAGCAGATATACTCATAACCCAAACTATGAGCATTGGAGTGCTATAATAAAGTTAATGAGATATTTGAAAGGCACCATAAATTATGGTATTCACTTTACTGGATTTCCCACTGTATTATAAGGATACAGTGATGCTATTTGGATATCTGACTCAGATGAGACCAAATTCACTAGTGGTTATGTATTCACCCTTGGAGGTGGAACAATATCATAAAAATCAGCCAAACAAACACTTATAGCAAGATCTACTATGGAATCTGAATTTATTGCTTTAGAGTTGGCTGGTAACGAAGCTGAGTGGTTGAGAAACTTCTTAGTGTGTATTCCATTGGGCTCAAAACCAATAACCTCGGTGCCCATACATTGTGATTGCCAAGCGGCAAAAGCCATTGCAAAGAACAAAACATTCAATAGAAAAAACAGACATATTCGTCTAAGACATGAGGTAATAAATGAGCTGCAAAAAGATGGAGTTATATCAATTAATTATGTGAAGTAAAAAATGAAATCGACTGATCCTCTAACTAAACCCCTGGGAAGAAAATTAGTAAATGAAACATCGAGGGGAATGGGACTTATGCCAATATAAGAAATCAACAATGACGGTAACCCAACATTTATGATTGGCGATCCTTTGAAGAAGGTTCGTATGGGTAATAACAAGTCATTGATTGATCTAAAGATGTGAACACTACAAATTACTGTTTTGTCCCTTCCTATGGTGTAAGTAGTGTTAAAACTACAAAGACATTGAGGATGAGAAAACTCTTAATCAAGTCCATAGCCTTTATAGGTGGTGTATTGACCTGCAGATTACACTTGATGGCTTGACCTATATAAGTGTGAAGTGGAGCCGCTTCTATGAGATTTATGGCAAAGTTTCTAGAGCACTTATGAAAATCCAGGAACGCGTATAGCCTATTAGCGCACAACCGCGACAAAGAGCAAGAACAGATATAATGTGACTAATGAGAATGGTAGCTTACATATTGAGTTTTTGGTTCATAGAAACTTGTTTCACCAAACACTCTGTAAGTTATGTCTCATTTTTCTAAATTTTGGTTCATTGTCCAAAAAGACACCAGAATGAAAACGTTATGTC
Source organism: Hibiscus mutabilis (assembly GCA_019671005.1). NCBI lineage: Eukaryota > Viridiplantae > Streptophyta > Magnoliopsida > Malvales > Malvaceae > Hibiscus > Hibiscus mutabilis. The sequence goes on from CM033731.1 coordinate 44,220,691, forward strand.
AGGATACTCAGCTAAACTTTTTTATTTCTTTCTTTCTTATCATTCTTTGAAATATGTAGGGGATTGTTGTAAAAAATAAGGTTACTTAGTATATTTCAAAGAATCCCGCATTTCTTTTGAATAGCACTTGACTTTGGTTTAAATATAAAGACTTGATATTGGGCTTGTAAGATAAAAATATAATGGTGGTCTTGCACACATAGGCTTTGGCCAATCATTTTAATCGGTCAATCTTCTCATGTGCATGAACTAGAGGTTCAATCTATTTTTTTATTATTTTAATTATTTTGTTAAGTGATTTTTTTAACCATTCATTTCAAAATGAGAGAATTTTTAATTTCAACCAATCATTTTAAATTTAAAAGAATATTTAATTTTAACCATTCATTTTACTTTATGACAGATTTGCCCTTAATTACTTACTATTTTGAATACCCTTTTGGGAATACATGGTACTATAAATTCCATGCTCACTTGCTTTCCAAATCATCAAATTCAAAGTAACTTTCTCATTCTCTCCTAGCTGAGTATCATTTATCATTGTTCTTTATGTTTCCTGCACTGCAGAAGGGTCCGTTGAATCCTAGAGGATACGCACTATTGCGAAATATCCTTAAGTGTCTTGTGCACGCCTCGGACATTTGTTTTTCTTCTTCATTTTCTCATAATTGTCATTATCTTACAACCAGCAAGTTTTCTCATGACAGCCTCCATCTCCGAGTCAAATTAAAATTAATTGTGATGCTTCCTTTGACTCTAAAACAAATTGAACTGGCTTAGTAACCATCTTTTGTGATGCGGATGGGCTTGTGGTTGGTGGATCCAGATGTTACTGTCAAAGCTTTTGCATGTCGACTAGATGTTATCTCGACTTTTCTCCAAGAATGAAAAAATATTATTATTGAATCGGATAATGAAAACGTTGTCTCTTTCCTCTTAAAGTCAAGACATACCCTATCATGTTGGAAATCCGCTTTTGTATAAGCTAACAACTTCTATTTCTCTTCTCTTTTTGATATTTCTTCATTCTCTTTTGTAAGATATTTTTCTAATGGTACAGTTAACTGGTTAGTTAAAAGCACTGGAAATCATTCATGTTCAAGGAATTGAGTTCTGTCCATCCCTATAGGGGCGGAACTCAACTTGATTCATAGATGGAGCCATTTAAAAATGTCTAAATTTATAGGGGCAACAATGAATTATTTATTTTTCAAGCGACTAAATAACAATTTTGTCTATACCAACTTATAGTTTTTTTAATTTTTAAAATTTTTGGAGGAGTCATGGCCTCATCGGTCCCTTCAACCTTATGCACCTAATCCCTGTTGAACTGGTTAATCTGTTGTAGTTTTCATTCCTTAATCACTAAGCCAATTATTAGATCTCAAAGTTCAATCTTTCTTTTTGAGGAAAAAATAAAAAGGTTATAGCTCTCCATGATTTTAAAAACACTATCAATCGGAATTTTTTTAGGTTAAATTATATTTACAATTATTAAAATATTAATAAGATTTTTTTCATAATTCTACTTATTAGTAAGATTATATTTTCATTATTCAAGTTTAAAAGGTTGCATTTTCATCACTAATCTAATTGTTTTTCATTATTGCAGTCATTGCAACTTTTTTTTACCAAAAGAAAAGACATTCATTACCATAAGAAGTCACATACAAGAGCATCGGGATAGAAGCCCGGGATAAAAACAACTAACAGGCTGGTACAGATCAGGACAAACAAAGCCTAAAAACCATCCTTAATCTGATAGGGTAAGAACAACCGAAATAGGAAAATGAAACAAACGGCCGTCACAGACCAAAAGGTTGCCATCAACATTTTCGGTGACATAGAAGTCTGATTCGGGATAGCTCCTTGATCGGAGATGACTTCTTGAACCATAAAGTTCTCAGTCCGCGTCATTGGGGGACCACCAACAAAAACCATAGGGACAATCGCAAGGTAAGGCGAATAGGCTCTAAGAAGCGACATATACCGCCATCGAGCAACAACAAAGTGTTGCAACAGAGCACAGAGGGCTTTGGGAACTTCAAAAAAAGAACCAACATGACAGAAATAGGGGTTTGGGAGGTGGCCGAAAAGCAAAAGAACAGCTTCGGGGATGAAAGGGGAAAAGATCAGAGATTGATCCGGCGAGTGAGAAAAGCATATAATATAAAGTTCGTGCATCATTGCATCTTTATGAGTCTACATGAATAGGTTGCACATTTGCATCCCCCAAGAATCGTGAGAATAGCATTTTACATGAACATATGCATCTGTACATCATAAGGTATGCTCATACATCATCCTTAATTGGAAAACATTCATACAAGAAGACGGACAGATAGTTTCCAAGAAGATGACTTTAGCAAAGACTTCGTGCACCTCTGCATCGATCCAGAAGACACGCGCTTGAGTGTCGCCTTCCATAAAAAAAACACAAAAAACGCAAAAAGAGAGAAAGGAAGAAGAAGGAAGAAAAAGAAAAAAAAAGAGGAAAAAGAAAAAATAGAGAAAAGAGAGAAGATCGGTTGACCAGAGAAAATGTCAACATTTTCGAGCCGCCACTCTAACGGATTTCTAGACGGATAAAACCAAGGTATCACTTAAGGTTTTTCTTAAAAACCAAATTTTTTAATGACATCCTTTCATAATGATACTTTTCTTAAAATCAACTTCTTTAGTTGGATCCTTGCCTAAGGATGTTGTTCTTAAAATCAACTTCTTTAGTTGGATCCTTTCATAAGGATGTTTACCCCAGAAAGAAGAAAAAAAGCCAAGAAAGCGAAAAGAAAAAAAGAAGAAAAGGGAAAGAAAGAAAAATAATAAAAAAGAAAAAAACAACAAAAAAGAGAAAGAAGAGAAAGGAAAGAAGAAGAAAGATTGATCAGAGAAAAATGTCACTAGATTTTCAAACCGTCACCTTTGATGGATTCCTTGTGATGCCTAGATGGTTTTTCTTAAAATCAAATTTCTTAATTCACTCCTTTCTTAAGGATATTTTCTAAAAATTAATTCCTTAATTTATCCTTCCATAAGGATGTTTTTCTTAAAATCAAATTTCTTAATTCAATCCTTTCTTAAGGATATTTTTCTAAAAATTAATTCATTAATTTATCCTTCCATAAGGATGTTTTTCTTAAAATCAAATTTCTTAATTCAATCCTTTCTTAAGGATATTTTTCTAAAAATTAATTCCTTAATTTATCCTTCCATAAGGATGTTTTTCTTAAAATCAAATTTCTTAATTCAATCATTTCTTAAGGATATTTTTCTAAAAATTAATTCCTTAATTTATCCTTCCATAAGGATGTTTTTCTTAAGATCAAATTTCTTAATTCTATCATTTCTTAAGGATATTTTTCTAAAAAAATTACTTCCTTAATTTATCCTTCCATAAGGATGTTTTTCTTAAAATCAAATTTATTAATTCAATCCTTTCTTAAGGATATTTTTCTAAAAATTAATTCCTTAATTTATCCTTCCATAAGGATATTTTTCTTAAAATTAACTTCTTAGTTTAATCCTTTTGTAAGGATCGTCTTTCTTAAGATCAAGATTTCTAAATTCAGGTGCATACCGCTCAAGGACCTGAAGGAAGAACGGAGAGTTCCAGAAGAACACGTGATTCTGAAGCTAAAAATAGGGAAGTCAGATAAAAATGAGTGTGTTTGGTCTTTGTTTTGTTCTCGTTTCACAAGAACAAGCAAAAAGGGGCAACTGTAATCACTCATTTTTATCTGGTTTGTAATTACCATATTAATATATTAGTTAGTTTAATGATTAATATATAGCATGTACACACATCATACTATGTGTTTATTATATATGTGCGATTAATGTGTGTGTAAAGTGTGTGTGACATATGTGAGTGCATGCATATAATACGTATTATGTATGTGTACGTGTTAATATTTTATATAGTATATGTGTTTATATTTTATGTGTACATTGTGTGTATGTGTGGATATTTATGTTAATTATATGTATAGTTATATGTGCATGTATGTTTATATGCTATATTAATTAATGACGTGTAACATATATTAATGTATGCATGCTATACGTATATGTGTACGCGTATGAATGTATATATGTATTATCGTATTATTATTATTATCACACATATATATATAAGCAGATAATAATAATAACCCAAATTATAATTAAGTGCCCAGTCCAATTACAAATATTGAGAGTCCATTACATGAAATGCAGGCCTGTTTAGCCCAAAACCCTAATCCTTATTATATGACTAAACCTTAATTTACAGTTCTTGCGTAGCCAATCAAGAGCCGTTGGATCAAATTTTGATCCAACGGCCACGATTGAAGGGAGAGGGCTATCTAGCTGGTCCCGTGCATTACACGTCCAGACCGTTCAGCTACCACGCGCGCGTATGATCCACGTGCAGACCCTTCGACCTCCCACGCACGCGTGCATCCCAAGCGTCAGAACTCCTCGGCTGCCACGTGTCGCGATCTGGTGTAGTCCCACCTGTTCAAGATTTCATCCGAGCCGTCCATGCATCAAGTCATCTCAGTCGTTGGATCAAATCTGATCCAACGGCCAAGATTAAGACTGGCACCACCCCACCTCCACCATGCCACCACCATGCTTCCTCCATGTCGCCCTCAACCACCATGGCAAATGCATCAGAAGCAGAAAAACACCAAAAAAAATATGTGTGCCAGTACCAAATCAAGCAAAAAACGTGTATTTTATTTATATTTCTACCGAACAAAAAGAGGATATCAGGATATATGTACAAAAAGAACATTTGTAAGGATTCAGTCATCAGAGTCCAATTTCCAGAAGAAAAAAAAACGCAAACCAAAAGTTTCAAGTGGAAAATTTTCTCTCTCTTTTTTTTCTTGCATGCATGTCTTTCGAATACTAAAAATGAAAATACAAAGAAAAGGGGAATAAAGGTCTACCTTCATCGTGGTTGTCGTCCGGTGATAAGCCTCTGGGTTCTGTAGAATGGTATAGGGTAAATCGGATGATGATGGTTCTTTAAAGGTAGGGTTATTTTTGAAAGAACATTCTCGGCTTCCTTAGATCTAAAGCAAAAGGGCGTTGGGTTTTTAAAATCCATATCGGTCTTTGGTTTCTAAAAGTGAGTACGCTTCATTTGAGGATTTTTGGGATGGTGGCCGAAGTGTTCAGCCACCACCGTTTTCTGGAAAACATTTGAACACTAGGGGTTTTAGGGTTTGAAATACAGAGTATTTTGGGGGTGTTTTACCGGTTTGAAAAAAAATGAGAAAAGGTTTAAGTGTTGGCTGATAGGTGTAATTTATATACTGGTTTTATTTTAAAATTGGTGTAATAATATCATAAGGACCCCCGCGTTCTGGGATTTTTCAAAATGGGCTCGCCCCTTGGTCAAATTACAAGTCTAGTCCCCTTGTTCTTTTAAACCTTTTAATTTGGTCCCTAAATTAACTAAATTCAGATATCAAATGGTCAAATTACACTCTTAGTCATCCCGTGTTTTGGGTATTTTCAGTTTGAATCTCCCCCTTGGTTTAATTACATTTCCAATCCTTGCAAGTTCACTTCGATTCATAATTTGGTCCTCAAATATCTGTTTTTTTTTCATTTAAGCATTATGTTTTTAGTTTCTTTATTTTCAGTCCCTTGGCATGATTCGAATAGTTATGTTTTCTTGTTTTTTTATTGGTATGTTCATATTGCTTTTTTTTCTCGTGTTCTTTATATGTCTTACTTGTACCTCATGTACTTATGTTTTCGTGACATCATGTTTTTTCTCGTTTTAATTTCTTTGTTCATGTATTTCATGTTTATTTTATACGGTATGTTTTAGTTTAGTCGGTAAATTATGTTATGCAATGACATGAGTCTTATGATCGTTTTTTTGCATTTCAGGAAATATGTTAGTATGTTTCTTGTTACTTGATGTAATGTTTTTTTTTTTGATGTATGCATAAAGTGTGTCATATTATATGTTTTAATGTAGTATCATGGTATTGGTGTTTTATTAATTTAATATTGTAGTATATATATGTCATGCATATGTTGTAGCTTTTTACATTCATGTTGTATTTTAGGTTACATGTTAGTGTAGTGTTAATTTTGGTATATGTTTGTTTCATGATATGTTTTTTAATTTGAATATGTAAGTTGTATCATGTGCTAGATTTTAAGTATTAGTTTTTGTATATATGTTAATGTGTTGCTTTAACTTATTAGTTTAGCTTCATATTTTATGCAATGTCATGCATATCATGTTCGACTTTTCTTGTGTGTTCAAGCATGTTGTAGTTGATTAATCTAATTTTAAGAGCATGTCTTTCTTCTTTTCTTTGCTCATGATTTGTTTTTTTTCTATTAAGATGTGTTAGGTTATCCATATTCATGCATTTAATTATTTTTGTTTAAATTTTGTAATATTCATATTTTATGTTTTTTTAAAATATTATGTCACTGTAAATTGTATGTTTTATGTGTTGTTTTCTAAGATTGCATAATGAGATATTAATTGTCAATGCGATGCCTTTTTATTCGAGCGTAAACGTGGCCAATATCAAGCGCAGTGATGGTGGTCTTTCGGTTTACTCTCGAATAACGGGACCCTTAAAATTTACTCGCACTTATGACCGAATTTTAATTTAATCATCACTTTGATCCGAAAAATTTAATATTAATAAAGCGGTAATTATTAAAGTACCAATTTTGGGCGGTGTGGGGTACTAATCCTTCTCCATCCGTAACCTACTCCCAAACCTGACAGTCTTTAAATCTCTGGTTTTATGATGCCCGGCCTACTTTAGTAGGCGGCGGCGACTCCATTTTTAATAATACAATTTTTTCTAAAATCTCACGGAATACATATTTTAAATACTCAAAAGACCCAAACACCCTCGAAAATTGTTTTTTAGCGAAAAAAAAAGGATATTACTACACTCAGAAATCGGAGAAGAAGACTTACCTCCCATACCACCGTAACTTCGATGGAAGAACCGTGAGACGTTGGGAGGGATGGCCACCAACAAACGCCTGAGAAGAACTACATGCAACAACCATGGTTGTAGAATGATCAAAAAATATCTCCTATGATAAGAGGATAGAGAGAGAGTGATCATCGGGACGTTACCAGCCTCCGAGGACGTCAGAGCCATTCGATGGGACTTCACAGAGGAGCAGAAAAATAAGTGGCGGAGCAAAGTTTAGGTTGAACTTTTGAGGAGCAGAGAGTAACTTTTAGGGTAGAGGAGCGTTAAAGTTGTTGGGACCAATGAATAGACGGTCCGAGCTAAGATTAATGTAGTCATTGCAACTTCTAACAAAAGAATAACAGGATCATTAAATAATTGTTATAATAATACATTTCCTTCAATGTTTATACAATTTATAAATTTGATCTGAACCTAACAAAAAAGTCTCTCTCCTTTAACTATTCAAAAAATATCTATAATTATAAAAAAAAAAACTACACTTAATATTTTTATATCTTTTCAACTTGGTCCCGCCTCAAAGCTTCTATCTCCTTTGAATCTTTTATTTCATTTTCTAAGTTAACGAAATAACTCCAAACTAAATTTTTAACTGATATTAATTTGATCTATAATTATAGAAACGATCCTCAATATTTTTCATATTTTTCCCATTTGATAAGAAAGCAAGAAAACAAAAACAGATGAAAATGTTTTTTTTTTTGTTTTTAAATAATTGACATAATGCATACTTTACATGTAATTTTATAGTGAATGGGAGGGCTAGGACGTTTCCAATGAAGCCCCTTAACAAGAAGCAAAGCCAATGAAGCTTACATGAGCTGACACCCATGAAGATCTAGTGTGTTTCCATAGATACAAATAAACAAAGAAATTCACAATGGTATAAGTAACTTGCACAACCTCATTAAAGTAGTTTAACCAAATTACACATCATCAGTCCATAATTATATTGCTAATCCACACATTAAAACAACAAGAAGAAGACGAAACACACACAAAAAAAGGCAAAATCCAAAGTTCAACCCTTACCAAATCCGAGGACCCAAATTACTTAGGTAATAATTAACCTCATCTCCTGCAGCGGGTGATCCTGGAACATCCTCTAGAGTAAGGGTGAACCGGCCCATGCGCCTTGAAACAGTTCTGGGTATAGTAAGAGCTTCCCGATCTCGGTGGGCATGGGATTCTATTAGCCGAAAGCGCACCGTAGGAAATGTAATACCTTATCCTCTTCCAAAACAAAGATCTACGACTATACCCATTCCCCTCTGCACCCTCCATCTCTTCGTCACCTTCCTCGTCGTTTAAGTCACCGTAAAGAGACATCGAAAGCCGCCATTCCAAAGCATCACTCATCAGCTTCAAGCTTGTCTCTTCAACCTGGGCGTCGATTTTCGAGCTTGACAATACAATGCAAGCGATGAAAAGGGGCAAAAGAAGCTTGCCGAGAAGCGAACACGAGGCCATTGTCAGTGACGAGTTGCACAGCTTCGGTGAGAGCTTGGTTGAGGAAGAGAAAGGGGTTGGAATGGTGTAATGAAAGTAGGTTTTTTGGGGTTTGGTTTGAGGGGGCAAATGGGGTCACGTGGAGGTGATTGGTTTACAGCTGTCCTCTCATCAATGCATTGCCTTCGATGGACGAGACCAGAAATTAAAAATGAAATTGAGAATAAAATGTTACGGTAAAAATTATAAAAAAAATTAAAAACGTCAACAGTAATATTTAATCTGTCAGCTTTAAATAAAATAAGTTTACTTTTATTTATACACTATACCACTAAGTTAAGAATTATTTAATAATGTTAAAATAAATTATAATTTAAAATTTTATAAAGACCAAATTTGAAGAAAAAATGGATCCTAAAGATAAAATATAGATGGTAAGGGTGGGCTGCGGGGCCAGCTCCTTTTGGCTACGCCCCTGATGGCCTCCATTAACGCCCGCTTCAGTTTCAGGGCCAATCCGAAAGAAGTTTGTCATCTTCTGTGTGATAGGGTTCATGTTTTTTGATTGGTTTTTAGCCGTTGACTTTGTGATGTTTGTGGGTCTATCATACTTGGCTCAATCAAGCTCGTTGAAGTATAGTGTTTCGTTTTTTCTTTTTTGGGAGTGTAGCATACGATGGGGAGACATGGTGCACATGCGACGGATGGGATGGTGGAGAAAGACGCGGTTGGCCACTTGCCAGAGGTGGTGGGATTAGATTGGTTGAACCGCTTGATTACCTCCTTTTGGGATCTACTTTTAGACACATGAACTTGGAAACCTTTTTTTTCAAATTAATCTGTGATTTTGCTCCAAATTAATCTCTAAACTTATTATATATGTGGCTAAAAGGCCCATTTGCCCTCTAAATCATGCATTTTTACTAACAGTGCCTTTAAATATTTTTCGGAACGTTTTGACTCTTTAACTAAAAATCGTAATTTCATATAGCCCCTTCGTTAGACTCCATTAAAAAAAAATTCACGGACCAATCAGAATACGTCACGTGTTATTTTATTAACAAAAAAATAAACTAACTTAAATAAAAGAGGTGAATTGCACATTAGGTATACAAAATTTTATTTTCTGTTCATTTTAGTCCCATATATATATTTTTTTATTTTTTGACAGAAATTTAATAAATAATGTTAAAAACAAAACAAAACAAAATGAAAATATTAAAATAATCATTTAATTAAAATATTCATTAAATTCCCCCGAACATCAACCATCACCGGCAAAGGAGAGAGCATCATTTTCGATCATCGAGATTTAGATACTGAAAAATACAACCAAACACTATTCGAAAAAATTCGAGATGAAATCAAAGGATACATCAATTCTACTTCCTTAAAGTACTTCAGCATCCTCAGCTCGCATCGGACAAATTTAAGCCGTTGATTTTGATTTTGATTTTGACTGCTGGCGATGGTCCCGATCTTGGCGGCTCTTCAACTTCGCCGAAGATACTGAATTGGCCCATCAGCAATAACTAACTAAACTAAAAAAAAGATAACTTAAGGGGTGGGGGAAATTAAATTCTCCCAAAACAAGATATGAAAAAAAATAGAAAATGGGCCAATCTGTGGAGTTTTAATTTCCTTGAAATAGATTTTTATCTCCAACCGAGCCTTCCATTTGTGAAGTTTGCAGACAAAAATACAAGATAAATTTGAGTTGAAGTAGAAAATGGAGAGCTTACAAAAAATGATTTGGTGCTTAAGAGGGAAAGAATGAACAGTGATGATGATGGGCTGTTCTGCGGTTATAATGATAGGTTTTTTTTTGTTTAAAAATTCCATGGCGGAAATGGGAATATTGGAGAATTAGATGTTGTTGTGAATGAGGGGAGGAAATGGAGAGTTTGCAGATGAATGAGTTATTTTGCAGTCATGATGATCGGAAGAGAAAGAGAGAAACGAGGATGAATGGGAGATTGAAGGTGTTGGTGATGAAGATTATTTGTTGGATACTTAATGTGTAATTCACTCTTTTATTTAAATTAGTTTATTTTTTATTAATAAAATGATATTTGACGCGTTTTTAATTGACATGTGATAATTTTTTAACGACGTCTAACGAAATGGTCGTATAAGATTACAATTTTTAATTAAAAGGACAAAACATCTTTAAAAATATTTTATGAGACTGTTCAGGAAAAGTACATAGATTAAGGAGCAAATGAGCCTTTAAGCCTCTATATATATTGTCTTAGCTCTTTCTATAATGTAGCAGTATGTTATTATGCCAAGTGGTATGTACTAACGTGACCAAAAGAAACCTAAGAATTAAATTGCAAAATATTATCAAGATCAGAAACTAATCGTTACTTTATTTTATTTTTTTAACGACTCTTGTGAATTTAAATTAAATCAATATTGTTAAAATTGAGCAAATACATTTGATCGGTTGATTAATTTACTCATATTTGTTCGCTCATATTTTCTTAGGTTATGGGTTCTGGATCCACTAAGAGCACTCATTTTTTCCCCATAGCTACTTTTTTCTCCCCTCTAAGCTCTGGCTAAAATTAAAATTTATCAAAAAATAATAATTTTAAAATTTACATGAACAAGAAAAGAATAATGTTGCAATTTATAAATGTTTTTCTATGGGAAATCAATAAACTATGAAATCTAACTATTCGATCACCATGAAATCGAAATATGTTGATTTCTTTGATTTTTCTTGTTACATAACCGCAATGACGGAATTAGCATTAAATATTAAAAGGGATAAGAGTTTTAAGCCTTTAAATCTAAGATATGGGAGGGGCAAATGACCTATTTTATTAATATTTAAACTAAAAAATAACTTAAAAAACTATTAAACCAAAAAAATTTGGGAGGAGCAACACCACTCCTATCACTTGAATGGTTTCGTCCCTGCTTAACCGTCCCGACTTAGGATTAAAGCTCCAACGACTAAAAAATTGGATAAATTTAAATTAAGAATATAGTTAGAATTAAATGTTGAAGAGGAGATATTATAAAAAATCAAAATTATAAAATACTTATTAAGTATTTAATTTTTAAAAATTAAAGGAGATAAAAAAACTAATCTAACTTAAATTTAAACTTAAAATACATTCCTACCTGATTTCACACCCAAACCTTTTCACTTGCTAGGAAGGCATGGTGGGTACGACGTACGGGGGATGCGGAGCCAAGTATTGATTGGATGATTATATGAGAATTAACATAAAGGAAGTTATAAATTTGAAGGATTAGATTTATTAAATTATCTGAAATTTAGATTAAATTAATATATTATATAAATATTAAAAATTATTATTATTATTATGCCCATAAAAATAAAACACATTAATAATTTCATTAATTATTTAATTGTGAATAATTAATAATAATTATTATATTATGCATTGACAATGGAAACATAGCTAATTTTACTATAAAGATTAAAATTTTAAATCCTAAACTTTGAATTTTAATCTTAAAACTTAAAGTGAAATCATAAACCATAAATTCTAAACCCTACAACCTAAACTAATAAAACTAGGGGTGTATAAAATAAACCGTAACCGTTAACCAGTATAACGCTTAAATTTTATCGGTTAATTAACATATCGTTGAGGTTAAACAATTTTGGTTAATCAACCACTAAAATGATGGTCAATGGTTAACATATTGGTTAACCGTTATGAAATTATTTAGACATAAAATGAAGTTTGTGATTATAATTTCTCTATTTAAATATTTTTTTCCTAAAAATTTTAATATAATATTTATCGAAGGAATAATTTTATTATTCTCAAAAGAATTAGTGAACTTGTGAAAAAATAATTGTAATAGGTTACATGGTAATTTGCAATCGATTTGTTAAGTAATCGTTAACCGCTATAGCGGTTAACCGTTTAAAAAGTTAATGGTTAAGTTACGGTTTAATAACAGTTATAACAGTCCGCTTATGCTAAATAGTATGATTAACCTACCATGAACAACTCTACATAAAACCTCAACCATACAACCTAAATCTTAAACTAGACTCTAAATCTTAAATTAAATTAACTTATAAAAATAAAAATATTCACCGTTAGTGCATGAAATATTTTTTCAATAAAAAAATTAATTTATATAACGTTAGTAATCTGAACAGAAATACGTTCTATCTAAATAGTTTATCATATCAATTAATGTCAATTATTTATTCGTCTTAATACAACAAGCACACACCTATATGTTGCAATCCAATTTCCTTAAAGTTGGGCCCTTTTCTCGAGTTGGCTTAGTAGACTTCATCAGAAGTGCAGGGGAGACATGGGATGGATTCAAAGCCCGCTCATGGCTGCCAAAACCCACCAACTTTAGCCTATGTTGACTACAAAACGAAGCCGACGCCCAACGGGGCCTCTCCGGTCTCCTCGATTAACGACTCAAAGCGGCAGGAGCGAGCGAGGGAGGGAGGGAGGGAGGGAGAGGGATCTTCTTCCGCAAATTTTAGGGTTTTGGTTGGATTGGTCAGGCCAGTGAGGTTCAAAAAGGAAAGATGAAAACCGGAACCTTTCTATAATTACTGTCGATTACTACTACAATAGATCAGCTGCTTTTTGAATTAAAATTTTCCTTTAAAATAGAAACAAAATTATTATACGAAGATGGTCAATTTGATTTCGTATCGGGTGATGATTTTGTGTGAGAAAGAGCGTGTGCTTATTATTTGCAGGAAGAGGAAGAGACGGTGTGTGAGAGAGATTTATTAAGAGAGGATCTTTGTGAGAGAGCTTTTGTTTTGAGTGTTAAAGATTTTCATTTCTCAGCTCAAGTTCTTCCATTTCTCCATGGACCGGAAGCTTGTAGTTAGTTTCCCGTTCTTAAATTTTTGAAAATTTACGTTTTTGTTGTTGTTGTTGTTGAATTCAATTAATTTTCTTTTCTAGATTTTGGGAATCCCGTGGGAGGTGGATACCGAAGGTTTGAGGGAATATATGAGTAAATATGGTGATTTGGAGGATTGTATTGTCATGAAGGTTTTCCCTTTTTTTTTTTTAATTCTCTCATTTATTTTATTTATAGATTCAACGATTGGATTCGATTGGAGGATTGTGAAAGCTTAAAATTGCTTTATATGTAGAAAAAAATGTCATTTTCAATCAATTAACTAGCATGGGTTGGTTTTTCTTCCTAAATTTAAATATTCTACCTTAGATACTTTGATGATATGTAGAAAAAATGTGTAATTACTTTCCTTGTTTTTCTTATGTTGTTCATTGATATCAATGTTCTTTTTCCGTTTTATAGGAGCGATCCACAGGTCGATCTCGTGGTTTTGGTTATGTGACATTTGCATCTGCTGGTGATGCTAAGGTCATTGGCCCCCTCACGCTTTTCTTTCTTTCCCTTAGCTTTAAACCATGTGATAACAAATAATGCTTGTTTTCTTTTCTACAGCGTGTGCTATCCATGAGAGCACCTGTAAAGAAAGTAACCAGGATATTTGTGGCCAGAATTCCACCCTCTGTGGATGAATCAACCTTTCGGAGGTAATTAAGTGCAATTGATCATGGTTGTGCTGCCTTTTTTACTTTTTGCTCTTTATTCTCTGAACATGATTTGTCAATAAAACAACGGCTTTGTTTGTTTGAGCTGTCTAATCACGCTCAATGGGTAAAGGAATAATACTGACCTGTTTTGTCTGCTATGTGAGGAATTAACATAACAATCGGTATATTCTTCTTCACAGGCATTTTGAGGATTACGGTGAAAACAGATTTGTACATGCCAAAGGTACTCTCTCTCTCTCTGTATTTGTTCATGTGTCTATGTTATGCTTATGGTTGCATGCAAACGTAGTAGCTCTCTTGTTAGAACTTCCTTAGATTATTATTAAGCATTAGCTTCACAGGATCAAGTCTCAAAATCTCACCGTGGAATTGGCTTTATCACCTTTGCTAGTTCAGGTCAGTTTATCCTGTTCCTGGCTTAGCACCTTTCATTTAATTGTCTGCATCAAATGGTTTGCATGCTTTCGTTTGACCTTTGGGATATTTTATTTGGTGTCTTCGAGACTAAAGTTCTACAATCTATATTCTTGTCTGTTTTTCCAAATGAAAATCCAATTTGTGCAGTTAAGAATCACCTGTTACTTGTTCGAACTTAGTTATATATACCGGTTCTTTTCCTCCTCTCTTTTTGTGTCCGATAGTGAGATACTTATTTTACTTCTACAGGTTCTGTGGAGAATCTGATGGCTGATACTCATGAACTAGGAGGTGCTACCGTAGTAGTTGATCGTGCAACACCCAAGGCAAGTTACATCACAGCCATTGCATTTTGTTTTCGTATTCTATTCCCCTGGAAATTTTACATCTATACTCAATGTGTGTATGGATAATATCACTATTTTGATATTATGTTGACAGGAAGATGATTTCAAGCCTACGGGCAGAATGTCATCGGGCGGATATGGTGCGTACGATGCTTACATTTCTGCTGCTACTAGATATGTTGCAGTTGGTGCTCCTACCTTGTATGACCATCCTGGCCCTATGTATGGAAGTAAGTTCCTTTCCTACCAGTGACTTTGATTTGTGGAATTACTTTTTACTTATGTTGTATCCCCTCCATTTATTGAACTAGGAGGGGAGTCCAGTCAAGGGATGGGAAAAAAGATATTTGTTGGCAGGCTCCTTCAGGAGGCTACTGTTGATGATCTGCGCCAGTATTTTGGTAGATTTGGTCGAATTGTAGATGTTTATATTCCTAAGGTAAAAGTGATGAAATGTCATGTAGAAATGAGAGATGAATTGAAGCCATCTGATGAAGGCTTGGATGCTCTTATATTGTAGGACCCCAAGAGATATGGCCCAGTGTTGCCTAATTTGCCCAAAACCCTGTGAATTTCGTTTGGATTCGTGCGTTCCAATTCACGGTTCGTTTTCGTTCCAATTCGTTTAGGAACGCCAATTGGAGCGAACAAATAGACGTACCAAAAATCCCTTCCCAAAAGTATTGAAGAAGCTTGCAGAAAAAAAAAACCATCGAAGAAGAAGAAGAAGAAGACGAGGAGAAGGGGAACGGATGAAAAAGAAAAGGAAATGTATTTTGGGTAAATTACACATATTACCATCTAATTATCTTTTTACTACTATTTTAGTCACTCAACTTTTAAAATTTTTAATTTACTAACTAAACTTTCACATTACTTCTGTTTTAATCCCTGAATTATTTTATTATTATTTTTCTATAACATAATATTTTTTATTATTATTAAATATAGAAATAATTTAAAATAAAAATAAAATCATATTTTATTATTATTGAAATAAAAATAATTTAAAATAAAAATTTTAAAACATATCTTAAACCCACCCAAACCCTAATCCCCAATTTTAATACCAATCTAGAAATCCCAAAACAACCCCTTTCTTCTCCAGCCACAAATAAAGTTTTTGCTCGGAATATGAATCAAACCGAGGGAGGAATAATAGAACGAATCACACTTTTACCCTCTTAACTCTTAAGGAGAATAATAGAACGAATCACACTTTTACTATTAAACTATACCTGCTACAATGTGATTATTGTATATAAAGGGACCATTTGTCAAACATGGGAATTGGGCGTAATCAAGATAGGATTACAAAATAGGAACATATAAAATTTTGAAAATTAGAGCCTTACCGCCTTTTGTCAGAAGGCTTGTGTTATAGGAGTTTTGATAGATAAGGTTCGACAAAAGGATTTATAATATAAACCTTCACCGGTTGAACCTTCATCGGCCTGACTTTAAGGTGTGAGTCCGATGAAATGCAACGTCACTCCTGTCTATGCCCTGATAAAATGTAAGCAACGGAGTTTAAAAATGAAAGGTTTCAAGTCCTAATAATATCTCCCTCAACCAGTGGTAGTGAAAAATCTTGTAAAAAATTATGAATTTTTTACCCTGCTATATATATATATATGCTATGTTACATGTTTAACAAACATGTCATGCACAGCAGAACAAAGTAACCCCGTTCATTTAATTTTTATTTTTTATAAATATATTTCAGCTTTTGTTTCTCCTTCACACCCTGGTTACTAAGGGTGGTAGAAGATTGGTAGAAGTTCGACCGGTGATATGGTGTGGTTGGAAAAGAAGAGATGGTTTTGAGGTTTATGGATTGAGATTATGATTTGGGGTTTAATGTTTGGTGGATTTAGGATATAATTTTATTTTTTATTTAATAGTAATAAATTTTGATTTTATTTTTTATTTTAAATTATTTTTATAATAATAAAAAATATCATGTCATAGGAAAATAATAATAAAATAATTCAGAGTGAACAGTAGCAATCCGAAAGTTAAGTTAGTAAATTAAAAATTTTAAAAGTTAAGTGATTAAAATAAGAGTGTGAAGATAGTAAAGTGATAAACGGTATAATTCTATTTTTTAACCTAGAAGTACGTGTGGGCCCTATTGCTAGCAGAGTTTTTGACACGTTTGGGTCACGTGTCTCTCATTATTTGTCAAAACCCTTCCCAATAATTCTTCTCTCTCACTGCATCAACTCTTTTATTTTCATAAATTTTAACATATCTTCTTTGTTAAAAAGATGAATAAAAAATTAACTTTAAATATATAGTCTTTCGGTAATAGTTTTTTATTTAAATAAATTTAATAATTATT
The DNA here is from genome assembly GCA_019671005.1 of Hibiscus mutabilis. Classification (NCBI taxonomy): domain Eukaryota; kingdom Viridiplantae; phylum Streptophyta; class Magnoliopsida; order Malvales; family Malvaceae; genus Hibiscus; species Hibiscus mutabilis. Next base: position 44,237,786 of record CM033731.1, read on the forward strand.
TTATAATTAACTTTAAATACCTAATTTTAATCTCTGCATTATTTTGATAATGACATTTAGTACGATTTGTGCTATTTTATAATATGAATCAAGCCGTTTCGACAATAGAGAGAATAGGTCGGAAGGTGGGAAGCCGAAAGGTTCTTGTCCTTTTATTAGTGTTATCTACTATTAAATGTGTTAAGGTATTTAAAAGCCATTTGGGTAATAATAATTGCTTTGCAGAAAGAAAAAAAAATAAACATATAGATAATTTACTTAAAATTTTATTAGTGAATCAAACAAAATATCATCACGAATTATGATCCCAAAATGCGTTTTAAAGAAGACTACTCCTAGCGAACCACAAACGGTAAAACCAATAAATTGCGATCTAGTAGCCGTTCCGCGAATCAAAACGAACAGCGAATTAGATAATACTGATCTACAGAGGTTTTGGTTTTGTATCTTTTGCTGACGAGGGAGTTGCAGACAGAGTATCTCGTAGGTCTCACGAGATTTGTGGACAACAGGTACATGGAAACAAACTTTTATTTTCTTTCCTCGTACTTTATTGCCACCTTTCATCTGAGGCCTGGTTCGTAATACCCTTTTTTATTCATAATTATAAGAATTTATGCATTATAGGAGGCTAAACAAGCCAAGTATATGTTAAATTTATCCTGCCACAATATTCATTTTTACTGTTATGGAAATTAACTCTAGTTCTGAGATTATGCTCTGATTTTTTGGGGGGGATTATTTTTTACTACCATGAATTAATTAGAGAACTGCAGTTTATTATCTTCACAGCTGTAAGTTGAATTGTTAATTCCATTATGCACTAAGGTCATTATGGACTATATGTGCTTTTTAATGGCGAAATTGTGGTTATGATCTGTTACTTACAAGATCTTCTGCAATGTATTTAAAAGTGTTGGGGGGGGGGGGGGAGCGCTCTGCAACTAGTTCACTTGAAAAAAATCGAAATCCTCTTGCAATAATAGGCAAGAGGGGCCTACTCATCTACAGTTATGCCCCTTCGTTTTAGTTCTTTCTACCTTCTATTCTCTGAAATGCAATCAAAATGTCGCAACTTATGTTGATTTAAACTCGTATCATTTTAAATCTAAACTTGCTTTTCAGGTGGCAATAGATTCAGCAACGCCTGTTGATGACGTTGGCCCTAGTTTCATGATGAATCCTGTTGGACCATTTAGAGGTTTTGGTGGTCCAATGCGCCCCTTCGGTAGGATGTATGGAGGCCTGCATTATGACGATGTAAGTATAAATACATACATATATACACACAGAGACTATCGGAAACAACTTAAACAATTAAATTGGGACTTAGGTTCACTTTGAAACAAAGGTGAGCTAATTTTGAAATTAACCCATTTCATAGGAAGAGGAAAATCATTTTTAGACATAAACAGAGTTACTTTTACCCTTTTCGGGTCCTTTAGTCATTTACTCATTTATTATGCATTTCTTATTTAGCAATGGGGTTATGCCTTTGGAAGTACAAGGCCATCGAGAGCAGATTGGCGATACCGGCCATACTAAGCAGCCATGGAATTGCTATGAAGATCTTTCTCGGATGTCAACTATTGAACAATCTTGAATATTACCCTGATATGATTGTAATTCTGATTATGAAGCAGTCATGCTAGACACACTTTTCATTGTGTACAAATTGAAGTATCTAACTAATATTTTTAACAGTGGTCCCTGTCTTTTCCAAACCCTTTCTCCTGGAACTTCCTGTCAGTGGTATGTTGTAAAGTTTCAGTTGTTAAGTGTGTTTGCAAATATTTGATTTTTGACATATGAAGCTTGTCTCCTTGTGTTTTAATAGTCAGAGTTCAAAGGGTTTTTCACCAACTTACAAAACAGTAAAGCAATATATAAGAGTAGGACCAACCTATTCTGGTTAGTGGACATTGAAGACCATAAAAGATGACATTTCCTTCAAAACAAGAAAAAAAAATATCACATCCACCAAGAACAAGAGCTTGAAATCTGCTGTCTCTTGGACCATTGAATCTAAAATTCTATGATACTTTACATGAAAGAGTAGGGAAGCCGAGAAACCTGCAGGCGTTTAACAAAAAAAAAATCGGGACAAAATACTCCATTGCTAAGATAATACTTTGAGTCCATGGAGATAATATCAAATTTACAGAAGAAAAAAAAACAAGAAACTAGAAACCATGGCAGGTGAAACAACTGCCGAAATAACGCATGCGGATGTGGAAGAATGTAAACTTTGCTGAAGTCTTTGGAATCTGATCATCCTCATTGCCTGATATTGAATTTCTCATTTCTTGAGCTTTAATCTGAGAAGTTCTCAGCTTTCTCAAGATCTTATCCATTGATGCTGATCTCTTCTTTTCTAATTTCATCTGATAGTAAGATACATGAAAATGCAGGAGAAATAATTATACGAAAGCTTAAACAACTGGAGGTAGAGACAAAAACAGAGTTCCTGTGTGCACGTGAACCTCTAGTTTTCGTATGGCTGCCTCGGCTTTAGCTCTCTGCAGATTCTCCCATGCACTGATCTTTGCTTCCTCTCTTTGCAGCCTGCAAAATCAAGTTGAAAATATTTTTTCAAAGAAATTCTGACCCTTTTATTTCACTCAACTAATCCCCTAGTTTCTTTTGGATATTAATATTAATGCTCCCCTGAAATCATGCAGTTCAATCTAGGAACTCAATGTGGAAATTTACTTGGAACACTAAAAACTAACATTGAATGAAAGATATTAACTATATTTCATCCAAGTTAGATTCCAGGGATATTATTGGAAAGTTTTGTGGTCCCAACTATTGGAAGTTATTGGAACTCTAATCTTATACGAAAAAAGCAGTGATCTTGGTCCTCCAATGAAGCTAGTGAAAATTACATTCTACACTTTATTAAGAAAAGTAGAACATGTATTTGTGGGAATTCTAAATTCGTATCATGCATTAATTGTGTTTATATTGGAATTTTTACTGTTCTAATTGCATCATGCAGGACCGAAATTAAGGAAGAATGCAATAAAAACATACTTTGAACGGCTAGTTGAAGCCTCTGAGATATCCAGGGATAAAGCAGAAGCTGGGGCGCTGTTTTGGTTGAAGTCTCCAAAATCTGGTTCGCGTTTCTTGATTCTTCTCGATCCATGTCTTTTTGAGCAGTTAGTAACAGTGGCTCGCTTGTCTATCTGCACTTCCCTGATGTCCAGTTTAGAAGGATGGTCATTGTTGATCGCTGCAGGAAGAGGAAGGATAGGAGGAGGTGAATGGCCAAATGAAGACCTCTCTCTTGGCGATGAGTGGTTGCTACTCTCATCTGGGCTCATTTGTGTTGCCATATCCCTCCGTGAAAATGCACGATTGATCATCATTTCGGCATCCTTGATCTCATCGAGTTTTTCATCTGGAAATTTGATCCAACATCAGAAGTTTGAAGCCAGTATGAACATATACGACGTGTAAACCAGCCCTTGCAACATACAAAGTGTCTTGCATATAAATCATTCGACTAACACGACTTCAACAATATAGCTTTCTTATTGCAGTTCCAAGCCACAAACTCAAATGCAATTTAAGCTAACATTTTATAAGAAGTCCAAACAACTCTAAGGTTCTATGTTTCTCGAACTAGGATAGTTAAAAGAGAAACGAAGAGTGGAGCAACATAACTAAAGCTAGCATATGATTCTTCTGCACTCTGGTTCCAAAGTTCCCCTACCAGATGCATAATTAAGAACTTCATCATTCACAATTAGTCATTACAGATTACATATTTAACAGAACTGGGATTGATTGTTAGTATATCTTATGTGCAATTTCAAGTTCAATCTTAAAATTTGTTTTTTTGGGGGGTTAGATTTATCCTACTTAATGTTCTTTAGCTTCCATAATCAGATCAGCAGATAAAATTCTATGAAACATGCACAAGTTGAAATTGGAAGCAACTGATATACCTTGAGAGTTTGGCAATGATGGCTCACTAACCAAATCTGACCATCCAGGTATAATAGCGGATCCAGCCCCACTGCTATCACCCTGCACCATACAAGACTGGTCGCCATCACCATCTCCGCCGGGTGCAGCGGCGGAGACGGCAGCTCTACAACCAACATAATGAACGGAAACCCCATCCGACATCAAAACCCCAGTGGAAAAAGGATACCCCGCCATCAAACTCCTCACATTCCCACTTCCTCCACCATCAAGTAAGTTCATGGACGGCGAGCAATTGGAGGAGAAAGCAATCCCTGGAGGCACAATCGGCCCGCTTTTAGACTTTGGCCGCCTCTGATACTGATAGTTTACATTCTTGCTAACACCATAACCCAAAACGGGGCTACAAATCCACCTCTCCGCATCCTCCCATTTCGAAGGCAACGTTCTCCCACTGTAAAAAGGTGTCAAAGATGAAGCACCGATATGCCTTCTGCTACCGCCATTACTGTTAGATGAAGAACGCGGAACTCGCTCCGAACTCCAACCTTTTTGACTCACCGCCACGCCATTATCACGGAAATCCGAAACTCTTGGGCTTGGAAAAGCACCCAGATGGCTCAAAGAAACAGACCCTTTCTTCATTCACTCTCTCAGTCACCAGAAACAAACCCAAAAAGTCTTACCCTTTTAGCTCAGCTTTACACAGTGCCACAAAGGGCTAAACTTTGAACAAAATAAGATAGGCTGTTTTGGTTTGCGGGCAAGGATGTCCAAAAGAGTCAATAAATTGTTTGAAAGCTGGGTTTTTTTACCGTTCTCTGTAGCTATTTTCTTCATTCTATCTTGTTTAGGGGAAAGCTATCCATTTTGTTGGGTACAAAGATTTGTTTGCATCCAAGACAAGGCTCATAAAGGGTGTTGAGTTCATTGAGATTGAGAAATGCCAAAACAGTGCATCAAATCATTGAATACAAAAGCTAAGCATGTTGACGAACTTTGCATTAAGCGTTCTTTAACAGGCTTAAAAGCTGTATCTATCGAAGACAATGATGGTATTTCGTCGTTTTCTACGTATTCCTTCTTTCTTACTACATGAAATCTCAGATTTTCAAGTAAAACCACACGGATAAGACAACAAAAAACTCTTCCAGAAAGAAAAAAGAGTACGACTGAATATATCCATAGATGGTTGAGCAATGACCAATAAGAACAGGGAAGCCGTATAGTGTATATATATAGGCATTGTTCATACTTGGCATTGTCTTCTGTTGGTTCCTTTACAATAGAAGAAATTAAAATGTTTTTGTATTCAATGTCTGTTTATATTGTTAATTTTCATATATTCCTTCCGTCCAATTAAAGTTATCCTGGTTTTTTAAAAGTAAAAATTTTAAAACTTTGACTATAATTATTTTAAATATTTAAAAAATTAAATTTTATAAAATATATATTTAAAATTATTTGATCGAATTTTTTTAAAATATATATTTTTTTCATTTTTATCACTAATATAATTTTAAATGATAAATGACAAAAGTTGAAAAAACTAGATCTAAAAAAGTCAAATAAGATAGATAATTTAATGGGCAGAATTGTAAACGAACTGAATGTTCAGTGAACCGTTCGACGAGAAAAAACGAACGAATATGAATAAATTTTTTTGTTCATTTAATTAAATGGACGAACATGAACAAATGGATCGTTTGTTCATTTATGTTCGTAAACATTCAATAATTTATTCGTTTATGTTCGTTAAAAATTATTCACATACGTATTTTCCGCCCAGTAGCTCAGTATCCATTTTATTTTACAATAGATTGAAAAAAAACCCTAAATTCCTTTTGCTCTGCCTTCCAAGTTCCACATCATCTCTTTCGTTTGTGTTCGTTTATCATTTTAACAAACGAACATGAATAAATACGAACAAGCTACATTCATTAACGAATGAACACGAACAATAAATTTTGTGTACTTAGTTGTTCCTTTTCATTCGTTTTTCGGTTAAAGTTAAACAAACGAACATGAATATATCTTTGTTCGTGTTCGTTCTTATTTACAGACCTATTAAAGGAACAGAGGGAATACTAGTCCTGTAAACGAACCGAACGAACACGAACGAGTCTATGTTCATGTTCGTTCGTTTAATTTTCACCGAACAAATACACGAACAACTAAACGAACACAATTTCTTGTTCGTGTTCGTTTGTTAAGGAATGTAGCTTGTTCGTGTCCGTTCATGTTCGTTCGTTAAAATGATAAACGAACACAAACGAACGAACATAAAATGACATATGTGTATAAATTTAAACGAACGAACATATATGAATAAATTTATTTTTTTAAATATAATAATTTTGTTATGAAAAATAATAAATATAAATGAATATATGTGAATAGATTTAAACGAACATAAATGAGTAGATTACCGAACGTTCACAAACGTAAATGAACGAACAAGTTATTTGTTCATGTTCATTCATTTAATTAAACGAACAAAAAATCTTATTCATGTTCGTTCGTTTAATAAATAAACGAACATAAACAAACTTCCTGTTAAATGGTTCACGAATAGTTCGTTAAACGTTTGGTTCGCTCTAAAGAATACTAATTTTTGTTATTCAGAGAGATTTATGTTTATGGGATTGGATATTTGCGGATCATTACCTTCAATAGGCAATAATTGAACTATTTAATTGCCAAAATAATGATGATGATAATAATAATTAAAGTATTTATAAAATAGAGGATTTACATTTCTTAATTAAAAACAAAACCTTGGAAGCATATCCAAAGAAAAATTATTATATGGTCTCGGCTCACCACGTCATCCATAGTCTCATCCAATTAGATTCATTCATTTAATGACATGTAGGAAAGAGGTGAAGATTCACCTTGAAAAAAATGAAATAAAAAATTATTATTGGATGGGACCATGGATGACGTGGTGAGACATGCCCATCTAATAATTTTTCATATCCAAAATAGGGCGGATCCTGTGTCCGGTCCCTCTCGGCTACTTCAAATATTTGAAGTGTTACATTTCAAATATTTAAACATAAATTGAAGTTCTTGTTATTAATTGATTTTTTGTTGAAAAGGGGAAGTAATATTCAGGGACTCGTTAAAAAATCTCTCTAAACTTAAATAAAAAAATAGTACTCTTAATAATACTTTACAAGTCAACGAGAAAACTCGACATAAAACTAGAAACTAAACTAGTGTCATGATAAGTCTAAGTGTGACATGACCTGAATACTACCGGGCGGCTCAATGAATTCATGAAATCCAAAGAGAAGTGTTCAAGCAAGGCGAGCGAGCGCATCCGCCACCTTGTTGCTCTCGTGTCCTATAGTCACCAATTGAATCTCTCAATTTCTATCTAATAGATCCCAGATGTGTTGAATAAACGATGGTTGGCAGTTAACATGAGTACGATCAAGTAGTATATGAATAGCTTGGCCACAATCCGATTTCAGCCGTAGTTGACTATTTATTGGCTTTAATATAGTTGACAAAAAAATTAATTCAATATGATTAATTTTTTATTTGATTCGATTTGGTAAAATTTGAATTAAATTCGATTGATAAAATAAATCTTTCCAACCCAACTATTTTTACCGTAAAAAACTTAATTACTTCAAACTTTTTTTTTTCAATTTGATTCGATTTGATTGACTATTTATCTTAAATATAATCTAAAAACTATCATACCGAATTATAAAATTTAATATATCTTTTCCTATTATTAAGTTTTAAACCCATCAAAATATTTCTAAATACTTTAGCCCTATTAGTTTTAAACCCATCAAAAATATTTTTTTGTTTAACTACTGATTTTCGACCTATTGGCCTATTAATCTAGATTAGACTTTGTAGAGGCTCATTAGGGGGCAATCCTCTCAATTTAATTTTTTTCATTTACAATGTCAGGATTCGAACCACTAAACTTTCTTAAAGAATTTAATACTTTATCCTATTAGACCAACTAGTGTACTTATTTTAACTCTATATTGTAATGATTGATTTTTAATTATAAATATTCAAATATGTTTGTTAATATAATCGTAACAAGTTGAACAACAAAGAAATGTTAACAACCATAGAAAATGTAAATTCATTTTGGGAGACTAATAATAATAACAAGAAGCAGCTGATGGCCATTGCTGAGTGTAGGGAAGTAGAGTAGAATTTACAAATAAAAAAAAATCTTGAAGCAAAAGAAAATTAAGATAATTATTCAAAATATTAATTTTAGCCAATAGTAGAATTTATTCCAGGAGTAGGTTGGCTAGAGACACAGAATGGCAGAGACTTGGATAAGAATTTTAAAATTTTAGCTAATTGACTCAATCTAAAATAATAATAATTTATAGAAAAATTATATTACTTAAATTTTTTAATATAATAATACAATAATAGTTTTAGCTTTTATGTTGGATCAGGGAGAAGTAGGGATGTTTTGAACCGAGTTTTGCAGGGATTCGCCACACTTCGCATTCAATTGAACAAGAATGATTATAAATTTCGCGGGTTGTGGGATATGGATAAAGGTAAAAATTAAATTCGATGTGGGTGGTGGGGAAGGCGTGAATATGTCTTTGAACCCGCCCCATTCTCACCCGCCTCGCATCATCCCCACCCGCCCCAGCATATTTTATAACATATGTTATTATAAACATTGTTAAAAATATAATATCAGTTTGGATCATAGTTAAATTTAAGGTAATTCATATTGAATTGTCTTGTGATATTAATGAAAAGTTATTTATTTATATATATATATATATATATATATATATACTATTGAGTTTAAGATTGATCATATCAAATATATATATAATTTTTAAAATTTCAGTTTGAATCAAAGTCAAATTTAAAATAATTTATATTGACTTATCTCGAAATATTTATGAAAATTTATATATAAAAATATATATAATATCTATGTTTACTGGTTTCTTCTTTATTGTTGTTTGCCATTAAGTATTTTCTCTAATGTTTGTTTTCTTCTCGTTAGTCCCCACCATAAGTATGTTATTATTCTACTTCTTTTTAATTTTATTTTCCTAATTTTGTATGTTATTCATATTCTATTGGTATTTGTTCTTATTTTTTAAAGTTTGTTTTTCATTGTTTTTTCTTTTAAGTTGTTTCTATATTGTTTATTTGTTACAACAATTGAAATATTATTTTACATGTTATTTATGCTATTTTCCGGTCCTTTACAATAGACTTTTTATCTTTTTAGTCCAAATTAATTTTTGTGTTGTACAAAATTTAATTTCGTATATTATTATTTTTTAAAAATAGTAACAGTTGGAATAATGTCACATATGTGGTGGGAGTTTGAATGACAAATATTTCATTCTTTTTTATAACAAATTTGATTTATATTTATTTAACTGATAATTATAAATATATTATATGAATGGGTCATGGAGTGGGCAAATAGGGGATTATGTGGGTCTTAGGATCCACGTGGGTGATGGGACAGTGTGGTTTTAGTATTGCGGGTTGCGAGGCATGGATGATTTAAGATTTTGTGTTCGCAGCGGGTCGTGGGACGAGGATAGAGATGAAAATTCTTGACGGAGATGGGTGTGGGATGTTGGAAAATGTGAGGAAAATGGTAACTTTGAGCCATATTTCGAATGAGTAATGGTGGAGATTCGAATAATGATTTTATTGGATCTAATTCTACTCCATGAGACCTTTACAACGGTATCTCATATTCTCAAAACGGTTGAGTGGTGAATGAGAAATTGATGCTCAAAGTAGGATAGTTGTGAATTTAATAAGGAAGTGAAAACCCCCTATCCCACATTGATGGGATAAATTAAATGGGAAGTGTTTATATACACTTACCCACTTAGTGGTCATTGAATGATTTGAATGGAAACAGTGCCTTCTGCGCAGGCGTAAGGGGTGCGAATCAAAGCTCGTTGAACGCATTTAGGTTGGGGAGCACCTGCATGACGTGGGCGACACGAATGCTCGGGCTGGTAATGAGTGCAATTCACTGGAATATTCTGCTTTAATATGGTATTAACAAATTGTTATCAATTTGATTCGGTTAAATGGTTAATAACCTCTAATTCAGAATATTATAATTTTCACATTTAACCTAGATCACTCCCCTCTAACCCGCTTTTCTATGTTTTACTCTGTAAGTCTTTCTAAAGTTGTTTTCGGTGGTAGGCGAAGGCAAGAGTAAGTTCGTGATCTCAACGGTAGTGCAACTGTGGCTAATCATATGTTGCTGTATCTTGAGAGACAAACGACCAACGAACTCGAGCACTATAGTAGTGGCCGAAAATCTGTCTTAAGGAAATTGTGTTTGTGCAGGCCTCAATACGTTTCCAACTTCGGTTAAATCGGTTTGCTGATTTTACATATGTTATATCGTTTTATATTTTATTATGTTCGTTTAATAATAAATTAATATTAAATTTATTATTTATTATTTATTCTTAGATTAACGCTATTTTTCTAACAATCTTAAGACAAATTTCGAGGTTTTAATCCAAGACGAACATGAATTCGCTATTGCCATGTTTGAAAGTCTGGTGATAAACCGCGTTGGTTGTTGATATGAAATTCTCATTCGTTAATCTCGTAATTAACAAACATTGAACAGTTGTTGATCTTACTCATTTTTCAATTTGTTGTTATTCACGGTTTGGTGCATTACTTTATAGCTTTTTATATGTTTTTAAATCACAATGGCAACTAAAGGAAAAAGGGCATTCCTATCCCGTGGAAATATTGAGTGGATATGGACACGAATGCTTCAACTCGAACTTTTATGAGATGCATCATTAATGGTTATGTGTTCCAGAAGTTAGAATACGCAACTTCATGATTGTTGCGATTGAAGCCTTGATTGCTACAAGGTGTTAAAAGGTAATACCTTAAATTTAGGTATTATTTTGATATTATTATTATGGTAATATTAAAACCATAATTTATTGTATTATTAAGGCAATTTTTAATATTCCTTAAATAATTTTAGTTTTTAATAAATAATGGCATGAATATTTTTTCCTTTGTACTAATAATTTCCTTTTGAGAAATTTTATAGTGACGAACAGGATACTCAGGCAAAATTTTGGAAACAAAGATCTTGTAAATAATTCATTTCGAGAATTTAATTCATGTCGTTTTAACAGATTTACGTGATCTTCTCCAAAAACAAGAATCAACAAAATTAAAGGATCAATTTTCTTTGATTTTTGTTGCCTTGATATCACTATTTTGGGTTTTAGTGCTACTAATCCCAATGTTTAACAAAAGATATAAGGGAAATAAATCATTGAATTTATTTCCCCATTAGAATCTTGCATTGATTCTAATTTGGCAAGAAAAATAAAGCATTGAATTTATTTTCGGGGAATCAAGTATGATTCTATTTTGAAAATAAATCGGTGAATTTATTTCTGGAAGTAACATTGGTTACCAAATTCAAAACACTGATTCCGACCGAGGTCTCGAATCAAAGCATAGAAGAATTTTGTTCTCTATGTTAAAATTAAATTCTTAAAGCCTATTCTGATGCATGTTATGAAGTGTACAGTGTTTAAAAATGGCTAAAGAATTGTGAGGATCGTTGGACCATAAATGGAAGATGTCAGTGCTAAAAAATACTTAGTTACCAAATTCTTAATGATTGATTCCAAATTATTGTGAATCAAAGGCAGTGATTTTAATTGATCACTCATGTTTGGAATAATTTCAAGAATAGAATCCATAAATGAATGATTTAATGATAATATGAGAATGCATGTCTAGGATTGGTTTTTTGAAAGACTTGGTATTTAAGCGTGCCTAGTGCACCACCTCTCTTTTTATAAGTTACCTACCTGGTGCGCTGCTCATCATTGTTCTTTCTATTAGACTGTGGGAACTTTTGTTTCAGGTTTTAGTTTACTAAATTCCTAACATCTAACAAAAGTTAGAAATTGTGTCTCTGTTTCTGGATTTAGGTTCTGACTAAATTCCTGACAATAAACAGATTCATAATATTCCGTTTCTGGTTTGTGACTATGTGGCACAATGAAAAAACCAGTGAAATTCATTTGAAAGAATTTCAAAATATGTTGCATATTTGACCATGATAAACTTGGTCAAAATATTTGGAAAGGAAGATTCTTCCTATTATTCGAGAGGATAAGGTCAATGTTGTTACCATCTTCAAATATTGCTAATACAAATATTGCTAAGACAAATATTGCTAGGGCAAACATAGTGGAAGTTAAAACTGACTTCAAACCGCAAATTAGACGGTGTGGTCAAGAAGTTAAATTTCATGGGAAATGCTTTAATTGCCATAAGATAGGAAACAAGTCTTCAGACTATACTTCCAAACAAGATCAATGTTGTGACAAAATTTTGTCATAACAATTGATATGGCAAACAATCATTTGAAGGAAAATTTTATTACCTTCATGATAGCACAAACTAATGTTATGTGTATTTGCTTAAAAACAAAAGTGTTATATAGAAATTATTCTCTATAAGCAAGATGCTGAAACCCAAACTTAATAAATTGATTAATTTGGGGAGAAACTCTATTTGAGTAACGCTACAACATCCAAGGGTACAAATGACTTTGAAGATAACATCTGAAAAGGATTGAATCTTCAAAATGTGTCTGATTTGTGGGGAAGTTGTTCTATCAACTAATTACCTTTAAATAAGGTATCTCAAAACATAAGAGATAAGACACCATATGAGTTACGGAAGGAAATAAAACCTTCCTACAACTACATAAAAATGTGGGGTGGCTTGCAAATGTAATGTTCCCATTACCAAAGTAAATGGAAATAAGTTGACTATATTTTCATTGACTATGTAGAAACATAGTAACATATATCAATTTCTTTTGTACAAACAAATTCACAAGAATGTGAAAATGGAAACAAAGAATGACTCATTCTTTGAAAATATATTTCCTATATAATTAGGGAAGTTGATCCAAGTTTAATGAAACAAACTTTGGAGACTATCAATGAAAATAGTCCATACATTCAACAAAAGGTTGAAACCAAGATATTCTCATGATGACGGGTGAGTACGACAAATGATTGAATGTCAACATTATGATACATGATCCTATGTTAAGGGCATACTCATTGTTAAAAGTAACAATGAAATGGTAAATGTACCAAATGCATGAAAATATGAGAATGACATGTTTGATTTTGGGTATCCAAGTCTAACAATTGTCTGATGATCTCATATTGATACAGTCACACTACGTTGAATAAAAGATTGAAAGTAAGATATTAAGAGTGTGACAAATGTGTGTATGTCAAAACTAGGATATATGATCATATGTTGATGGCATACAATAAAATGGTAAATATACCAAAGACTTGTCAAATTCAAGATTGATATGGAAAATATGAAATTGACAGATTTGATTCTGGGCATCCAAATCAAATGGTCACTTAAGGTCTCATATTGACACAGTTACACTACGTGGACGAAAGAAGTTTGGCAAGGATGTTTCTAGTATAGCTAGAACTCCAATAAAGACCAGCCAATATTTGTTCAAATGGAATATGCAAGATGTGCTTTCACTGTGAGCAGTTTAAGCAAGTTTCATAAGTAATTCAAAGCCAAAAGCTCTGAATAGCGATAGTGGGAGTATTGGGATACCCTAGATACACCCAAGATTATAACTTGTATTATTCCAAAGATCCTACTATTTAGAAGGATTCTTCGATTCCAGTAAGATATCTAATTTTTAAAGATATCAAAGGCACAAGTAAATATGTTTAACATCGAAGAAAAGAGCTATGTCATGGGATTTCTCAAGACAAACGGTTACAACTAGATTCATAATAGAATCTGAGTTTTAGCTCTAGAAAAGTCTGGAGAAAAAGTCAAATGACTTTAAAATATCTTGGAAGATATTCCCGAATAGCCAAAGCATGTGCCAACAATATTTATATATTGAAAACCAAAAATTGGTAGAGCATAAAGCTTTATGTATAACGATAAGTCAAGATATATGTGTCGCCGGTATAATACTATTAGACAACTGATCTCAAATAGGGTTATCAAAGGATAACGTTACGGGTCCGCTAACCAAAGGGTTAAATCCAGATTAAGTTGAAAAAACATCGAAATGAATGAGACTAAGCCCAGGAAAATTTAAGGCGCTATGTGAAGGAAAACCCTACCTAGTTGATTGGAGATCCCAAGATCTAGGTTCAAAGGGACAACCTAATTGCATAGACCTCTATGGTCATTGTGGGGGGGGGTTCTCTCAAATCCGTTCCTATGATGTAAACAGTGATCAAAAGTGGTATAGGCTAAGTAAAGCTTTTAATAACCATTGTGTGCTTCGGTGAGCCAAGCAACATAAGTTACTTATGTGAGAGTGAAGTGAGGCCGCTTCAAGGAGACTACTGGCATAGTTATCTCAAACTCTTGTAGAACTAGGCAATGTCTACGGCCATATGAACATAACCATGAGAACTAAAACTCTTGTCAGTGTAATCACTCATTTTCACTAATACATATTAGTATTGCATATATACTTACTATATTATATGTTTATTATTTGCATGAGTGTTACTAGTATATATAAGGTGTGGTGTGTGTGTATATTATAAGCTATGTATGTATACGTACTAATGGTGTATGTGTGTCGCGTATGTATCTATAGAGTACGAGCGTATTTGTTTAATGTGTGTAGATGTTATGTTAGTATGTTACATTAATATTTGCATGTGTATTCGTATGTTACACTTATATGGGTGTGCAAGTGTACGTATATATGTAACGTTGTATCATTATTATTATTATTATTATTATTATTATTATTATTATTATTATTATTATTGGACTAGTGTAAAATAAAATTTAAAATATAAAACCCAAATATTAATTAACAAATCCAATCCAATTTATTACAAAAACCCAAAAATATATTACAAGGCCCATATTGGTCTGACCCGGATATTAAAAACCCTAAAAACTAAGTCGATACCCTCTTTTTTATCTTGCGGCCGCCGTCATTTGGACCGTTGGATCAAGTCTTGATCCAACGGTCCGATCAGTCAAAGATAATCCAAATGGCGCGCGTGTGATGTCACTCTCCAGACCGTTCGAATGCTCACTCGCGCTCCAGCAAGTACCACGCATTTCAAGGCTCGATCTAGGCCGCTCATCCCCCATGTAATCACAACCGTTGGATCAGATCTGATCCAACGGCCGTGAGTAGATCCGGCGAAGACACCACCACCATGACTTCCCATGCCGACACCACTCCGCTCCGCATCTTGCCCGGTTCAACCACCGCGCTCGAGAGAACGTGCAAAAGCACCAAAAAGATGGATTGTCGGTACCAAAAAAATCAGATCGATATATATTTCAATGTAATAGACGCTAAAAAAAAAAAGGAAGGCGAGAAAAATCCAAAAATTGTTGTATTATCACCAAAGTCTTGAAATACAAAGAAAGCAACGCAAGTTCAGTGGTAAAAGAAAAAAACTTCTTGTCTTTCTTTCTTACTTACATGCATAAAAATGGAGAGTTTACGTAAAAAGAAAGAACCTTTCCTTTGCCGGCGATAAGCTCTGAGGAGTGAGCCACAAAAAAGGGGGTTCTTCTTTGTCCTTTAGCTTCGAAATACCATAGATCTAAGATTTTGGTGGTCTCAAAATAAAAGCGTGACGGTTTTTGTGAGGGTTTTGGGGTTCGGTCTTTCAAAGATGGAGTTTTTGTTCTCGAAGAGGGGTCGAGGTTAGGTCTTAGAACCGATAGGCGTAGAGGTGGTGGTGGCCGGATGGCGGACCATCACCGGCCTCGAGAACCATGGCGGCTGAAGGGTCGGGGCTTGGGTTTTTTCTGGTATATTAGAGAGGAAACGAGAGCTTTTGCTCTGAAGAAAAAAAAATGAAAGGAAAAATGAAAGTGGGGGTCTGATTATCGGGTCTTATAGACCTAAAATAAAATAAAAATGGTCTAATTACATCATAAATCCTCCCTTGTCCCCTATATTTTCGTTTTGAGTTTTCCGCATGGGTTAATCACGATTCTGGTCCTTTTTCTTTTCCATTTTATTTCGTTTTGATCACTAAATTAGCCGAATTCAGATTTTAAATGGTAAAATTACCCCTTAACCATCCCGCGTTTTTGAATTTTTCATTTCGGTCTGCCCTTTGGTCTAATTACGCCCCAATCCTTTCAAGTTTGATCATGATTGCATTTTCGTCCTTAAATTGCATATTATTATCCTTTAATTTCTGTCACTGATGTTTATTTCTTTTCATTTCAGTCCTGTTTTCATGTAAATATTTATTTCGTATTATAATCGTGTATGTTGATGTAGTCTTTTGCCCTATTATATATCCCTCATACGTACCTCGTATTTTAAGTTTACATGTATATGTGTATGTTTAGTTTAGTTTAGTATCTTATTTATGTTAGATTAGTATTACATTATGTCAATACTTATTGCATTTAAATATTTTGCCATGTTTTATATTTTTGTCACTAAAGTTGCATATGATATATAAATTGTTAATGCGGTGCTCTTTTATCCGAGCGTAAACGGGGCCAGTATCAGGCGTAGTGATAGTGGTTGGACGTTTACTCTTGGATAACGGGGCCCTTAAAATTTATTCGCAATTAGGACCGAATTTTAAAATAATCGTCACTCTAATCCGGAAAATCCAATATTAATAAAGCGATAATTATTAAAGTACCAATTTTTGGGCGGTGTGGGGGTGCTAATCCTTCCCCATCCGTAACCGACTCCCGAACCCTGTCTTTTTTGAATCTCTGGTTTTATGGTGTCCGGTCTACCTAAGTGGCCGGTGGCGACTCCATTTTTCAAAAATAAGGTTTCTTTAAAACCCCCATGGAATAAATATTTTATATCCAAACACCTTTCAAAAATCCTTCGAAAACACCATCGTTTTTTTATTTAGCGTGCCTTCGCTACAGATGGCGACTCCGCTGGGGACATTTTAGTTTTTCAAAAACAAATGAGAGTCAAGCTTTTAAAATAATTATCGCTTTACTAATATTGGAAATTCCGGATTAAAGTAACTATTAAATTAACATTCGGTCATAATTGCGCGTTTATTTTAACGCATTTAAAATATGGCATATAAACCCGTCTTTTTAAGTGGGGGGAAAACGCTAATGCTTTCGTGGAGATATCGTTCTCCCGTATGGGCCTAGCAAGTACCTTCGGGGCTCGAGTACCTTATGCTTTCGTAAGGATATCGTTCCTTCGTACGGGCATAAGCGAATGGGTCCCCAAATTGAACCCGTTGAAAAAGGAGCCTATAATGGGTGATGATCGGGGCCTTGCTACCCTTAGTAGGGGACAGCAAGGACAATTCGGGTACCTCCTAGCACCAACACTGCATGAAGAGAACATAGAAACCTACCTGTTAGAGCCATGCGGATAACCTTAGGTTTTAGACGGGATAAATAGGGTTGTTTTGTGTGTTTATTCTGCTTTAATTTTGTCATTTTATTTATATATTTATCAATTTTATCTGGTACTGACTTGTTTTTTTTTTTCGCTTTTTCTCATACATCATTGCATTTGCATCGCATAAAGGTCTTGGATCAAGTGGTTTGCCTGATCGAAAAGTCTTTCACTATGGAAAAAAAGGTGTCTTAGGAAAGAAGAGCTTAATTTGTCGATCGGACATTGGTCGAGGTCAACCAAAAAATCCAAGGGGGACGATCGCCTAACGAACGCGTAATAGCTGGATACACCTATGTGAGTCTCAAATGAACGACTTGTGGGATCTTCAAAGCATTTGGGAAAGATGGGACCGAAGGCTACAAGACTTATTTAGCGATAGTTATGGCGACATCGCGCAGCTATTATATGTTCGGATTAACCAGCCCCTACTCCGAGCTATAGTCCGATTTTGGAATCCGGCTTTTTCTTTGCTTCACCTTCAATGGGCAAGACATGATGCCTACGGTAGAAGAGTACACTGCTTTACTTAACCAGAAAAATATTCAGAAAGATTGGATCTACGCCAAGCCTCAAGGAATCGAATTACACCGCAAAACTCAAAGCCTTTGCAGGAATGAGTGATGATTGGGTTAGTGGCCTCCTTCAAATCCGAGGAGATAATACAGTCTTTGCATGGGAGAGTATTCGGGACATCATATCGACACATCCAGACGAGGCAAAGAAAATGGACTTATTCGCTTTAGGAATATATGGCTTGGTGATCTTTCCCAGAGTACTCGGGAACATTGACATAGCCATTATGGATTTGTTTGAGCGGGTGAAACGGAGAGCAAACCCGGTACCAGCAATCTTGGTCGAGACTTTCATTTCTTTAAACGCTAGCCGGAAGCATGAAGAAGGACGTTTTCGAGGATGCGCACAGCTATTACAAGTATGGATCCAGAGTCACATGTGGAAGACGCCGACGCGGGTTCTGCCGGGGATATCCTTCCAAGGTTTTTCGCCTTTACGAGAATACTTAGCAAAGGAATGGCGAGAAGATTTAAAAACAAAAATGTGGACCAGCATTTTCTTCAGGAACATTCAAGATGAAGACATAACATGGAGGGTCCCATGGCTCGGTAAAGTTAATTATTTTCTATACAGTTGTGGTGACTTCAACTGGCTGATGATGTTAGGATTACATGGAGGGATCGCTTGTGCTCCACTTTTAGTGTCTCGGCGATTCGGATCACGGCGATTCATTCCCAATACCGCGGGATAAGCCAAACTGAATTTCTTTTCAAAGGAGAGTTCAAAGGAAAAATTCGACCATCATGAGGGCTTGGGATCATTGTTATCGGATCGGGGTGGAAGGAGACACCGAGCACATGACTACCCCCAGATTACGATCTTTGGAGACGTTTGAGGTTAATAATGTGATTCCCGAATCGATCAAGGACCAACAAAGTCACTCAAGAGCTTACAAGGGTGGTACCATCCGGGCCGACATCTTAAGGAGTGAACTCAAGAAGTTAAAAGGAAAATGGACATTCAACGGACCCAACATGCGGCGAACTCTATAAGGCAAGCTTAGAAGTTGATGAGCGAGACGGGATCATCGGCAATTGAAGAAATTGAATGCAGATTTAAGTGACAAAAATACTCTTTATCAAAAAGATGCCCTCTATTACAGGCAAAAATACAAAAGGCCGGCGAGTCGGTTCATAGTGTGGAAAGAGAAAGAATGAACGGCATCCGTTTGGTGGAAGAAGAACGAGAAGTTAACAAAAGAGCGATCGAGAAAGAGATTGAAAGCTGTCGTTTGGCTATGGAGGAAGAAAAACGGTCCGCCAAGAAGGCCATTGATCAAGAGAGAAGATTCGGACAAGAAATCTGCAAAGGAAAAAACAAAGTTTGTTCATCATGAAAGAGAAAGTGTCGCCGTATGGAAAAGAAAATCCATGAATAGCCAAAAGATCATTAGAAATGCAGAAACTGTGCGATGACACTCTTCAAAGTTTGGGGCAAAGCCAAAGTCAAAATGATGAATTAAAAGAAAAGATGGCGGAAGCCGAACACTCACTTCAAATGTATTCTTTGTAGGAATAATTTCGCTGAGCTGCAAGAAAGAGAACGTGAAGTGGGTGTGTTACAAGCACGAATCGGATCCCTCGAAGCAGTTGTGGAGGATTACAAGGAAAAAATTAATGTGTTCGAGGAAGCTGCAGCCGGGGGGGACACCTATTGGCAGAAGAGATTACGCGACGCTGCTCGAATGGTACAGGACAGAGACCAGTACTACGCAAATCTAATGGTGGACATACAGCGAGTTGCCAGACACGTAAATGATTTAGCTGTCGAGGCTGAGACACTCCGACCTTTTATAGCCCCGGGAATGGAAGAAGCTCCTAGGTTCCTCAAGCTGCTCAAGGCAATTGGAAAGTTAGGGGATAGAGCTAGAGTCTATCTATAGGACTCTGTGTTATAATTAGATCTTTTGTACTAGGGATCTTTACTTTGTAACACGAATTTTGTTGTAATCAAGACCCTTTAATTCCCGTAAAAGTAATTCAAAAGGGTGATTACCAGCGAACCAAGATACCTTGTCTGCATGCATTCTTGCATTTGCATCATAACATTTGCATCATCGTACATGCATTTATTTTTTACAACCATATTAACAATATGAATATTGTGGCATTCCAAATGTGTTAACCCGCAATCATTCATCACATATACTTTACCCGGCTACAAAGAAAGCTCATGGAAGAAAGAATAATCAATCTAGAAAGAGGCGCAGAGAGAGCTCGAGTCAAGGCTTGAAGAGGCCCGGAGAGAAGCCTTAGTGATCAGGATTGCACGATCACAAACTTCAATAGTATCGACATAACGGCGGCATTCTTGGCAAAAAGTCTCGGAAAACGAGTAGAAGGAGAAAATATCCCAGAGCCGAGAAGGTACCCGGCTCACTTCAAGGTTCAACCAACTGCACCAAACCAGGCTAGGAAGGTGTATATTGACCCTACAGAATGTCTTCCAGCTTTCAAGTAGGGGCACCCGAGACTCAACCCCTTGATACCAAGCCTTTGTATGAAGAAGAAGTGTCGGACCTAAACATGGTCGAAAGGATCGGGAATGAGGTAGAAAGAAAGTGGGAAGAAAGATTTCGCCTCATGGAAGAAAATTTTAAAGCGTTACAATCAAATGAAGAATCGGAAACAACGCTAGTGATCTAAGTCCAGTGTCCGATCTTGTCTTGCCACCAAAATTCAAAACGCCGGAGTTTGATAAATATGACGGAACCACATGTCCTTCGCACACACATAACGATGTATTGCGAAAAAATGGCGGCTTACCATAAAGATGAAAAGCTACGATCCACTTTGTTTCGGGATAGTCTAATCGGAGCGGCATTACGTTGGTATACTCGGTTAAGCAAAGCAAATGTCAAGACATGGAAAGATTTGTCTAAAGCATTTTCCGAGCAATACAAACATGTAATGTACATGATCCCTAGCAGAATTATGCTAGAAAATATGGGGCGAAGTCCAATGAAAGCTTGCGACAATATGCCCAAAGGTGGAGAGAAGTGGCCGCCCAAATCCAGCCACCTATCCCGGAGCATGAAATCACGCCATTATTTGTCAATACTCGAAAGGGGCACTCTTCAATCGCCTCATCAATAACACAACACAAGTTTCGCCGACTTGATCGGGGGTCGGGAGTCTCTCGAACGGCAATCAAGAGCGGCGGAATTGATGGTGGGGAAGGGTCTCGAAAGTACAACAAGAGAAGTGAAGTAAACGCCACCAGCACCTATACCGCCTCGAAGAACTTCACAGTCTCACAGCCCCAAGCACCTGTGGGAAAAAACGCAAAATTCGAATCAAAGAGATGAGAGAGTCACGAGAAAGGATAAAGAGAGAGAACTTTCACTCCCCTACCGGTTTCATACTCGAGCTTTATTCCCAGTTGTATGAAGCCAGACTTGGTCCGACCATACATCGTTAATCCTGTCAATCCACCCTTCCCGCCTTGGTATAATCCAAGCGCACATTGCGACTATCACGGCGGTACCTCTGGACACCCCACTTGAGAACTGCCTTGCCTTCAAAAAGCTTGTGCAGAACTTAATTGATTCCGGGATATTGAAGTTTGAAGAGCCTAGCGTAGCCAACAACCCGCTGCCTAATCATGGGAGCAGAGGGGTAAATGCTATAGAAGAAGGTTTTACCAGGAGGATAAAGGATGACGTGTCAGAAGTTAAGTCTCCTTTACGGTGGGTATTTCAACAGTTATGCATGGCTCGTATGATCAATAAAGGCATGATAATAAGGCAGAAAGAATGTGGAAAGTATTGCGAATTCCATCAGACTGAAGGGCATGATATCCAAGAATGTGATGAGCTCAAGAAATTGGTGCAGAAGTTGATGGATGGAAAACAAATTGAATTCTTTGAGGAACCCATGGGGAAGGGATCAGACGTACACATGACAGATACCCCCAAAACTAGATACGGGAAGGATAGACCTTTTATCATCTCTCCCAGGGTAGGGAATGCAGGTGTCTCCCAAGGAGAAACCAGCAAGATAAATCCCAAGATCGTCATTTCAGCACCATCTCCATTCCCATTCAAAGACATGCGACAAATTCCCTGGAATTATGCCGCGAATGTGACCATGCCAGAAAAATCAAAACACGAACAGGTAAAAGAGCCTACGCTGGAAGACCAACAAAGCCAAAACAATGTGAACGTTGGTGAGGCAGGCCATTTCACCAGGAGCGGCCGATGTTATTCCTCCGAGGCTTTGAGAGCAGCTGAAAAAGATAGGGGGAAGAGTACAGCAGTTAGCCCTGCACAGATATTTGGAGAAGAACCTCCCCAAAAGATAAATGAACCGGTAACTGAGGCCCAGGCCAAAGAATTTCTAAAGTTCTTGAGACATAGCGAGTACAGCGTAGTGGAACAACTACGGAAACAACCGGCCAGGATCACAGTGCTGGAATTACTCTTGAGTTCAGAGAAGCATCGGGAGACACTATTGAAAGTGCTGAATCAAACTTTTGTGCCCCAGGACATTTCTGTAACAAACCTGGACATGATAGTGGGGCATATTACTGCCTATAATCATATCACGTTCAGTGATGATGAGATCCCGGAAGGAGGAATGGGGTCCACTAAAGCCCTTAACATCACTACCCACTGCAAAGGGTATGTATTACCAGGCGTACTGATCGACAACGGGTCAGCATTGAATGTCTTGCCTATGGTAACCCTGCAAAAATTACCAATAGATAGTTCGCACCTAAAGCCTTGCTACAACTCGGTAAGAGCTTTCGATGGTACGCAAAAAGGAACAATGGGGAAAATTGAGATACCCCTATTGATCGGACCAACTGAATATGTGATCGATTTTGTGGTGATGGACATAAAACCATCTTACAGCTGCTTGTTGGGAAGACCGTGGATCCACTCCGCAGGAGTTGTCCCATCATCATTGCATCAGAAATTAAAATTTGTAGTTGAAGGCAAATTGGTCACAGTAGAGGCAGAGCATGAATTTGTTGCTTCCGTGACATCAGACACCCCCTACATTCAAAATGATGAAGATGCTGCAGAATGCTCGTTCCGAGCATTAGAACTAGTAAATGCCACATTCGTTTCAGAGGGAAACCGGATCCCCTACCCCAGGTTATCTAATTGTACCAAGATGACCGTCGCAGAAACTCTGGGCCGAGGAGCCAAAATAGGAAAAGGGTTGGGGAAGAAATTACAAGGAAACCTGAGACCCAAGAATATGACAACCAAGAAGGATCGTTTCGGGCTGGGTTACCAACCAAGTGTCCAACAGAAGAAAGAGGAATATAAGAGGAAGGAAGAACAAAGAAAAGCCAGATCTAAAGGAGAAGACATTCCATGGAGACCGATACCCTTTCCTAGTTTGAAAGCCACTTTTGTGTTCGGAGGGTTCTACCAGCCAGGTCAAGATATTGGAGAGGCAATGAAGAAAAATGATGAACTTAACCAGGAGGAAGTACTCAGAGAATCATTTGAAGGGATGTACATCAACATGGTAGCTGAAAAGGACCGCGGCAGCAAAATGTTGACCAACATCCGCCCTTGCCATCCCGGGGAAACACTCGATAACTGGAGCTGCATTGATCTACCCGTAGTTTTTAGGAATAGATCAGAGTAATGCTCCGAATCAACCTTTTGTTTTTGCCCATAAACAATGGGGATCTCTTGTATGGGGCACCTATGTTAACTTTTTGATTGAAATGAAAATATCCCCACTTTCTTAAAAATGACCAAAGTCTCATTTATTCCATTCATGCATTCTTCATATTCATTCCCTTCATGTAAAGCCATCTTTTTCCCAATACAATTCATTCTCGTTTAATGCAGGTCGCTCATGATTGACGATATGAATGATACGGATCAATCTCGAGTAAATTTCGAATGCCCTGAGGTCTCGGAGGAAATTGAGGAAGGATATGATGAAAAAGAAATTGAGGTCCCGGAAGAGTTAAAGAGAATGGTGGACAACGAAGAAAGACAGATTATGCCCCACCAAGAAGAAATAGAAATTGTCAACTTGGGGACTGAAGAAGCGAGAAAAGAAATAAAAATAGGAAGGACTATTTCCTCAAAAACCAAGCATGAACCGATAGCCATACTTGAGAATTCAAGGATGTCTTCGCTGGACTTATCAAGATATGCCGGGATTGAACACCGACATAGTGGTGCACAAATTGCCAACAAAATCGGAGTGCAAACCAAGACAAAGAAAAACTTCGGAGAATGAGGCCGATATGTTGTTAAAGATCCGAGAAGAAGTGAAAAAGCAATTTGATGCTTGGATTCTTAGAGGTAGCCAAATACCACGAATGGGTTGCAAACATTGTACTGTACCAAAGAAAGACGGGAAAGTTCGTATGTGTGTGTAGATTATAGGGATCTGAACCGAGCTAGCCCTAAAGACAACTTCCCTTTGCCACATATTGACACGTTGGTTGACAACACCGCAGACATTCATGGTTTTCCTTTATGGACGGCTTCTCGGTACAAACCAGATAAAGATGGATCCTAACGACATGGAGAAAACCACATTCATAACCATGTGGGGCACTTTTTGTTATCAAGTAATGCCGTTTGGGCTAAAGAACGCAGGGGCAACATACCAAAGAGCAATGGTGACTCTTTTCCATGACATGATGCACAAAGAAATAGAAGTATACGTGGATGACATGATTGCCAAATCCCGAACGGAAGAAGAGCACCTATAGAACTTGAGAAAACTATTCCAAAGACTACGGAAGTACCAACTGAGGCTCAATCCTGCCAAGTGTACCTTCGCCGTTACTTCTGGAAAACTCCTAGGGTTCGTAGTAAGCAGAAGAGGGATTGAGATTGATCCCGATAAAGTGAAAGCCATCCAAGACCTTTCACCACCCCGCACGCAAAAGGAAGTCCGCGGTTTCTGGGAGGCTGAATTATATCTCTCGTTTCATTTCCCAATTAACCAATCAAAGCGACCCGGTCTTGAGACTTCTTAGAAAGAATAATCCTGGCGTGTGGGATGAAGAATGTCAAAAAGCCCTAGAAAAGATCAAAAAGTACCTGACAAATGCTCCAATTTTAGTCGCACCAATGACAGGTCGACCACTAATTCTCTACTTAACGGTCTTGAGAATTCAATGGGATGTGTACTTTGGGGCAACACGATGAGTCAAGAAAAAGGAGCAAGCCATCTATTACCCGAGCAGAAATTCAATGATTGCGAAACACGGTACCCGCCCAAATCACGAGAGTTGTGTTGTGCTCTAGTTTGGGCTACCAAGCGGCTCGGACAAGACATGTTGTACCATACTACCTGGTTGATATCCAAGCTAGACCCATTAAAGTTCTTAATGGAAGCGCCAGCACTAACGGGAAGGATGGCTCGATGGCGATGCTATTATCCGAATTCGACATCGTATATGTTAATCGTCGGAGAAAAGCTGTAAAGGGGAGCGCCGTAGCGGATTTCTGGCTAGTCGTGCCGGATGACTATGAGACATTGAACTTTAGTTTCCCGCACGAAGACTTGATGTGCATTACAACCGAAGAAGAGATTTCAGATGACAAGTCATGGAAACTTTACTTCGATGGAGCCTCCAACGCCCTCGGACACGGGATAGGGGCAGTGCTAATTTCACCTGAGGACGTCTATTATCCTTTCACCAGCAGATTGGAATTCTTCTGCACAAACAATATAGCTGAATACGAAGCTTGCATCATGGGACTGAACTCAGCCATCGAAAGAAAGGTTAAGGAACTTCGAGTGTTCGGAGATTCGTCCCTAGTCATTTACCAATTGCGCGGGGAGTGGGAAACCAGAGACCCGAAGTTGGTCAAATATCACGAATGGATCCAAGAGCTCGTCAAAGAGTTCGAAAAGGTCAGCTTCAATTACCTACCCCGAGAAGAAAATCAGATGGCAGATGCATTGGCAACCTTGGCGTCCATGTTTAAAACAAACACCAGGCGTAAATGAGACCCATTGAGATGCAGACACATTTGAAAAGCCTGCTCATTGTTGTAATGTACAGGAAGAGATTGACGGGAATCCATGGTACTATGATATCCTGCAATATGTCAAGCTTCAAAAGTATCCGAAAGGGCAAACGACAATGACAGAAAAGCGCTCAGAAAAATGGCAACAAAATATGTCCTAGATGGGGAATCCTATATAGGAAAAGTCATGATCAAACATTGCTTTGAGATGTGTGGATGCCCGGGAGGCGAAGGAAATCTTAGCCGAAGTACATGACGGATCTGTGGAACGACGCCAACGGGCTGTCTATAGCCCGGAAAATTATGAGGTACGGTTATTTCTGGTTGACCATGGAGGGAGATTGCATCGATTACGCCAGGAAATGTCACAAATGCCAAATTTACGCTGACAAGATTCATGCACCCCCATCACCTCTACACACCATGAATTCTCCGTGGCCTTTCGCAGCATGGGGCATGGACGTCATCGGGCGATCCCATCCGAAAGCCTCCAATGGGCACCGTTTCATTTTGGTCGCCATAGACTACTTCACTAAATGGGTAGAGGCAGCGTCTTACGCCAATATCACCAGGACTACAGTTCGTAAGTTCTTAAAGAAGGAAATTATTTGTCGATACGGATTGCCAGAGAGGATCATCACCGATAACGCTTCCAATCTGAACAACAAGATGATGAAGGACGTGTGCACTCAATTCAAGATAACACACCATAATTCCACAGTCTATCATCCTAAAATGAATGGAGCAGTGGAAGCAGCAAACAAGAATATAAAGAAGATCATAGCAAAGACTACGGATACCTACAAGGATTGGCATGAGAAGTTGCCTTTTGCCCTTTTCGCCTATAGGACGTCCATTCGCACATCAACAGGGGCAACACCCTACTCCTTGGTGTATGGGTACCGAGGGAGTACTCCCAATTGAGGTAGAGATTCCATCCCTCCGGGTCTTAAACGAAGTAAAACTGGAAGAAGCCGAATGGGTGCAGGCGATTCGACCCAAACTAAATCTCATTGACGAAAAAGACTAAAGGCCATTTGTCATGGCGGATGTACCAAAAGCGGATGGTGCAGGCTTACAACAAAAAGGTGCGCCAAGAGAATTCAAAGAAGGGGATCTGGTACTCAAGAGAATCCTCCTATCCAAAAAGATTCTCGGGAAAATGGATTCCCAACCGGGAAGGACCGTGCGTCGTAAAAAGGCCTTCTCGGGAGGAGCCCGATCCTAACAGAAATGGACGGGGACGAGCTAAAAAATCCCGTAAATTCTGATGCCGTCAAGAAATACTATCTCTAAAAAAATGGAGAGCTCAGGCGAAAAAACCAAATCGGGCGTCTTGAAGCAAAGGAAGGACCCAAGTTGAAAACTCGTAAAGGGCGGCTTGGGTAAATTGAAAATTTGAATATCCGAGGAGAAGGGTATCCCCATGAGCATCATGAAGAGGAAGCTTCAGCAAAAAAATTCTACACCGGTTAATGAGAATCATGTATCATTCATATCAAAGATAATGAGAGATCTTGTATTTAACTTATACGTGTCATACCTTTCTTTTTAAGATATCCCAAACCCTTAATCATAATAAAACCGTGTTTTTGAGCATCCATTCCCGCCTTCTTGTCAATTTCAGTCAAATAAGATAACATAGGCTTATAATGAAACAAGAGATTTGAGCATTACTATGATTTGACCTTGGAAATGCAGGTGATCAAAGAAGACGATGTTAACTCCGTCCTTTAGTTCCCTAATGACCGCCGATCGATAGAGAAGGCGGGAAGCTTGGACAACCCGGTAGAATAACCAATGGCACATGTCATATCTATTCGGAAAAGGCATACGAGATAACAAAAGAAATTTCTGGGTGAAAACCCGAAGGGCACCCATCTCAAAAAAAATCTCTAAAGTGAAAACCCGAAAGGGCGCTTTAAAATTCCAAATCATGATTGGAAAAAAGAGAAAGGTCGAGATGGTTGAACTTGGCGGTGAAGCGGGTATCGATGCCCGTAAGAAAGGATAAAGCGAACATCAAGATCAAATAAGGACCAGGACAAGCCCACCAAGATATTAAATCTCATGCATCATGAATAGTCGACATCACTAGGATTAGGAGCATGTCAATTCATTCATTTGTCATAGCATTTCATTTTTGTCTCGCATGGTATCTGCAGATCCGAAGAGACATCGAGGGTCATCACGATGTGAATCCCAAATGAGGGGACAATGTTTTTACATAAAAGCACATGTTTTCAAGCTCGGGAGAGGTTCTATATAGGAAGAACCCTCATCTCCGAGGCTTGAAAAAATGAAAGTTCTATATAGGAAGGACTGACAGCTCTAGGGTGAAGACTTCATGATCAAAGTAATTCACCTATGACACGGGGTTATATAGAAACCTGTTGTGTCAAAAGCAAAGAGTCTTATATAGGGAAGACTCAGCTTCATTATCTTAGGGTGAAGGGTTACGTGTCGAAAAGAACCTGCAGCTCGAGACTTGACGCCAAAAAGTTTTATATAGGAGGAACTTATGGCTCCAAGGTGAAGACTCAGATTCTATATAGGAAGAACTCCCGGTCAAAGCAATTCACCTATGACACGGGGTTATATAGGAAACTGTTGTTGTGTCAAAAGCAAAGAGTCTTATATAGGAAAGACTCAGAGCTTCATTATCTTAGGGTGAAGGGTTACGTGTTGAAAAGAACCTGCAGCTCGAGACTTGAGACGCCAAAAAGTTTTATATAGGAGGAACTTATGGCTCCAAGGTGAAGACTCATGATTCTATATAGGAAGAACTCCCAGTCAAAGCAATTCACCTATGACACAGGTTATATAGGAAACTGTTGTGTCAAAAAGCAAAGAGTCTTATATAGGAAAGACTCCGAGCTTCATTGTCTTAGGGTGAAGGGTTCTGTGTCGGAAAGAACCTGCAGCTCTGAGACTTCAGACGTCAAGAGTTCTATATAGGAAGAACTTACATGCCTGAAGATTCAGCCAAGGAAGAACGGAGATGTCCAAAAGAATTCGTTTTTCCAAAGCTACAATGAGAGCGAAGGGTTCTGTGTCGAAAAGAGCCTGTAGCTCCAAGGTCGGAAGGTGACGAAGCTCTATATAGGAAGAACTTACGAGCCCGAAGATTCAGCCAAGGAAGAACGGAGATGTCCAAAAGAATTTGTTTTTCCAAAGCTACAATGAGAGCGAAGGGTTCTGGGTCGAAAAGAGCCTGTAGCTCCAAGATCGGAAGGTGATGAAGTTCTATATAAGAAGAACTTACGAGCCTAAGGACTCAACCAAGGAAGAGCGGAGATGTCAAAAAAAAAATTCGCTTTTCCAAGGCTGCAAACCAAACAGAAAGTCGATAAAATGAGTGCTTATGAATCTTTGCTTTGTTTCTCATTCCATGAGAACAAGCAAAGAGAACAATCTAAATCACTCATTTTCACTAATACATATTAGTATTGCATATATACTTACTATATTATATGTTTATTATTTGCATGAGTGTTACTAGTATATATAAGGTGTGGTGTGTGTGTATATTATAAGCTATGTATGTATACGTACTAATGGTGTATGTGTGTCGCGTATGTATCTATAGAGTACGAGCGTATTTGTTTAATGTGTGTAGATGTTATGTTAGTATGTTACATTAATATTTGCATGTGTATTCGTATGTTACACTTATATGGGTGTGCAAGTGTACGTATATATGTAACGTTGTATCATTATTATTATTATTATTATTATTATTATTATTATTATTATTATTGGACTAGTGTAAAATAAAATTTAAAATATAAAACCCAAATATTAATTAACAGTCCAATCCAATTTATTACAAAAACCCAAAAATATATTACAAGGCCCATATTGGTCTGACCCAATATATTAAAAACCCTAAAAACTAAGTCTGATACCCCTCTTTTATCTTGCAGCCGCCGTCATTTGGACCGTTGGATCAAGTCTTGATCCAACGGTCCAGATCAGTCCAAGATAATCCAGCTGGCGCGTGTGATGTCACTCTCCAGACCGTTCGAATGCTCACTCGCGCTCCAGCAAGTACCACGCATTTCAAGGCTCGATCTAGGCCGCTCATCCCCCATGTAATCACAAAAGTAGTTGGATCGGATCCGATCCAACGGCCGTGAGTAGATCTCTGCGAAGACACCACCACCATGACTTCCCCATGCCGACACCACTCCGCCCGTCTTGCCCGGTTCAACCACCACCGCTCGCCGAGAGAACGTGCAAAAGCACCAAAAAGATGGATTGTCAGTACCAAAAAAATCAGATCTGATATATATTTCAATGTAATAGACGCTAAAAAAAAGGAAGGCAGAGAAAATCCAAAAATTGTTGTATTATCACCAAAGTCTTCAGAAATACAAAGAAAGCAACGCAAGTTCAGTGGTAAAAGAAAAAACTTCTTGTCTTTCTTTCTTACTTACATGCATAAAAAAAATGGAGAGTTTACGTAAAAAGAAATAACCTTTCCTTTGCTTTGATAAGCTCGAGGAGTGAGCCACAAAAAAGGGGGTTCTTCTTTGTCCTTTAGCTTCGAAATACCATAGATCTAAGATTTTGGTGGTCTCAAAATAAAAGCGTGACGGTTTTTGTGAGGGTTTTGGGGTTCGGTCTTTCAAAGATGGAGTTTTTGTTCTCGAAGAGGGTCGAGGTTAGGTCTTAGAACCGATAGAGCGTAGAGGGTGGTGGCCGAGTAGCCGGGACCATCACCGCCTCGAGAACCATGGCGGCCAAGGGTCGGGGCTTGGGTTTTTTTCTGTATATTAGAGAGGAAACGAGAGCTTTTGCTCAAGAAAAAAAAAAAATGAAAGGAAAAATGAAAGTGGGGTCTGATTATCGGGTCTTATAGACCTAAAATAAAATAAAAATGGTCTAATTACATCATAAATCCTCCCTTGTCCCCTATATTTTCGTTTTGAGTTTTCCGCATGGGTTAATCACGATTCTGGTCCTTTTTCTTTTCCATTTTATTTCGTTTTGATCACTAAATTAGCCGAATTCAGATTTTAAATGGTAAAATTACCCCCTTAACCATCCCGCGTTTTTGAATTTTTCATTTCGGGTCTGCCCCTTGGTCTAATTACGCCCAAATCCTTTCAAGTTTGATCATGATTGCATTTTCGTCCTTAAATTGCATATTATTATCCTTTAATTTATGTCACTGATGTTTATTTCTTTTCATTTCAGTCCTGTTTTCATGTAAATATTTATTTCGTATTATAATCGTGTATGTTGATGTAGTCTTTTGCCCTATTATATATCCCTCATACGTACCTCGTATTTTTTAAGTTTACATGTATATGTGTATGTTTAGTTTAGTTTAGTATCTTATTTATGTTAGATTAGTATTCATTATGTCAATACTTATTGCATTTAAATATTTTGCCATGTTTTATATTTTTGTCACTAAAGTTGCATATGATATATAAATTGTTAATGCGGTGCTCTTTTATCCGAGCGTAAACGGGGCCAGTATCAGGCGTAGTGATAGTGGTTGGACGTTTACTCTTGGATAACGGGGCCCTTAAAATTTATTCGCAATTAGGACCGAATTTTAAAATAATCGTCACTCTAATCCGGAAAATCCAATATTAATAAAGCGATAATTATTAAAGTACCAATTTTTGGGCGGTGTGGGGGTGCTAATCCTTCCCCATCCGTAACCGACTCCCGAACCCTGTCTTTTTTGAATCTCTGGTTTTATGGTGTCCGGTCTACCTAAGTGGCCGGTGGCGACTCCATTTTTCAAAAATAAGGTTTCTTTAAAACCCCCATGGAATAAATATTTTATATCCAAACACCTTTCAAAAATCCTTCGAAAACACCATCGTTTTTTTTATTTAGCGTGCCTTCGCTACAGTCAGAGAGATAGTTGTGTGAAGTATATCATCGTTTACATAAACGGTTGAACAGTAAAAGGATACCACGTCTACTGATTAGCTAGTAAAGTAAATATACTTTCACAAGGGAATGTTCAAAGGAGGAAACCTACCTATCCTATGTAGCTATGAAGCGTAGAACTTATCACCACATCAAGTCAAAATGTTTTTGATAAAATCATCAATTTTATTCATGTGAGGGATTATTGGAAAAATGTGAGGAAAATGTTAACTTTGAGCCATATTTCGAATGAGTAAAGGTGGAGATTCGAATAATGATTTTGTTGGATCTAATTTTACTCCATGAGACCTTTACAATGGTATCTCATATGCTCAAAACAGTTGAGTGATGAATGAGAAATTGATGCCCAAAGTAGGATAGTTGTTAACTGAATAAGGAAGTGAAAACCCCCTATCCCACAATGATAGGGTAAATTGAATGGGAATGTTTATATACACTTACCCACTTGGTGGTCAATGAATGACTTGAATGAAAATTGTGCCTCGCGCGTAGGCATGGGGGGTGCGGGTCGAAGCTTGTCGAACCCATTCGGGTTGGGGCGCACCTACACGACGTGGGCGAAGCGAATGTCTAGACCGGTCATGCCCTTCGTGGACTTGCAGATGGTTTACCCACTTCAATTTTTCCTTATTATTGGCATATCTATTTGAATAAATTTAAAAGGATAATTTAGGGTTTCCTTTAAATTCGAATATTAAAAGATAATAAGTGAATTTCATGGGAATATTCTATTTTAATATGGTATTAACAGATTGTTACCGATTTAATTCGGTTAAATGGTTAATGACCATTAATTCAGAATTTTATGGTTTCCACATTTAACCTAGCTCACTCCCTTATAAATAACACGACGTTCCTTTGATTTCAACACAACGAAAACCACAGAACTTTTCTATGGTTTTACTCTATGGGTTTTTCTAAAGTTTTTTTCGTGGTAGGCGAATGTAAGAGTAAGTTCGTGATCTCCACGATAGTGCAACTGTGGCTGATCATCTGTTGTTGTATCTTGGGAGACATACGACCAACGAACTTGAGCACCATAAGAGTGACCAAAAATCTATCTTAAGGAAACTGCATTCGTGCAGGCCTCAACACGTTTCCAACTTTGGTTAAATCGGTTTGCTAATTTTACATATGTTGTATCGTTCTATATTTTATTATGTTCATTTAATAATAAATCAATATTAAATTTATTTTTTATTATTTATTCTTGGATTAACGCTATTTTTCTAACATGTGAAGAGTACCTTTCGCACCCTCCTCGCCCAATTGACATCCCTAGGGCGAAGGGCTCCCATGGGAGATCTAATTTCCATATCTAAACTGCTAAATAATAAGTATTGTTTTGAACATTTTCGATCCATAATGTTAAAAGCATTTAGGGAATTTTCTCTTATTTTTATATATATATATATATATATATATATATATATATATATATATATATATATATATATATATATATATATAGGTTAGATCCACTTACATAGTGTAAAACTCATTTAGTTTTACACTAATCCATGGCCATTCTATCTATCTATCTATCTATCCTTTTTATAATGTTCAGTATCTGATTTATTGGTCAATTAATTTAAATTGAATCAAATTATGGTGAAGCCGCTGAACAGGGCAGCCACGGCCAATGTTGGACTCTCTATGTGGAGAATTTATCAAATCAAATTCATTGGCAAGGCGTGTGGCAAGTGTTTGATTGTCATGGTCAGGTCTCGGATGTTTTTATGCTATCCAGAAGAGCAAGAAATAAATTTCGATTTGGTTTTGCGCGTATGGCATCGGAGGTTACGGCAAAGAGAGCGATCGAGAGGTTGATTGAGAGTTGGATTTATGGGTCTCGATTGAGTGTATCTTTTGCTCGAAGAGTGACACGAGATTCTTATTGGTAGTGTAAGGAGAGTTCTATGAAGATAAGTGGTGATGAACCGTTACCTAGGGTGGGTGTTTCAATTGGTGTGAGATGCTATCGAATTGTACAAGGGGTGGAGGACGACGGAAAAATTAAGATTTTTCAACATTGCGCGATTGCATGGTGTCGATGGGGATTGTGTCTCTGGCACGAGAATTGAAAGAGGCAGAGATTGTTGGTTTTTCCATAATGCGTTTGGCTGGGTCGAGAGTTACACTGATGTTTTCTAGCTTGGATACACATCGTAATGTCCTCGACAATGAAGATTTAGGTAAGTGGTTTTCCAAAGTAGTATAGTGGAAGCCTGGAATTGAAAGAGGGAATCAGAGGGTTTGGTTATCAATTTCTGGTGTCCCAGTGCATGTATGGTCGAGAAGAACTTTTGATAATATAGCTTCGAATTGGGGGACATTGATACGTTGCGATGACTTAACTCTGGAATCAAATTTGTTCGAAAGGGGTCATATTCTGATAAAGACAGATCAGTTAGAATGTATTGATGAGATCTTAGAATTATAGGTACAAGGTTTGACTTTCTGTGTTCAGGTTACTGAGTTTGAACCGAGAACAGATGAACAATTTTGTTCTCATTATGAGCGGGTGTGGGGGTCAAAGGTTGACAGTGATGATGATAAATCGAGTAAGGATGCGGAGGATATTGGAGAGCATATGAATATATAGGGTAGAGAGAGTGTACAGCGTAAGCAGCCTTTATAATTCTGTTGCCAGAGATGATAAAGTTAGTCACAATAGCTTAGAAAATAGGAGACTACCAATATGGAGGGCCAATGGTCTGTGGCTTGAGCAGTAACGTTCTACAGATAGGGAATGAGAAATTCAGATGAGTTCAAAGGATTAGATGACGAATGAAGAAGTGGGTATGGTGTCGTGTTCGGATACGGATTGTCGGGTCAAGAAAATGTCGGGTTTAAAGGATTTAAAATTGGTGGATTATCCAGTGGACTTTGCTTTATTACCGTTAGAACTTGGGGAAATTAGGCCGATAGATGCCAGGTTTGTGGTCCCAATTGAGCCTCTACCTGAATATTCTAATCCCTATTTTATTGACGACCCGCAGGGCACAAGGAGCATGTTAGATTTTATATTTCCAGTTGAGGGTGCTTTCATTCGTAAAAAAAGAAAAGGTAGGGGTAATGCGTCGGTGTTGTAGGGTCAAGAGGCGCCAGTAGGGTTTTTTAGTGATTCAGCATATGCTAATCGATAGCAAGCTTTACTAAGGAGACACGTGCTACGGTTGAATTAGGGAAGTATTTAGGTGCTTCTACAATAGGGAACGATGAGGCAATCGTTAAAGATATTGCGCGTTTACTCGACAGGAGGATCGTGAGGAATAACAAAACGTAATGAAAGTGTTGTCGTGGAACTTAAGGGGTCTGGGGTCCCTGTCCAATAAAAAAGCTTTGCAAAAATTGTTGCGACAACATCAATACGAAATGGCATTCATTCAAGAAATGAAGTTAAAGATTATTTCAGAGGCAATGGTGCGATGTATTTGGCCTTCTGATCTGTTTGCTTTTGTATTTGCGAGTGCTATTGGGAAGTCGAGGGGTATCCTAGTTGTGTAGGAGACATCTCATTTTTAGCTTGAGTCTTCATTTGTGGATATAAATATGTTGGCGATATGGTGAACTTGGGTGAATGAGGTTTGGAGGTGCGGTATGATCTGTGTGTATGCGCCATGTACATTAGAGGGACAATTAGCGTTATGGGTGAGTATCCGTCAAGTTTTTGGGCTTGTTATAATGCCATGGTTGATAGGAGAAGACTTTTAATGTTGTGAGTTCGATTGAGGAAAGACGTAGTTGTGCGAAAAAATAGGCAGGGGATAGTTACTTTTGTTGATTTCATCAAGCAATAGGGTCTGATTGATGTTCCGATGGTTGGAAAAAAAGTATACATGGTTTGGAGGGATCGTTAAAGTTTAATGTTGATGGGTCAGCTGGGGTAAGACGGGTCTTGCGAGATGTGGTGGCGTCTTGCGAAATTCAGAGGGACGTGTGCTGGCCTTGATCTCAAGGCCTTTGGATGTGATGGAGTCGAATAAGAAAAAGGTTCGTGCGATTGCGTATGTGCTTAATATGTTACTGAACTCATCTTGGGTAACGATGCCTTCTATTATTGTCGATTCAGACTCTATAGTTGCGGTGTCATGGGTGTTACATTTTGAGAATAGACCATGGGCACTTTGGTATTTTTTTCGAAATATTGATGATGCTTGTCGGACATTACCGAGTGTTTGTTTCCGTAATGTGTTCTGTGAGTTTAATTGTATAGCTGACACGTTAGCTAAAGGGATATCACTACAAGCCTCGTTAAAAACCTCCCTAAACCTAATTGGAGGAAAAGAGTACTCGTAGTGATATTTACACAGGAATCACATAAATGTTCAAGCCACCCAAAAAAATACCTGTTAAATCAAACTATAAGGAGACTAATCTGGACTTTGATTCGCCGTAAACAGCGAGAGAATCCCCAGCGATAGTTGCACATAAACAATCTCACTAACATCCATCCCCCAAACTGATTGAGCGAAAGCATCGGCCACAGCATTGCCACTCTAACGAATATGAGATATTCGAACTTCCCAATCCTTATAAAACACAGCAAGCAAGCTAGCAATAAGCGCATCTCCCGTAAGCGTGACTGATTCACCCTTTAGAATTTGGAACACATTCACATTATCGAGTTTCAATTTCATACGATGATAGCCAAGACACCTTGCATGACTAAGAACATTATGTGCCGCCCATAACTCCACAGCAAACACCGAGAAAATGCCCAAACTCCTTGCAAAACAAAAAAATCCAAGCACATGTATCATCTCAAATCACCCCGCCAATAGCAGACCTATTATTCGATCCACCTACCACACCATCGGCGTTGGCGCGTACCCAACCAGCCTCGGGGTTCTACAAATCGACATTGCCACTCTTGCAATAGTTTGCATCAGCTGTACTGGCTAGTTCCCACGCACAACATGGGATTGATTGCCATTTACTTTTCCCACATTCGTCGAATATAATTGACAGTATCTCTATAGCCCTCACGGTCATCCCTAAACACATGCATGCACCGTCACTTCCATATAGTAAACACCGAGAAAATGCCCAAACTCCTTGCAAAACAAAAAATCCAAGCACCAGCATCATCTTGAATCACCCCGCCAATAGCAAACATGTTATTTCGACCACCTACCACACTATCGGCGTTGGCGCGTACCCAACCAGCACTCGGGGTTTTCCAAATCGACACTGCCACTCTCGCAGTAGCTTGCATCGGCTGTGCTGGCTAGTTCCCACGCACAACGTGGGATTGATTACCATTTACTTTATCCCACATTCGTCGAATATAACCGACAGTATCTCTATAGCCCTCACGATCATCTCTAAACACATGCATGCATCGTCACTTTCGTATAACCTAAATAGCAATTGCAAATAAACTACTCCAATTACTATAAGCTTGATGAAATTGGCCGCTACCCCTCAAATTTCCATGAAACTACGATGTAAAATTGCCCATAAAGAAGCTTACTTGTATATCTTGTCGAACAAGTTAAATCCATACCGCCTTCGCACGAATATAAGCTCGAAGAACATAGTCTAAATCCTCTTCCCCATTTAAGCAAATCGGACATTGTCCATCCAAAGTGAGATGCCGACGTCAGCTTTCCATATTAGTGAAGACTTTACCATGCAAACATAACCACAAAAAGTCCTTACTCACTGCAGAACATTAATTTGCCATATCACATGCCATAATCCATGTCTATCATCCGCCAATGGATATGCAAGTGCATTATAAGTCGATGCCGTAGTAAAGGTTTGAGTCTCGATCCACTTTCACGCCTGTCTATCCTGCCCATGACTCGCCCGTGGAGGTACCATGCATGTAATATGCAGCAGCATATCGCGTGGTAGTAGCTGTTGTAGTTAAACCCAGTCCTATTCCCTCGAGTGATCTAGCATAATGGCCACCAGAACATGTGGTGGATGCGACGACGAGTTGCATTGAATCGCCAAAGGCTCGACATTATCAAGCCATGAATCCCACCAAAAATCAGTCTTTCAACCATCTCAAATCTGCCAGCACATACTCATACGAACATTCTCCCACAAATTACTTAGCCCCTACCATAACCTCGAGGAATTAAGTCGTCGGATATCAATAGGCACAACCCTGTACATTTATATTTCTCTTTAAGAACTCGTACCCAAAGTTTATCCATAGACATAACTAATTGAAACACAGTTTTCATTAACAAAGCATTGTCATGTCGACTTAGATCTTTAAATCCCAATTCGTCCATGTCAATAGGTAACTAAACCTCTTCCCATTCAACAAGAGCAATCAATGATTTACTATTCGATGTCCCCCACACAAACCGTGTGATTAGCTTTTCCATCGCATCGTAAATTCCTTTAGGTAACCAAGTAGTTTGCATTACATAAGTAAGAATCGCTTGTAATACAGCCTTCGCAAGCATGATTCTACCCGCCAAAGATAAAGAGTTAGTCGCCCATCTAGAGAGGCGACATTCAATTATGTCAAGTAAAAACTGATACGTAGCTCGGGTAACTCGCTGATGCAAAAGAGGCACACCTAAATATATGCCAAGATCATCTACAATTTCAAACCCCAAACATATATGTTATCAACTGACGCTATCCCTTGCACAATTCTTCGAGAAATAGATTTGTGTTTTAGCTACACTTACCTGATGGCCAGAACAAGCACAAAATTTTAACATAGTATCCTCCATAACTTCCATATTATCAATAGTAGCTTCTGCAAAGAGAACTAAATTATCGACAAAAAATATATATGATAGACTAGTACCTTGGCCAGTAAAACGAATCGGTTTCCACGAACCCTTACCCACTTTCCTTTGAATAGCATGAGATAATCGCTCCATGTATAACACAAACAGATATGGTGAGAGCAGATTTCCCTAACGAATACCTCGAGATAGAATAAAAGTATCTGTCACTTCACCATTCCAAATAATCTGTATGGAGACAGGACATACACATTTCATGATCCACTAGATAAAACGCTCTGGTAAACCAAACTCCTGAAAAGTCTCCTTAATGAAGCTCCACTCTAGGCGATCATAAGCTTTCTCAAGATCAACTTTTATCTCCGTCCACGGCTTCGTATCTTGTTTCCTACTCATCGTGTGAATTACCTCTTGAGCCAGAATAATATTATCAGTAATCTATCTTCCCGAAACAAAACTGGCTTGTGTCTACGCTACCCAATTTGGTAAATGTGGCTTCAGATGATTAACTAAAATCTTTGTAATTACCTTAAACATTACTGTACAAAGACTGATTGGTCGAAATTGGTGAATTCTCTCAAGTTTGGACACCTTAGGAATTAACAAAAGAAATGTACGATTAGCAGCCATATGGAGTTCCCCAGTCTCAAAAAACCCACGAACAAAATGAATGACGAAATCACCCATAATTTCCCATTTTTTTTTTTGAAAAAACGGCGTGAAAACCATCAATGACTGAAGCTTTTATCGGATCTATACTAAACACCACACTTCGTACAGCCTCAAAAGTAATCGGCCTCACCAAACGATTGTTATTATCATTTGACAAAAGCACGAAACCATCACAAAACTACAGCAACATGGCTTGGCGTGGCTTGGCCGTGAACAGCTTCGCAAAAAATTTAATTGTATTATTTTGCAATGTATCTGCATTCGAACACCAATCCTCATTATCATCTTTCAGGGCTCTAATAAAATTATGACGTCCTCTACTCAAAGTTGTTGCATGGAAAAATTTTGTATTTCGACCACCATGCATAAGCCACTTGCTATGAGACTTCTGGAACCATAGACTTTCCTCATATACCAAAACCCCCATTTAGTTCTTCCTTGAGAGCAACCTCTAATTCAATCAAAAAAGGATTTCGATAATGATCTAAAGACATTTCAACACCTCGGATCCTTGCCAATAACCTCGCATTTCTCCGCTCAATATGTCCAAAAACATTCTTGTTCTATCGTCTAGTAGCTTCTTGGAACTCAAACAAATTATCGAATATAGGTACCATACTATTCTAATTCTCCTTGAGATGTCGTTCGGAATCTTGATGCTCAATCTATGCTACCGAAAAGACCGAGTACCCATGGATTTTTTGTCGATCTCGGTGCTAAGTAAAATAGGCATGTGATCATCCCTAATTTCGGCAAATGAGTTACTTCAACCGTAGCAAAAATCTCATACCATCGGCCATTACAAAGACATCAATCTAACCTCTGGCTAAGATCCCCGCACTCCAGCTGAATCGTAGACCATTAAACTTCATATCCATAAGCCCAGACTGAAACAAGAAATCACAGAACTTTGCACATACTCCCGTTCTGCGTTAGGACCCTTTCATATGCTCATCCATGCTACAAATTGCATTAAAGTCTCCTCCCACGACCTATGGCCACTTATTTCTAGGATCAAGTG
The DNA here is from genome assembly GCA_019671005.1 of Hibiscus mutabilis. Classification (NCBI taxonomy): domain Eukaryota; kingdom Viridiplantae; phylum Streptophyta; class Magnoliopsida; order Malvales; family Malvaceae; genus Hibiscus; species Hibiscus mutabilis. The sequence goes on from CM033731.1 coordinate 44,278,057, forward strand.
CACAGAGTTGATCACACAAAAGACTTCTACGATAATAATCATGACTCGCATAGACAAAAGTGACAAAATACTTGCGCTTAGTACTCGTTTCAAAACAGACCCCATGTAGAAACTGATTAGACACTGCTACAATATCCAACTGAATGGTATCTTTCCACATGACCCAAATGGCACCAGAAAATCATGCCGCCTCCACTCGAAATGAATACTCAAACTTTAACCTTCGAATAAAATTATCCGCAGCCACTCCACTCACTCGCGGTTCCATAATAGCAACAATATCTTGCTCCTACGAACTCAACGACAATCTAAAGTATCTATTAAAATTAAGGCCTAGAGAACCTTGAGAATTCCAAAAAAATTACTTTAATCATTAAAAAATAATAAAGGAAAAAGAAAACCAGCATAGCTAAACCACTAAACATGGGCACGTCGCTCTCCCTCAAAAGTCGAATTATCAATCCACTACACACTAAACCGTGCACCTTCCTTCTCATTCTTTTCCTTTGCCACACTATGCTCAACAGATGAACCAACTTTAGTCGAATATCGAGATATATTCGCAACCCAATCAGAGATCACCACTTATTAGCAACTTCTTCGATTTTCTTTGCTTCTCATTTTTCTGAGGCAATCCAGCAATCACTGTGCTATTACGGTTCAAAGCCTTAGTACTTGTCTTCTGAATAGAACCATACGATGATTTCCCATCCGAGTTCTTAGGAATGCGCTTCGCCCCTTCCTCAACAACACGAATCGCAAAATGTTTATCCAATTTCAAGGATGTCGGAGCCAATACTACCTTATCATTGGCAGCCACCACCGGTACATCAATAAGAGCTACGGTCTTTGTTCTTACAGCCTGAGACATCGGCTTAGGTGCAATCTCACTCGGTGCGATCTCTATAGGTATGTCACCACCATGTTCCCCTTCCTGAACACCATTCGTGGGCACTATACAGCTCTCCCGACCTGCACTGTTAATATTATTTACCACTTTATCAACCCGTAACACCAGCCTAGACTTGCGGCCGTCTTCTAATCTCTCTGTTGCCCGTCCACCAAGACCTTCCTGTGGTTGTCCACTCCTATTGGTAGCGGCCAAACTCCTTAGATATGCTATTCAATGTCCTAAATCGAGACCCCACAGGTATAATAGACGCTACCTTTTCACGAGTTTTGCGTCTTCACACAATGTCACCTTATGTCAACTTGCATCTACGACCCATACAATTCTGTTTCAGTTGGCAGAGGTGTTTCGACTAGCTTAGGTGCTCCATTCAGCCCAAGCGAAGGACTACAAACCTTCTTCGAATGACCATATTTTTCACAGCCGAAACATATGATCGGCAAATCTTCATACTCTATTGGTTGATGTTTACCATCAATAACCTACCCCAGAATCAACGGCTTATCAAGGTCCACCACAATCACCAACCGTGCAAAACGCCCACGCTTACCCTCTGCGGTATTAAAATCTATGCGCATTACTTTACCCAAAAGACTAGCAATGGCTCAAAACAAATTCTTGAAATAGTATCTATATGGTAATCCAAGTAATCGAACCCACGCAAGTATCTGTTTAGGGTACTCTGATGCTGTGGAAAACTCACGAGACCATGGTTGCACTGTCAAATAACTCTCATACGCCACCTATAGACCATCCGATAAAACCTTCTCATAGTCATCCTCCATATCAAATCTAACAAGATAATAATCATTATCTAAGTCAATCAGATTCACCTCACCTCTGGGAGTCCACAAAGCATGGATGCGATTCTTCAATGCGCGGTAGCCAATTGACTTTCTCAGTAATCGTATAATCAAGGATTTTGAAAGTTTCGCATCAATCTCCTGATGCACCCGATCGAAGAAAATTTAATTTTCGACACCGTTCCAGTACGAGTGATCATCACATCATTCTCCCGAAGTTCCACGTCCAAGTCTTATAAAATTATCCTTCTGCACCTCACCAGTCGTTCCCCTTACTATATCCCGAAACAAGGGCTTGGCCGGTGCTACAGCCAGAGCCATATCGGTTGCAACATCCACGTTCAAATCTGCCGATATCTCCTCCATCTTCTCCAAATCAACAACAGTCGACATTACTTCTAGAGTGGACATCTCCAAGTCTATACCCCCACCATCAGCCGCGCCGTCCACCTTCACTCTACTCAACACGACCCCATTCACCACAAATTCCGACGGCTTACCCGTCAGCGCTACCACATGCTGCGCAGCAACGGTTTCAAGAGTCTCTGAAGATTCAGAGCTCATATTAGGGTTTTTCTACTTATTTAAGCATAATTATGAAAAATATTTGATAAGGCTCAAGTTTTATAAATCAAAATTTATAATTTTAAAATATTATTTAAAATCTTCATTCAAATGATAAAACGGATTTTTTAAATTCTCCGAACCTAAATATAAAGCAAAAACTTTGTATTTATAAATGTCACTGTATAATAATTTGGATTTAGTTTTAAAATTAATTTTTTATTAGTTAGCCACGAAAATATTAATAAACTTCATGTGACATATTTGACAAATTGCCCTTAAAATACTCAACATTAGGGTCCCAAATAATTGTGACGAATAATGGTTCATCGAATTTGCATCAAATAAACAACGATAGTCCCGACAAAAACAATGTGCAGGAAGTTTTTTGATCGGAATGTGTTCGAGACAATAGATAGGCAGGTCTTTTCCCCCTTTTCTTTTCTTGAGAAACATAAAAATGAAACATTGAATGGCAGGTTCATGCGGCATGGTAAAAGATTACATACCATAAAGGTAAACGAAAAATTAAATATTTTGATTCGATTTAATGCGAAAAAACTCGATTTGATTTTATTTAAATCGTAATTTTATAAATCCGGTTTAATTTTTTAAAATAAAGTTTGAGTTATAAAATAAAATTTCAAATAATTCGGATCCAGGGACGGAGCCATGATTGAACTACGAGGGGCAAGCCGATTAATTTTGAAATAAATAAGGTCTTAAAAAGTAATCAAACCATAAAAATTTAGGAAGTTAAGGCTTAATTTTACTAAGTTTAAAATTGAAAGATCTTTAAAAATAATTAAACCAATAAAGGAGGGATCAAAGTTTAATTTCAATAACTTTAACTGTCCGAGTCCTAAAAAATATTAAACCAGAAAATTATGAGAGAGGCAAGTGCTTAATTACAATAGTTTTAAAACTATTAGGGCTTAAAATTCATTTATTCCATCAAGTTTGGGGGCAATGGCCCCTCCCACCTTACATGTGCCTCCGTCCTTGCTCAAATCGGTTTTCAAGTTTAAGTCCCTTAAATCTGTCTGATATATGTTTATCGCATGTGAAAAAATATGTATGTATATTATATATGGTTATAGAAAGTCGTTTTCCAATTAGTATCATAACATTATAAATATTTACAAATAAATTTAAACAGAAACTCAAACAACTTGACTCGAATCGAAATTCATAAACTCGACACTATTGTAAAAAATTTCAATTAAATTTTAAATTATAAAATAGGACTCGTCAACTCAACCAACCCTATATATTTTTTATTTTACTTGACTCGATTGAATGTTGACCCCTATATAATAATCTCTTTACACCGATGTTAAATTAAAGTAGTTTTATATATCCAGCATTTTATTAAGGAATTTTATTTTTTAATTTTATACAATATTTAAATTATTCAAAGTATTCTCCAAAATTTTTAAATTAGGTTTTTTAACAATTTTTACCTATGAGAGTTTTTAATGGTAAATTTGCTCTTACTGCGTCTAGAACCTACAATCTAAGGGGGAAATGTCAACTGAGAGCTTTTAACTACTTGTTCTAAAAGTTGTTGACAATCAGATATTTTTTCAACAAATAACGAACCTACAATATTTAAATTATTTAAATTCCTCTCTAAAATTTTCAATTTAGATATTTAAGTGTGTTCGAACTTACATTCTATGAATATTATAATAACAATTATGCCAATTAAATTAAGATTTAGTCAGCATATATCTATAACTTTTTGTATGATTAATATTTTAACAATTAAGCTGTTAAATTTGTCAATATAGTTGTGTTTATTAGGCTTTAGGGTACATGAAGCCCTCAAACTTTTAGACAAATTCAATGAAATTTTTAATATTTTTACATTCAATTAAGTCCCTATACTTTAAAGTTCAATCAATTCACCCCATTAACCAATATTAATTATTAAATCTAAAAATTTGATCAAATGACTCTACTTATCATATCATGGTACTATTTAATAACTAGTTAACCTGTCAAGTCAATTCTCTCTAAAATAAAATCATTTGTCTTCTCTTTATAATTTTTATTTTTTTATTTAATTTTTTTTTACGATCAATCATTTTTGCATGCAATTAATTTTTTTTCTTTTTTTTGATTATCTCCTTTTTTTTAATTTTTTGCCTTTCTCGGTCGTCTTTTTTTTATTATATGATAATTTTTTTTTATGATTATCTTTGGTTAATTTGATGGGGTTATCGCTCCCCAACGTCATTGATCCAAAATTGGAAATTCTTTTGAGCGGGGGAAGATCAACCCATGTTTAAATATGTCATGGATGATAAAGAGGCTTCATATTTTTCTTTTTTCATTTTATTTTTACATATTTTATTCATGAAGTCATCTTTAATTTTACGATTTCGTCTTTTTTTTCTCTCTCCATAGTTTTTTGTTTTACCAACAATTTTTTTTTTTGCGAGATGAGTGAAGGTTTGTTCGATCATTGTGACTTGTCTTCTGCTGTCAATATCAATCTGTTCTCTTAAAGTATGGGTGCTCATAGTTAGATATCAGATCGGATTTGATCTGGTTTTTTGGATATTTGATTTTTCGAATTGGCGATGTAGTAACCAGTATCCAATCCGAAAAAAATTAGATATCCAGATATTTGGATATCGAATAATTGGATCAGATATTAAGATATCCAATCACCCAAAAATATATTTTGATTTAATTATTTTTTCGAATTTGAATGTCGTATTTACTTCAAAATTTCGAATATAACAAACAACAAATTGTTAAATATAACAATATTTACATCTATGAAAATTTTGATTTTTAAAATTTTTGGATATAACAAGTATCAAATTGTTAAAAATAACAAAAATTAATATTCATAAAAATTTAAATTTTCAAGATTTTCGAATAATCCGAAACTTAAAATATTGCGATCCGTATGCGATCCAAAAAATTTAAAATCAGATCGGATATCTGATGCGAAAATAAAAATCAAATAGAATATCTAAAATTTTAAATCAAATCAATAAATAATCGAATCAGATCGATCGAATTAAATATTTTTAAATACTCCTACCTTAAAATACCCCTCAGTTCTTCGAAAGCCGAAGACTTCTTATTCGGTGGACCCTGAGTTGGTCCAGAAACACGACATTTGCTCTCCACTGTTGGAGCCTTTTGGTGACTGATGTTTTTCCTTTTAACACGTTTTGCCACTTTTTTGTTTTTGGTTTTTTTGGTATGTGTCTATATTGAACTTATTTGTTATGGGACTATAAGCTGCCCTATGTACGTACGCGTCTTTCTTTGATTTTTTCTGACTCAATAAATTTTGAGTTAGTCGAGTTAACGAGTCTTATTTTATAACATAAATTTTATTTGAGTTATTTTTAAGTTGAGTTATGTTGAGTTGGGTTGTTCAAGTTTATGTTTAAATTTAATGGTCAATATTTATAATATTACGATACTAATTGGTTTCAATTTACACGATTTTCTATAATCATATACTATATACATTTATATATTTTTTCATATGTGATATAGATATATCAAGTAGAATAGAAAAATTCGACTTGAACTTAAAAATTTATTTATTAATTACTAAATTTTTTAAATTATTAGAGTTCTATTTTATAATTTCAATTTTATTTAAAAAAATTTGAAGAGTGAAGTTTATTAAAGTTTTAATTCGAGTCAAATCAAATCGAAATTCTATTTTTTGAATAGAGTGGAATTTTGCTAACCTGCCTACGCAGGCGTTTTCGAGGCTTCCCGCCTTTTCCTGCGAACAAAGTGCCATGCAAGAAAGAGATGTGTAGGCGTCTTCCGAGTTGGAACCAAAATCATGGGCAGATTAGCAAATTTGATGGTCACCGATATCTGCTGAGATGATTATGTTTCAATAAAATCATCCCACACAGGCACAATAGATGACAACTTTCAACAAAATCGTGTTCAAGTGCAGATAACTTTAAGATTCATTCTAAATTTTGCCATAATTCCCAGAATATTTTTGTTCCTTTGACCCAAATTCCTAAAACTTTTTTCAACATTATTTCCCACCTCCAATAAAAAAAGGTTTTGAAGTGGAGAATATAATTTAACAAAATAACATATGAGCACCACATAAAAGTATAAACGTGTCAAGACATTTCATCCCATGATAAAGCGGAGCACTTGTCCGGTTTTCCGATTTGGAAATCTGTTCATTTTGCTATCTTTCTAACCATCCCAATCCAGAAATTGTTTTCCTTTAATACAAAGGAAAACCAAAGTTTGTTGCTTTTTGTTTATTTAAACCAACAAGGCCTTGTAAGCTGGAAAAGGAAAGTTTCTTTCCTGTTTTTGGTAAAACAATGGCTGCAGCTTTGTTTCAGAAACCTTCATCAATTGTTTTCCCAGTCATAGGAACCCAATTTCCAGTTTCCATCTCTAAGTATGTTTCAATAGAATCCTCGCCTTGTTTATACTGTAATCACCATTTCAGAAGCAAAGCAAGTAAGCAAAACAAGGGACTTTTACAAGCTAAAGCTACAGTGGCAGATTGTACCCAAAGTGTTTCAAAGTCTACTGAGAAGAAGGAATTTGATGTGAATCAAGCGGAGAAGAAGAAGAAGCTGAGGATATTGGTCGCTGGGGGTGGTATAGGGGGCTTGGTTTTTGCATTGGCTGCAAAAAGGAAAGGTTTTGATGTGGTGGTGTTTGAGAAGGATTTGAGTGCTATAAGAGGCGAGGGAAAATATAGGGGTCCAATTCAGATTCAAAGCAATGCATTGGCTGCTTTAGAGGCTATTGATATGGAAGTTGCTGAGGAAATTATGGAGGCTGGTTGCATCACTGGAGACAGAATCAATGGATTGGTTGATGGGGTTTCCGGAACTTGGTGAGTTTTTAATGATGCTTGCTTGCAGTAAGTTTCCCCTTTTCCTGCAACTGTTAAAACTATTCAGAGATTAGAACCCAGGAAATAGAAAATTACTAGGAGAAACACTGTTGAAAAACCTCAATACTAAGGAAATTTTAGTGAACTCCTGTTGTTGTTGTTGTTTTTGTCTGCCTCAATGCATCACACTTAATGATGCATGGTTTAAACAGGTACATCAAGTTTGATACATTCACCCCTGCTGCAGAAAGGGGGCTTCCAGTTACAAGAGTTATTAGTAGGATGACTTTGCAAGAGATCCTGGCTCGTGCGGTCGGCGAAGACATAATTTTTAATCAGAGTAATGTTGTTGATTTTGAAGATGATGAAAATAAGGTAATATGAATTGCTCATAGCTTAATCCTTAACAATCAACTGTAGCTGGAGGAAAGCATGGAATGTTATATTTATTGTTTTCTTTTAGTGTTAAGCAAACTGCTTTTACTAGTGATTCTTTTTTGTAATTATGTGATTTAAAAGTTCAGGTCACTGTTGTTCTGGAAAATGGAAAGCGTTATGAAGGCGATCTTCTGGTTGGAGCTGATGGAATACGGTCGAAGGTGCGATTTTATTTGATCTATTTATACATGCAGAATATAATCTGTATGTTTAGATGCTAGACTGTTAGCAACCTGGTCTTAAGCTTGATTTGACAATATGTCCCTGGAAATTTGGTTATCAACCTTTTCGCTTAACTGTTTCGAAGCTGAACCAGTTGCCGAAACAATTGCTAAAATTGAATCATATTAAGAAAACAGAATTAGAAACTAATCGTTAACTCTAGAGTGTAAACTTCGGTCAACGACGTGCATTCTTTTCATTCAGTTTGCAACATGAGGTTTTCACTAGTAGTGACACTGGTTGCTTGTGACTAGTTGTTTAACCTTGAAATATTGAAGTGGCATCTTACTTTGGCAATTTCTTTTCAGGTGAGGACCAATTTATTTGGGCCAACGGATGCTGTTTACTCAGGCTACACTTGCTATACTGGTATTGCAGACTTTGTGCCTGCCGATATTGAATCGGTTGGGTATGTTCTATTTTGTTTTGCATAATATGATTGATTTAAGGACTTTACATTTTGCTTTGCATAATACCTTTAGAATGCATTGGGGTCCTGATACTTGTAGTTGCTTATGTTGAAATTTCACCCGTGAAGGTACCGTATATTTTTGGGACACAAGCAGTACTTTGTTTCCGCAGACGTTGGAGCTGGAAAGATGCAGTGGTATGCATTTCACAAGGAACCACCTGGTGGTGTGGATACCAATGGTAGATAACCTAGTATGTTTTATTTGTTAGAATTCAGTATGTAAGCCAACAACAACTTTGAAAGAGGCTTCAGTTGCAATGGAAGTTCTTTTTTTGGATTTTGTTTCAAATGCGTACGTCTTTCGAATTTTCAACTGATAAAGAGTGTTCATACCGAATGTTCCCAACTTATTACAGGATTTGATTGTTGATTCCAAAACTGGTTTGTACTGTTTTTAGCTTCCTCTTTTTAATCCTTTTGCAGGTAAAAAGGAAAGGCTACTTAAAATATTCGATGGTTGGTGCGATAATGTGATAGATTTGTTACTTGCTACCGATGAAGATGCGATTCTTCGCCGTGACATATATGACCGAACTCCCTCCCTAACATGGGGAAGGGGCCGTGTAACCTTGCTTGGTGATTCTATCCATGCAATGCAGCCAAATATGGGTCAAGGGGGATGTATGGCCATTGAGGTATGACTTGAAAACCCATTGTGTTGTCAAAAAAGAAAGAAAGAAAGAAATACATTGTGTTGAGTTCTTTCTTCCCTAAACATTGCCAAAGAGAAAATGATGTTCTAAGTACGTTGGTAGTGTAGTTTAATAGTATATTTTATGTTTTCAGAACAATAAGAAGGATCTCGGGTTATCCTAGAGAATCCAATGCCGAATGAACACATATTTTCCCTTCATCTCTGTAGGATAGTTACCAATTAGCATTGGAACTTGACAAGGCATGGAATCAAAGTGTCGAGTCAGGGGCAGCTGTTGATGTTGTATCCACTTTAAGAAGGTATGATAGCATTAGAAAAGGGAGATCAAAACTTATTGTACAACCAATGGACATTTTTTTGCCTTTCTTCAACTCAAAGCTGTCTAATTGAATTCACAGGTATGAGCGAGCTAGAAGACTCAGAGTTGCGATAATCCACGGAATGGCAAGAATGGCTGCAAGCATGGCTTCAGCCTATAAGGGTTTTCTAGGTGTAGGGCTAGGTCCATTGTCTGTAAGAATCCATCTTTAGTGAGTAATGATCTAAAGTTAATAGTTATGCAAAAACTGCATGCAAATTCACCATGGCATCTGACATTTTTTGCAGTTTTTGACAAAATTTCGGATCCCGCATCCTGGAACGGTTGGTGGAAGATTTTTTATCGGCTTGGCAATGTCCTTAATGTTCAATTGGGTTTTAGGTGGTAAGAGGTTAGACCTTGACATAAATGTTTTGTCTTCTTATATATGTACCTTGACTTCCGAGCTTTTTTGATTATGGAACATCATTAGAAGAGTTCACTCTTTCGACTATGAAAGCTCAAAAGAAACCTTTAAATCGGGAAAGAGAACTAAACGGGATTTAGTGAACAGTCTAAAAGAATTGTCTAATATCTTAGGACAAGTCTAAAAACGAATCAATACGTTTGCAGTTCAGAACTTGAAGGAAGGTCCTTAAGTTGCAGACTCTCAGACAAGGTATGTCACTTTCATCCTACCATAAATGGCTCTTGGAAATGTTTGAAACATCTGTGAAGTCATTTTTTCAGGCAAGTGACCAGTTCCGGACATGGTTCGAAGATAATGATGCATTGGAGCGGACTATTAATGGAGAGTGCGTATCATGGTTCTATATATGTGAATTCAATCATATTGTCTGATGATTTATTAAACAGTACATGCTCTTATATTGTCTGTTTTGCAGCTGGTTCTTGTTGCCAGTCGGAAACGAAGTAGTTGCCTCACAACCTACTTGTTTAAGTAGGGATGAGAAAAAGCCTTTCATGATTGGGTATGTATTTGCTCATAACATGTTTGCTGTATAAGACCTTGTTCCTTTAAAACGGACTTCTCGTTTCCACTTAATCCGAAATAATCGACGAGGGCTTTTCTAATAGAAATTTATGTCTGCCAATGCGTAATGGTCGTTGCAGGAGTGAACAGAGCGATAAATTTCCAGAAACATCAATAGTGATACCTTCAAAGCAGGTATCCAAAATGCATGCTCAAATCACCTATAAAGATGGTGCGTTCTTCATAGTTGATTTGCAGAGCGAGCATGGGACCTTTATCGAGTAAGTCTTTGAGCATCAAGAAAAAAGTATTTACATATATTTATTTATGCGTCTTAAATTTCCCGGGGTTGCTCTAAAACAAACTCTGGATGTGCCAGCCATGGAGGAAGAAGATTTAGGGTACCCCCAAACGTTTCCACTCGTCTCCGTCCTTCCGATGTCATTGAGTTTGGTTCCGATAAGAAGGTAATAAACAACATCTAACCATGAATTTTACTTTCTCCCACAATTTTCACCCGACTTGAACCTTGTCTTACGCTCAGGCAGCTCTCCGGGTAAAGGTGATGAGATCACATCCCAAGATGGCTGAGAAGGAAGGTGGTGGAATTCTTCATGCAGTCTGAAAAATTCATAAACCTTTCATTTGTCGAAATCATAACATTGTACAGCATTTATTTACAGTGATGGAGTGATTGAAATCAACTACATTTGTTACAAAATGTTATACAAAGAAATGTCATATGCCCTTGCATCACAGCATTAATTCCCATGCAACATTATCTTCATATCCATACATCAAACTACTTATCCGCGGCATTAAAATTCACACCAACCTTGCTTGACAGTTGACCCCCATGTTGCCAATCAGAACCGATAATATAAGACTCCATCCCACATCTCTGCCGCACAAGATATGCATGAAAACGATGAATAAAACGAAACCCACTTCTCGTTGATAAAATCCCCACGTAAACGTGTCCCAGTTCTGGAGAATGGCATTTTTTTCTCTTTGCATTTTCATATAATATTGTGACCAGATCAAGCGTATGCATGCACTGTGCACGTGTCCTTTCCTTGCGGGCAAAAAAAGAAAGAAAAAAAGAGAGTCCAACACGTGAAATGCTGAAAGCGGTGAATGGCGGTGGTGGATCCATGGGCATGTGAACGTCCTAACGGTCGGTTCATGTGGTGGATAGTGGCGGTGGCAGTGACCGTTGGAACATTAAATGCGTGTGTTCTGTTTTCACTACACTGACTTGGGATAGTATTAGTATCATTTTCTTAACATGGAATTTTGTTTCATTTTTGGTAATAATAAATGTGTTTTTATCAGATATGGACATAGTTATTACGAATTGAAATCCTCTATTTTTTTGTTGCTCTAATTTATGTTCCGCGTTAAAAATTAGGTTTATGATTAGAGTTTAAAAATTTTGGATAAAATATATTTTTTAACATATAAGCTTAAGATTTAAAATTTAAAATTAAAATTTAAATTTAAATTTTTAATATTTTTAATACTACGGTATAAAAAGCACACCGAAAAGTGATCAGAATAATTTTGTCCTCGTTATTACTTCCATGAAATTGTAAAACGGATGGGGTGGCATGTTCAAACATCAAGCTAACCCTACACTTTTACTGTGCTATTATTGGGTATTCATTGTTCTGGTCAGCAGTAACACGCTTATCTTATTTTACAGGAAATAAATAAACAAACCTTCATTTACAACGACAACATGGTTTAATATCAAATACTTTAATACTTATTTTTCAAAAAAAAAACTTTATTCCTTAATAATAATAATAATAAATCGTATTTTCCTCCGAACTTTCGTCCTCTTTTCCTTTGACATGTGACCTGTTGTCATGTTCCCTTATAAGTTGTAATGTTTATGAAATTAATTTTATAAAAATCGGCCCTTTTTTTGGAATAATACATCCCCAAATATAATTTGGGAATGTAAGGCACGGTGATCGATAATTTGAGAATTGCGATAAAAATTACAGTAGCTTGAGGATGCCACCAGGTGGCGTCTTTTTTAATTTTTTATTATTTAAAATTTAAATTTCCACCAAGAAGCCACCTACTGGTGGTGTCACAAGTAAAATTTCAATGTTTGAGCCGCAAATCCAGTGAGCACAGCCAGTTGCAGTCAACATGTCAGCCTTTTGGAGCCGATAAAGCTGGCTCAACAAGACGCCACGCGCAAATATCGTTCAGGTCTGCAAGATTCCCTGAGGGACGCCATCTGCAGGTGGCGACACAAGTAATGGACGCCACCTGCAGGTGGCGTCTTGACCCTGAATATATATACAAACTGCCCGGGTGGGACAGTTATATTTTGTTTTCTTTCTATTTTAAAACTTAAGTTTGTTTTTTTTTTTTGTGAGAGAGTTCCAGGGAGAATTTTGGAGAAATTAAGAGACTCGTTGGGTGTGATTGAATATTTTAAAATCGGGTAAGTGAATTTAAGTTAATTTTTGCATTATGATACAACATATTTTTTAAAATGTATTTCTAATAAAATTGGCATTTCAAGCAGAATTGATATTACGATGGATTGTGGCACCAAAAATGTTTTTGCTCGTTGGGGTGAAATAGTTGATGATTTCAGCGAGGATGACGAAAATGTTATACCAATGGCAGAAGATGATGATGTCGAGTTGCTTGATGCTGATGATGTTGATGTTCTTAGGACTGTTGCTGCTCAGGGACATGATCTTGAAGTTAAGGAAGATGTTTGGGCAGCAACGTCTGCTAGATATAGATTGGCCGACGAGCTGCCGATTTGGGGTTATATTCAACAGGAGCCACAACAACTGGAACCCAATCTTTCAGCTTACGTGCCCTCAGTCCACATGTCTGAGGTGGACTATGATGTAATGCAGGATCTAGAATATGAGGCACGTGTATTTTCTCATTCTTCAGCTTCAACCGACGGAGTGTTAGAACTCAGAGCTCAATTCGATACAAAGAAAGATGCTCAGTTAGCAATTAAAAAGTACAGCGTCAGACGCCATATGCAATCTTGTGTTGTTGAATCTGATAGCTTAACATATTGCGTAAGGTGCTTGAATTATAAGAGTAAATATAACTGAAGGATAAGAGTTTCGTATATGAAACGGAAGAAGATGTGGGAAGGTTCAATGATCAACACTTTTGTGCCATGACTTCAATCTCACAGGATCACATAAATCTTGACTTCGATTTGATATGCGCTTACACAAAGTTGGTGGTTGAGAAGAATTCGAGGATCGCCATTGTAGTGTTGGTCGCATCAATCCGTACACAGCTTAGACACATCTCATTTTACTATAAGGTGTGGATGGCGAAGCAAAAGGCGATGGCTCTTATTTACGGTGATTGGGATAAATCATATAATGAGCTACCGGCTTTATTACGAGCAATACAAATATTTATCCTAGGAACTGTTGTGGAGTATGAAACGTTACCAGCGGTAACACTACAAGGCGAAGTGATTTTCGAAAAAAAAAATATTCAGTAAGTTATTTTGGGCATTTCAGTAGTGCATTGAAGGATTTGCATTCTGCAAACGTATGATTCAAATAGATAGAACATGGTTGTACGGGAAATACGGCCAAATATTGCTTATTGTTGTGGCGCAAGATAGAGACATGCATATATTTCCAATAGCCTTTGCCATTGTTGAGAAGGAAAATGCCGAGGGATGGAAATTCTTTTTGAAGCATTTAAGCCGACACGTAATCAAAGATGACGAGATCTGTGTGATTTTTTATAGAGGGTCTGCACTATTATCAGAAATCGATCAATGCGGAAGCTTATGGAGACCTCCACATGCTTATCCAGCCTATTGTGTACGGCATATTGCTGCAAATGCAAAAACTCAGTTTTGGAACAATCAAATTCGACAAGAAATTTTAAACGCAGGTAAGGTGTAATTTGTTATTGTCTAAATTATTGATTTATTTGTGTATGATATTTTGTCTTGCGTTTACTAACTAACGTTTTACGAGCAGGGTATAGACCTGTTCGTCCAACGTTCGATGCGAAGATTAGTCATTTTATAAGGCACAGACAACATGTACATAATTTTGTCGCTGACATTCCAAGAGAGCGATGGTCACAGGCCTATGATAAATGTCGACGTTACGACCATATGACCACTAACCTTGCTGAGGCTATCAACTTTGTGTTGAAAGGGACACGCTATCTCCCAATTGCCAGTATTGTTTGGGAGACGTACTTCAGACTGGGCAAAGTGTGGTACGACAAAGGGAAGAAGGTCAACTCTCAAATAAATAGGGGACGACAGTGGTCTAAAACTCTCTAAAAGAGTAGGAGAAACTTCAAGAGGAAGCAAGCGGCATGAGGGTAGATTCATTTGACCCCAACAATGTTGAATTTAATGTCCAAGCCAAAGTTCGCCCGAATGAGCACAAGTTGTTCCGAGTAAACCTGAATGTGAGTTGGTGTGACTGCGGCTGTTTTTATGCATATAGATACCCATACTCTCACGCAATCTCCGCATGCATTCATGTCCGTATAGACTCATATACATTGGTGGATGATTGTTTTAGGCTACAAATTATGTCAAATATCTACACGCCTATGTTTAGGACGATTCCAAATCAGGAATATTGGCCAACAGATCTAATATACAAAGAATGGTTACCAAATCCCAGTCTTCGAAGAAAACTAAAGGGTCAACCGACTTTCGCCCGCATTCATACTAGTATGGATGATCCGGATGATATAGAGGGAGTTCAAGTTAGGCATTGTGGACTTTGTCAAGGGACATGTCATACGAGAGATAAATGTCCGAATTGTTCCAACTATCATACCAGGCCGTCACAGTAATTTGTTTTGGATTTATTATGTATACACTATTTTGATTGCTTTTGTAAAATTTAATTAATGAAGTAACAAAACACTTTGAAATTAAATGTATCTGTCCTATAATAACAAAATAATAAAACAATATAAATTCCAATTATAAAAATTTAAACTGACATTATATGAAATAAATAAAAATTCACAAAAATTAACATCTCAAATCGTTCAAAATAAAAGCTTAAATTGACATTATTAAAAAATCCCAAAATAGAAAAAAAGCAACAACCTATTTTCTTCTCCTCTTCAGCAGCTCTTGTCTGTGCAGGGAATATGTTTGATCATACCGTCGTAGGGATTGAGCCATCCTTCGTGGCAATTGTGGGTCATCCTGATTCTACTTATCCTCGCCTAGATGGTCATCCAACATTCGCATAGAATGTGGTGTCGCGTACAGATCTTCAGCAAATAACGGAGTGAAAAAATGGCAGACTAGGCAAGTATGGAGGTGGTTGTTGAAACACACTCACCCCGGATGATCCAACATCAGTGCGCTGCGAATGGAACATCTGAGATCTTTACAGTGCTTTATCCCATAGATCATTATAATCATATGTTCCCACTACATTCCCTGAGGTTACATCTGAACTCATGATGACTAATCTGCATGATTAATTAGTGGCAGCTACAAGTTTTCCATATGCGCAGACGAAACAGCTTTATGCTGATATGAACACCTACACTCTATATGGCATCTCTGACTCACTTCAATAGGTGTCAGGAACGGTTTTCCGTTGTTATAAAACCATTCCATATAGTATGAATCATCGCTAAAATCATCTTTCTGGATTGGAGTCACAGAAGATGGCACATATAAGTTCCGGTTGTTCCAACGAGCAATGAAACTTTCTTTCTTGCGCCTCCAATTATCATCAAACCTAATTTTTTGATCTCCGGTGTGAATATCTTTGAGATCAATCGGAAGACCATGAACGAGTTGATGATGCCAGAACTGTCGCAACACTCGATCAGCATACTAAACCTCAAACACAAAAAAATGGATCAACGATACAACTGCACCCCTAAATGTAGCATCATCCCATACATATTGGGGTACGTAAGACTGTACTTCCGCATCTTCGTACGACGTCCAAATAAACTATCAAAAAAATTTATATTAAAATCTACAAATATTGAGGTACGCAAAACTATACTTTAAACCAACTTTCATACCTGATTTTTCCCTTCAGATACGATCTTCAATCTCACGTCAACAACGTTTTTGTGCACCACCCCAGCTTTTCTCAAATCATGTCGCCACCTGCACAGAAACTGAAAATGCGATATTTACTAATTCAAAATGAATTTTAATAAAAAAATATAGACATCATAATTTTTTATTTTAGTATTATCTTCCAGCAAGTGGAAACTCAACTGGGTTATTGACAATTGGTGTCAAATATGGAAGTCGATACCATGCCCAAGATTGTAGTAAGATAAGACATCCACCAATATCGGATATCTTATTCCCATTTCTAACAATAACAGCATTGCACATTTCATGGTACAAGACCGCCAATATTGCAGAACCCCAACTATACGAACGAGCTTCGGTAAAACTTTCTAGCAGTGGCAGATACTGCATGTGCGCAAGATTATCGGATTTATCCGACATCAATACCCCACCAATGAGCTGCATGATATAAGCACATGCTGCGCATTTAACTTCTTCACGGGTTGAGTCATTGGTTACCCTGAATGCATTCTCCAACCAGGTTACCTTAAAATGTAACCCTTTCGTGTCGATTTCTGAAGGAATTTTTTCGAGGAACTGGATGCACATTGCATAGACGTTGTAGTTATTCTGCCCCTCGATCGTATTCCCATTTACGGGGACACCGAGCTGTAAAGCTACATCTTGCAGCGTTATCATGCACTCCCCGACAGGAAAATGAAACGTGTGGATCTCTGGTCTCCAGCGTTCAATCAACGCAGTTATCAACCCAGGGACCACCTTATAGTCACGCACAAATGTCGAATTATAAAATCCTGCCTACTGTAAGTAATGAACAATGCGAGCAGATGGTTCCTCTGTCATCGTTCCTCGATGATGAAAGCAATATTGATCGTCCTGCATTGAATAAATTAAATTTAATTAATAACATTGTACAACTAACATACATTACTTACTTGAAGATAAATAAATAAGTTACAAATTACTTATACCGATATAAGGTGAAATGTGCATATGTTCCAACCGCAACAATTGATCAGACGTCATATCTTAAATTTATCTGCACACCAACTACTTTGATTATTAATATTTATAATTTTATTCGAATATACCAATGTATGACTTCATTTATTAGAAACCATTCTATTTAAAATTTTATTCGAATATGGTTCCCTTAATTATACTAATTTTTGTTCTCGAATATACCTAGAATTATTTAAATATGGTTCCCTCAACTACACTAAATTTTGTTCTCGAATATACCTAGAATTATTCGAATATGGTTCCCTTAATTATACTAATTTTGTTCTCGAATATACCGAGAATTATTCGAATATAGTTCCCTTAATTATACTAATTTTTGGTCTCGAATATACAGAGAATTATTCGAATATGGTTATCTTAATTATACTATTTTTTTGTCTAAAATATACCGAGAATTATTCGAATATGGTTACCTTAATTATACTATTTTTTGGTCTCGAATATACCTAGAATTATTCAAATACGGTTCCCTTAATTATACTTTTTTTTGTTCTCGAATATACCTAGAATTATTTGAATATGGTTCCCTTAACTATGCTATTTTTTATTCTCGAATATACCTATAATTATTTAAATATGGTTCCCTTAATTATACTATTTTTTGTTCTCTAATATACCGAGAATTATTCGAATATGGTTCCCTTAATTATACTAATTTTTGGTCTCGGATATACCGAGAATTATTCGAATATTGTTCCCTTAATTATACTAATTTTTGGTCTCTAATATACCTAGAATTATTCGAATATGGTTCCCTTAATTATACTAATTTTTGTTCTCGAATATACCTAGAATTATTCGAATATGGTTCCCTTAATTATACTATTTTTTGTTCTCAAATATACATAGAATTATTTGAATATGGTTCCCTTAATTATACTAATTTTTGTTCTTGAATATACCTAGAATTATTTGAATATGATTCCCTTAATTTACTAATTTTTTTCTTGAATATACCTATAAATGACCAAGTTTTGTTCTCGAATATAATTATCTAAACATTTAACAACTTTCTAGCTTATTAATTATTTTTAAATTCTACAAACTAAAATAATTCAAACTATAATAATAGAATATATACAAATCAAATAAATTATAAAACAATAAAAATTTAATATACCAAATTACTATACTTAATAATAATATACAAATAACATTTTGCTCTATATAGAATTAATAAAAAGTCCTACAATCAAAATTATTATTATCCTCAAAAAATTCTAATGCATACATTATTAATAATTTAATAATAAACTCTACATAGCTACATTAATAAAAATTCCTAAACAACACTCATTCTTATCCTAAAACCTATAATTTCATAATTATTATTATTACCCTAAAATAAAATCTTTGTACATATCTACAACAATATATCTACATTTAAATTATATAAATTAAAAAAATAAGTATCTAATCAACGGAAATGTGCTCCAAATACTTCCCTTGAAACCTCTTTACCTCATGCAATAAAAAATTAATAAGATTAATAAATATATTATTCATAACTAATCAAATAATTTATAAATTAACTAAAAAATTACATAACCAATTTAATAACTCAAAAACTCTTTCCCTAAACTCTCTACACACAAAAAACTACTCCCTCGCTAATTTTTTTACCTCTACAACTCGTTCTGCCGTTCCAATTTATAGGCAGATTTCGGGTGAAGACTACAAGTGGTGTCCTCACTTAAATAGGCGTAACTATTGCGCCTTTATCGCTGGCCAAGTCAATGCTGCAGTAATTGGCTGGATTACCGGCTCAATAGTCACTCTTTAATTAAAACGCCACCTGCAGGTGACCTCTTGGTAGAAATTTAAATTTTAAATAATAAAAAATTAAAGAGGATGCCACCAAGCTACTGTAATTTTTGCCGTAGTTTCTAAATTATCGACCACCGTACCTTACATCCCCATGTATTATTCCCAAAAAAAAACCCATAAAAATCAGTCAAAAATAAAAACACCAAAATTATATTTTAGTATTATAAGTTAGGATTGGGGTCTTCTATCTATCACCATGCATCCTTGTACTTGTAATGATAAATATAAATATATATATTGCGGAACGAAAATAACTCTAATATGTTATTTTCTTAATATACATTAGCATTCAAAAGCATATATAATATAGAAACTGAAATATAAATGTAAAACTCATTTTTTTAGTTGTATGATTTAACTTATAAACAAAAATAAAGAATTTAAAATTTAGTTTTAAATAATATCAAACAAAAAACATATGAATATTTATATTAATTGAATTTTGCCCCTTATTCGAAAATAAATCAAATCTGATCTGAATTACCAAACCACATACATCCTCAGTTCCTGATGTGATCGTTGTTTGGATACGATTATAACACCCTAAACAAACAAAATTCCAACCATCCCATTCACATCTTATGTACGGACCATATTGGACCCCCCATCACGTGCCCCCCAATAACATTTTTCATTGTTTAGTCCTTCAACATTTCCTCAAATTTCAACTGAGCATACATTAAAACAAGAAATTATTTCTATTTAATTCAAGATATTGAAATCATTATTTATATTAGTAGTCTGGATACTTTTGAAAGATAAAACTCAACTTCATTCGCGAACAATTTACTTTCGTGAAAAATGAAAACATAAAACTCGGTATTTATTAATTATTATTAATGCCAATATATAATATTTGAGCTTCCTGCTAAAACCGCGAAACGAGACTACTATTTAAAATTGTTTTGGCTTTATCGAGAGTGGGGTTAGTGCAAGTTGGAGATATTCACACCTCGTTGTTCTGTCTCTTAAAAGCTTAACTGTGGGAAGGTTTTGATGTCAGGATTTTTTTTTTAAATGGAAAGTTTTATCACTTTTTAATTCTTCAATTTCAAGAAAATTATATTTTTCTTTTGAATATATATAAGATGAGTCTATAACGGGTGATACACATCGTTGAATATTACTAACGCAATATATAATTGAATATTATTAGTTTTTTTAATAATTTTTAAAGAATTATTAAAAATCTCAAATGCTCGACATGTAATTAATTATATTTTAAAATAAAATTAGAAGAATTTATTCTATGAACCATTCTCCTAAACTCATTCATGGTCTTACCCAATTAAATAAATTCACATCTTTATTTTTTACTAATATTTTTTTATAAATTAAAATTTACAAAACATCTTCTTCTTCGTACCTCATATATTTATTTTAATATTTTAATGAATAAAATACTTAAAATAAAAAAAAAGACAACCAAAAAAATTAACCCACTATGAATGCAACCAATTAGTAGAATTCTCAACCTCGAACCACCAGACTTGTTTCAAGGAGAATCGCATTTGGATAGTCCTAAATCGAGCACTCTACCACAAAGCTTGAGATTTCCATGCCACTTGGTCCATCATTAACCAACTAATTATACTCTAAGCTCAACACTTGAATATTTGACAGCCTAGCCACGGGATTTGGCCACTAAAACTGTTTTTAGCCATGTCGACTCGAGTTAAGCTCGAAGCATTGCCTATGGACGGCGGTATGCGACTGAAAAAGAGATTCCTTCCCAAGTAAAATTATTATTATTGTAATAATATTTTTCTTTTTGTCTTTTTTGATTAGTAAGTTAATTTTTTTGGTGATTCTTGAATAATATTATTCATTAACATATTAAAATAAATATATAAGATACGAGGAAGAAGATGATGGTTTGTAAATTTTAATTTATAAGGACGTTGAAAATAAAGATGATGTAGGTTTATTTAATTGGTAGGATCATGAATGAGATTGAGGGAATGGTTTTATTCTGAAATATGATTAATTACATGTTGAGCCTTTAAATTTTTTAATAATTATTAAAAAATTATTAAAATTTAACAATGTTTAACGATATATTATATTAATGATATTCAACGGTGTACGTCGCACGTTTTAAAATTTTCCATATATATGAGAAGAAGTGAAAATACAAGATACTCCATCCATTTCTTCTATTTAATTTAACAAGAAAAAATATTAATCGGTGTTTAATCAGAATAATTAAAATTACTATTTTAATAAATATATATTTAAAATAATCATTACAGGTATCTATTTATTAGTGTCTTAAAAGTAGAGATCTCTGTCCCGAAGTCCAAATATCCACAGTGCCTGTCTTCTAAAAAACAGGATTCCCTTTTCTTTCTCAGTTCCAAAATTGTGAAAAATGGGAAAATGCGCTTTGAAAAGATAAATAAAAGCAACAGTTAAAACGACAGTGTTTGATGACCTTAATACTTCGAAACTTATTTTATAGCTTTAAATTAATTGAAAAAAATGGGTTTCTGCTTGTTTTATTTGTACAAACAGTGGGATTAATAATAAAAAAATAAGCACACGTGCACTGATGCACCATCTAAAACGCTGACCCAGACCTACCTCACCACCAAAATATTTCAATTTTAATATTTCAATTTTGAAATATGTATTGTAATTACAAAAACATTTCAAAGTATTAAATGATAAGTGTTAATCGTCAAATAAGTGTTTAAATTATATTTTTTAGATATATGTTTGAACTATATTTTAGATTAAATATATTTTTAACGTTTTATTTCGTGATCCATTTAAGGTTTTTTCGTCAATATCCATTAAAAAAATGCAGTCATCCAATCAAAATATGACACGTGCATTGTTAAATTTATAAATTTCTTAAAAAATTCAAAAGTTTTAATTTCTTTCAATCAAACCCCCAAATCACATCTCCCTCACCGTCCAGTATCCCCCTACAAGTCGGTGGTTCATCGTTCACCGCCCAAAACATCATGTACCTCATCGTTCAACATTCGTCATCCTCTACCCATTGGTGGAGACTCAATCGGTCTCTTTTTTCATTATTCAGTGTTCGTTGATGGTGCAATTGACGGTTTATTCGTTGATTTTTTACGATGAGATTATGGGGCTTTCAGTAGTGTGGGTTCATTGGAGAGAAGGGTGGTCGGTAGTGGTTGAATCGATAGTTTGAGTGGAGGAATTTAAGGTTGGTTTTTTAAAAGAAATTAAAGATTGTTGAGTTAATTAATATTATTTTATTTTTTGAATTTTAATTTCAAAAAATGATCAACTATGTTATATGTTCGAATTTCATTAGATAACGAAAAAATAAAAATTATCACAGAAAAATCTTAAATGGGTCGCGTAATAAATCGTTAAACATTTATTTAGCATAAAATATATTCAAGCACTTATATATATAAAAAAATGTTATAATTTAAGCATCTATTTGAGTGTTGAGCCTAAATGAAAATAAATAAACATGAATGTTCAAATCTAAACTAAGATGAGCAATAATTATAAAATTCTTAGCCGCAAACAAGATTTAAGCAAATATTTGAATTTGAATTAGTGCTTTAAAATAAATAATTTTAAATCTATTAATTTATAATAAAAATACAAGATGGAAATAACTCTGTTTTTGATTAATTTATTTATATTATGAACAACAGTGGCTTTTTTTAAACCCGAAAGAGGAATACAAACCCCGAAACCCTAAAGTTTTTTTAAATAAAAAATAGAGAATTAATATTCTTTTCAAAAGAGGGAAAAAGTTATCTCGCAGCTCCATCGTGAACCGGTAACCGATTCAGCAAGTTTTCCGATTTTTTCTACGAGCTTCGGGGATAACTTCTTCGCAGGTTTCCTTTCCTTCCCCGGTCGAAAATCAAACCCTAACGCATCCGAAACTTCTTCTGAGCTCCACCCGGCTTTTCGAAGGGCATCCGAGAACCGATCCGCTTTTAAAAGAAGCGCATCGAGAACCGCTTGATTATCCAATAAAACCATCTCTCCCTCGAAGAACCCGGATGCTGACACGTGTACGATATCCGTTATGTCGGACTCGCCCCACCCCCCTTCTCGAAGAACCGATCCGATTTGCCTAATGTATTCGTCGACCCATTTGGGAGGAGTTTGAGTTCTCGGTATATCGAAGTATCTATCAGGCGACGAATTCGACGACGAGTTCCTCCGGCGCCGATTAACTGCCGCGTCACTCCAGAACTCAACCCATCTAGGTGTCCTCGTACCGGTTACTAAACCGGCATCCAAACTCCGCCTCGAGAAATTAGTGGACGAGCCGGCTGATTTTTCGCCAACGGATCTCTGTTTTTTCAACACTTTCGGCTTGGATTCGGAGTTCTTAAACAAATATTCCCTCTCAAAAAAATCAGATATATCGAGACCGCAACAGAAAACACGGTTCTCGTCGACGAAGAAAATCGGGTTACCTGCTAAAGACGGATTACATGGAATATAGCAGTGGTTAAAAATGGGGATCAAAAGAGGAGCTCTTTTAAGCGCATTCCTTGCGACTCGTAAAGCTTTTTCCGGATCAGACGGCCTCGGGCCCCAAGATTTGGGCCATAAAGTGTTCCGCGCGATCTGGAAGGAAATCGCAGCGATGGGAAGATCAAGCGAAGCCCGGAGATGGAGTCTTGCCCCGGCAGATCGCCAATCGGGAAAACCAGGACCCACGGGCAACCCGGCTGATAATATGGCTCGGAGGTCAGGCGGGAAAACGAAACCGAACTCAGCTTCCGCTCGGTCGAACTCGGCGTCTGATAAACCCGACTGGACTTGAAAGCCGGAATCCCGTAAATGGGTTATAACTTTATCAGCTAAAGAAGAGAAAGACTGAAGACCGTTGCGAACAGGGAGGGATGTCGGAGTTGAAGGAGCGGAAGCCCGAGCAGAGAGACGGCGTAAGCCAGCTATATGAGCTGGATTCAGACCGGACATCCTCCGGTCCACGTCGACCATTTTTGCTCTAATAACTAACGTCGTCGTCTTTTAATTCCCGGCAAGAATAAAATATACGCAGTCGGAGAAAAAAGCTTCCGACGACTTTCTTTTGTGTGTGTAAACAGAGAGAAGTAAAGTGAAGATAAGCCGATTGGGTATGGCTTGATTCTTTGGGGCAGAAAACAATAGAAAAATCCAAGAAACGGTGCGTATTTATAGCTGTTTTGAGTTGTTGATAATATTTTTACTTTGCTTGATTAACCTTTGATATTTTGTTTTTGATAATGACAGGTGAAGATGTACTAAACTACGGTAAAAAAAAAAAAAACTTGTTGACTTACGAATCAAATTCCTCATCCAATTAAACAAAATTTAACCATTACTTTAAATAATCTCGATTTTATTTTTTATTTTAAAGAATCTCTACTAAGAATACCCATAACTGTCTTAATTAAATTTGAACTGAATTAGATCTCAATTTTAATTTTTTATATTATAATACAATACTATTAGATGTGAAACTGGTTCTAGGTGTGGAAGGATTTTTTTATATAAAATTCATTAGGGATTATTAAAAAGGAAGAAATATTTGAAATTATAATGAAAATTTATAACTATAAACGTAAACTAACATTTAATTTGAACATATTTTTATAATCAGTAAAATAAAAATTAGTCATTTCAGATCATACAATGATAATATAATGAAAAGATTAAAAATTTAATAAAAAATTCAAACAACACAAAAAATCACCAATTGAAGGATAAAGCCATTAACACTAAAATTAAAAAACACATATAACCATTATGGTACGTTGATAAAATCATGTTATTACAACTCAATCAAGAACAAAAAATAATAATTATAAACGCAAATCTAAATTAAATTAAATTATAAAAAATATAAAAAATATAAAATAAATAATAAATAAAATGTATTTTAATCGGTCTCGACTGCGTCAAAATCAATCGTAATAAAATCTAGTAGTATTAGAGACAGAAAATTATCCTTAATAATCAACTAGGCGTAACCTTTATAGTTGGGGTGAAATGTAAGGTTTGGCCGCTGGTACGGCGAATGTGGGAGACCCATTTGGCAATGATGAATTAGCTTGACAGCTTAGATAAAGCGCGGCATGCAATCATAATTCCACATTGTTGGGTACTGATTGACGTTATTAAAAACCTTCCTTTTTAGTTGTATTTCTCGTTTTTGTCCATATAAAGTTTGGCTTAACAGTGCCCAACTAATATCTTCTTTTTAGTTTGACGCTTAAGGATTTTTTTTTTCGGGATATTTTGATGCCGAATATTTTATTTTATAATTTAAATTAAATTTTTATGACAAATATTAAAGTTATTTAATAAAAATATTATACATGGCATATTTTTAACATTTTTTAATTTTTATTTTTTAAAAATTAGAAAATTTTTAATTTTATAAAAACCCCCAAAATCTTTAATTTTTTTAAAATACCCAAACCCAAATCTTAAATCCCTAAAATTCTCCCCTCCTACAGTTGATTCAACCACCCTTGCCTTCGTCAGCTCCCACGATTAAAAACTCCATCATTTCGTCGTCAAAAATCAATGAATGAACCGTCGACGAAAATTCAACAGTGAAGAAAAAAGAGACTATTTGGGCTTTTAACCGACATCTAGAGGGTGGGGGATAATGAACGGTGAGGTACACGACTCTCGGGTGGTGAACGGTGAACTGTCGACGTGTGGAGATGCCGGGCGGTGAGGGAGATGTGATTTGAAGGTTTGATTGAAAAAAAAACAAAACTTTGGGGTTTTAAGAAGTTCGTATTTTTAATGAAATTTAAAAAATAAATAAATAAATAAAATAGGTCACGTGTAATGTTATATTTAGATGATATAATATTTTTTAACAGTCAATGATGAAAAAACTTGATTCGGGTTACGGAAGAAAATGTTAGACACCAAAGTGACCCGAAAAAATATTAGACACCAAACTGAAAAAAATAGATAGACTGAACACTTTTTTTACTGTTAAGCCTAAAAGTTTATCTAGACATCTTTAAAAATATTTTTTCAAACAAATTTTAATTATTTGTGAAAATATAATTAATATTTTATTTACGGTTCCTGAAATTCTATTTCATGTCCAATTCTTTTATTACGATAGTCGTCGTTGTTTTAACCTTATTTATGGAGTTTAAAAATTTTACATTTTCTTTTACTTAAAATAAAAAAAATGGGGATCAAAATTGTATTTTTCAATGGGTAAAGATTAATATAATAAGAATTTCTTTTAGAGGAATACACTCGTCATTGATTACAGGATTAAGAAAATCCACGCCTAACAAAGTTATGTTTCGCAAGTGGAATGCATATTTATAACATTCGTTAACTTCTTCATGAGGGTTGATTTAGAGCAGTTTTCTACTATTTCTTTGGATAATAAATCGAAATATTTATTCAAAACTTTTTTATACAACTCTTTTTAATTAAATTATAAAATTTAAACTTTAATAAATTCGAATTTTTAACACGTGAATTCTAAAATCATTAAACTCTAACCCTAAAATAAGCAAATTTGCATTTACACAACACTTGTGTAAGATATTTTTCCTTAAAAAATTAATATAAATATCATCAACTACCAATTAGTCTAATAAGATAAGATGCCAAGCTCCTAAAAGAATTAAAAGTTTGGATTGTCGACGTTATAAATAGAGAAATTTTAGCTAAGAAGATCACTCTTATAATAAACTTTTATGATATATTATTCAAACCAAGTGACTAATAAATCAATTATAAAATGTTATAAAAAGAAGAAGAAGAAAAAACTTAGAAGAAATCACGAGCAACCCGGGCTTGAATCAATAATGTAGTTGAGAAGCAACAAAAACTGTGGCACCGATTCTTAATTAATGAGAACGTTAACCAAGAGTTCTCGAGCATATTGAAATGCCATAATTAACAATAAATTAACCTCACTTACTTTTAGGTAAATTACTACGTGCATGCATTCTCAACTACACTTCAGGCCTTCCTACCCTGAATAGAAATTCTCGACTCTTTTTTCCTCAATTAATACTCTATATTAAAAAATTATGTTTAGGGGTTTAAAATTAAAATCTATGGTTAAAGTTTAGTATTAAAATTTAATTTAGAATTTAAGTTTAGTATGATATATTTTTAAGGTTTACGATTTAGAGTTTATGATTTAAAATTTAAGGTTCAGACTTAAAATTTAATTTTTTTAACGTTAGGGCATAGAAAATGACACCGACAAAAAAATATTTTTTGTTCTCCTACCGTACAATCATAGCTCCGATGCTTAAATAATAGATATAAATATATATATATATATATATATTTTACTTCAAAGAGCATCGGAGAAGCATTCGTATTTTTTATATTAGTAAATTGACAAAATGTGAAAAAATAATCCACTAGATTTTTAAAGTTACAATTACAAATAATACCTGTCTGTGAATATAATTAGATATGATAGAATTGAAACCTACTTGCTAAAAAGACCGAAACCTCAACCTTTTAAGTGTTGACATTTTCAGTGGGGAAAAAGAGACATGGAATAAGCTAGATCACATGTGATAGGAGGCCTTGATTTTCGGAATTGATCTGTAGATATATTTATATATTATGTTTTGGGATAAAGTTTTAACTAGTATAAGTTGCCCGAAGATGTGAGTCGGTTAAGGTCTGAATATATACATGAGTACGTTAATTTTATTAAAAAATATAATGAAAATTTATAATTTAGGTAAAAAAAATTGAACTGGACATATTCTTATAAATAAAAAATACGAAAATTAATGTCTCTGGGACATAATCAGGACCATGCAAAGAAAAGGTAAAATACCATAATTCAAAGACTGGAAATAAAATAGATACAAACATCACTAAAGTTTAACGATGAAAGGTAAAAACTAACAACAAACAACATTAAAAATGCATATTACAATATAAATCACGTTGACAACACAGTCATTACCACAACTTAATCGTGAACAAGTGATGATTGCGAGCTCATATTCAAATCCAGTTCGAGAGTCCAAAATATGGAGATCAATAGGATAATCAAAAGAGCGCCAATATAATATATATATATATAGGGTTTGAGTAAATATTTGGCTTAAAGACAAAAAATGCTCCTAATGTTTGATTAATAGTAATTTTGGTACCAATAAGTATTGGGTGCATTGGTAAGGCACATTGCACTCCTAAGGTGAGGACCTGAGTACAAACCTTGGAGACAACATTGTTGGGAGGGGCAACCTTGCACCCCAAACATAGACCATAAAATGGACATGCATATTACAAAATAGTCATTTTGGTCATCGATTCTTTTTTTAAGCAATTTAACCCCAACGTTTCGTTTTAGGTCAAAATGACCCACATGCAGATGAAAATTGTTAGTTAACTAACAATAAACAACTTAAAATGACTTGACAGAGTGACACATTAGTAAAAAAAATATTTTATATTTTATACAATTCTATAAAATATTGATGTAACATTCTTTCAAGTCAAAACATTTGTCTATACGACATTGCCATGTCAGTGTGCACTACCATGTAGGTTTGACATGTCATTTCAAATCATTTACCATTAGTTGACTAATAGTTTTTATTCGTAGAGGGGCCATTTTGACTTAAAATTAAAACATTGAGGGCTAAATTGCTTCAAAAAAAGAATAAGGGTCAAAATGACTATTCAGTCAAATGTAAGGGGTATTTTTGGCATTATGCCTAAATATTTTTACAATCTGTGATGTTTCCATCTCAATCTCACATGATTAGGGATGGTCATTTGACCTATACTCGACCTCAATCACATATGAGTAGGAATGGTAAAAAAAGAATAGGGTCGTTTTTGCTGGAAAATGTGAGGAAATGATAACTTTGAGCCATATTACGAAAGGGTAAAGGTGGAGATTCGAATAATGATTGTATTGGGTCTTATTCTGATCCATGAGACCTTTATAATGGTATCTCATATTCTCAAATTGGTTGAGTAATGAATGAGAAATTGATGCTCAAAGTATGGTAGTTGTGAATAGAGTAAGGAAGTGAAAACCCCCTTATCCCACATTGGTGGGATAAATAGCATGGGAAGTGTTTATATACACTTACCCTCTTGGTGGTCATTGAATAACTTGAATGGTAATTGTGCCTCACGCGCAGGCGCAAAAGGGTGTGGATCGAAGCTCGTCGAGCCCATTCGGGTTGGGGCACACCCGTACAACGTGGGCGACGCGAATGTCCTGACCGGTCGGGCCCTACGTGGACTTGCAGATATTTTACCCACTTCGAATAATTTTTCCTTACAAATAAAATATCTTTTTGAATATTCTGAATATAAAAGGGAAAATTCGAATATTTTTGAATATTTTGAATATAAAAGGGAAAATTCGGATATTAAAAGGTAATGAGTACAATTCACGAGAATATTTTGTTTTGAATATAGTATTAACAATTTGTTACCGTTTTAATTCGGAAAATTCGGATATTAAAAGGTAATGAGTACAATTCACGAGAATATTTTGTTTTGAATATAGTATTAACAATTTGTTACCGTTTTAATTCGGTCACCCATTAATTCGGAAAATTATATTTTCCATATTTTTCCTCCTTCATTCCCCTATAAATAACGAACCTTTTCTTAGTTTACACAATCTCGAAAACTATCTTCTTCAAAACTCTCTGGTATTTTCGGTGACAGACAAATGCAATGTTTCGTTCGTGATCTCTACAGCCGTGGTACTGTTGAAGATCATCTTGTTGTTGTATCCTAGGAGACTCAGCCAATGAACTCAAGCACCAAGAGAGTGGTCGAAATCTGTCTTACGAAAACTGCGTTCGTGCAGGCCTCAACACGTTTCCATTCGATTTCGTTTCTAATCGGTTTGATTTAAATATGTTGCATCTATGTCGTTTGATATTCTATTATGTTAATTTAATAATAAATTAATATTAATTTTATTGTTTATTATTTATTCTTGGATTAACGCTATTTTCTAACAGTTTTTAAAGAAATTTTTGGGTTCAAGTTCGAGTTATTTTAGGATGAGGTCGGTTGGATTCTTGTTTAGGGTGAAAAATATCCATCCCGACCTGAAATAATAGTTTAATTGTTTTTTTCTAAATATTTAGGTATAATTGCTATAATGCCTATCTTTTTATATTTTTTCAATTATCTTCGTATTTTGTCTAATAAAAAAATATTTTAATATCTCATAATTTCTATTTCTATTTTTTCAATTAACCTCCTATTTCATCAAATAAAAATAAAATAATAATTTTGAACTTATATAAAAAAATCAGATAAATGTGTTAAATATTCTGACCGAGTACATGTCAGCCGAAAACTGGACCCATAGCCATCCGATCAGATTACCTTATTTATTGCAAATGTCCGCTTGCAAAAACCAAACTTTGTTTTGAAATGACTTCGAAAATGCTTTGCGGGGGTCCTGTCATCTGTCATGTGTGCATGGCCCATGTGGTATGGCCAACTTTTATTTATTGTTTGTTTTAGGTTATTATTGATTTTGGAATTTTAATAAAATTTAGATAAAACAAAAATGACTTTTTATTACACGTAAATTATATAATCCATTTTAATCTAAATAATCTTAATTATCCAACCATACTTTATAACGAATAAAATTTTAATTGTAATTCATTTATATTTGTATTTCTTATAATCATAATCGTTTTCCGCAATCAATATGAGTTCGTTTTTTGGCTTTCAATATGTGGGATACGACGATGAGTAAACAATGGTGGGAAACGTGATGACACACCGAAACAAGAAAGGAAGGTTTAGGATTAGATTTGTAGGGCTTGAACGGGTGAGGGTGGACCAAAATGGCATGATCCCCAAATCCAAATCATAAGCTATATTATAAAGGTGCTGGGAAAGTTACCAAGAGTGCTTGTTTCATTATGGAACCGTCGATCATAGGGGGTCCATGGCGACCAAGAAAATCAACCCCACCTGATTTCTTTTTCCTATTAAGTGAGAAGTAGTGGGCAACATTGCTTACTTGTCTACCTCGATCCTACATTTATGTCCCCTTAAACACCGATTAGGAAATCAGTATCCATCATCATTTGCCTGTATATGGTCATTTCAGGACTAGGAAATTCATTTAGGATGAGGCGACAATTATGTCTGTGTTTTGTTTTCATATATGTGTTGTTGTAGGAAAAATAGTTGTTTAAACCAATACAATGGTTAGAAATAAGACTTGTTTATGGTGTGCACTAGACAATATTGTTAAGGATATTTCACGGTGAAGCATACACTCCAAGATTCAACAAACATTTTTGTCGAAGTAGGCAACATAAAGAGCAAAGAACTAATGAATACTCAGCTTTAAAATATTTTAAAAGTGAGAGAGAGAGGAGAAGAAAGTAAGTAGTTGATTCTTCTTTGGGTTGATTTTTGAATGCATATGTACATGGTATTTATAATACTACACATGCCTAAAAAGGTATTTAAAATTGGCATTAGTCAAGGACCAATCTATCAAAAATAAAATGAATGGTTAAAAATAAAGATATTTTCATTTAAAATGAATGATTAAAATGGAATACTTTTTATTTTAAATGAATGGTTAAAAATAAAGATAATTTTATTTTAAAATGAATGGTTAAAAATCAGTTTTAAAAATAATAAAATGGATCAGGCCTTAGTTCATGCGTAGGGGGGAAATCAACCAATTTTTAATGAATTAGACTCCTTGGCCGAACTCTGTATGCGCGAGACCACCATCATATTTTTCTCTTAAAAGTTCAATATCAAAATTTTATATTTAAAAATAAATGTTATATAAAAGAGATATGATATTCTTTAAAATATATTAAATAATCTTATATTTTACAAGAGTCGTAAACATTGGTTTATGATTACAAAACTTTCAATCACGTAGGGGCTTGGGAAAGAATAGAAATCATCTGTTTCTTCTCGATGCTTTTATTTATGTCCCTACACTAAAAAATAAGTTTATTGTTTAGGATTAAGGTTTAAGGTTAGGGTTAAAGAACTAGGGGTAAGTGTATTTTTTATGGTTAAGTTTTATAATTTAAAATTTAAAATTTAAAATTTAAAATTAAAACTTAAAATTTAATTTTTTAATGTTGATGCATAAAAAACGACACTAAAAAGGCATATATTTTTTGTCCCCTAAGAAGGTGTTATCGCACGGTTTGTGCTAATGGTATAATTTGGTTACTTTTGATTTTCAAAGGACATAAATATTTACGGGCATGGGCTTTAATTAAAGAGTTAAGTCGTATTATGATTTATTTTATTTTATTATGAACTCAACAAATGGTATAAATAAAAAGGATAATGTTTATTTTAAGATATATAAATTTAAGTAATTTTGTCTGCAATACTACTTTATAATCACTTTAATTTTTTTTTTAAATAGTTACATCACTTAATAAAACTTGTCTGTCTGTTTATTTATTCATATAATTTTCAAGTTTATAAAATTATTATTTTATGCACTATTATTGGAATAAAAGAAATATACAAAATTATGATGCCTTCTTTTAATTTTAAAAAATAAAACTAAAAAATAAAGGCGGTTGATAATGTTATTATCTAATATTATTTTCTGTGTGAAATACGATGCCTTTATCTACATGTTTTAACAGGCTAAATATAAATTAATTCCATTAAGTTGTATAAAATTACAAATATGTCAAAAATACTATTAATTATTTAAGATCGTTGAATTTATTTTATTTGTTGAATTTATTAATAAGTTATGCTTTAAATTCCAAACATATCTCAAGCAGAGAAGATCCTGTCCTGAGACCCATAACTCTCATTGTCGTATATTTCAATATTTTTTAGGTATGGGATACGTATGGTACAAATTAGATTTGACAATTGACATGAAAAAGAGATAGAATATTACCACTTTGATTTCAAAAGCATCAATTTACATTTGAAAACATTTTTAGTAGATATATCAACAATGTATTATATTTTTAATTTAAAAAATGAGATTAAGAATAACCGTACGTCTAATAGTAAAAACAATCCAAAAGCATGCATTATTTTTTTAATGGAGCTTATATAACCCTAAAAACTATGCTTAATAGTATTAGCGGATTTAGACTTCACATCAAGAGGGGTCATAAAAGTCAAAGTCAAAGTCAAAGTTAAACGAATTAAAAATTTTGTAATATGAAAATAGGAAACCATTTAATATATTTAAATTTATTAAACAACCTAACAATCTCGTAAAATTAATAATAACAACAACAACAATAATAATAGGGTTAGGATCTACTTACATTGTGTAAAACTCAATTACTTTTACATATTTTTTGGATCGTTGGATGATGGTAATAAATGGCTAAAATTATTTTTTTATTTTTTTCCAAGTGATAATCTTCACATTTTCTACTGTTAATCTCATCCATCCATCTACCTTCATTCAACGGTCCAAAAAATGTATAAAACTTTCAAGTTTTGCATAGTGTAAGAGGATCTTAACCCATAATAATAAACTAACAATAGTCTAAAATTAATCTTTTTTTCTTTTTCGATAACTATCTTCGACGATATTTCATTTTCTAAAAGTATTGCAAAATATCTTTTATCATAACACTCTCATCTTCTATGAATGTCACCAAATAACCATCCAACTATTGATCACTCATTCGATTCTAAAACTTGTTTTTAACATAATTTATAGAAAAATAGCTCTTTCAACGCTTGTAATTGCAACAAGCAAGATTAGAGTTAACTTCAATAGTAAAAAGACCAATGGATGCTTCCTTGTCTCCACTAGCTTGGAAGAAAGATCACTTATCCCCTTCAACTCACAAAATTTTTTCTTGAAACGCATATTAGAAAAAGCCAAAAAAAAATTCAAAAATCCTTCGATAAGACAGTTTGGATTTATCTCAAACTCTGTCTCTTCATCTACTTTTTGACCATTAATCACTTTGCTTATTAGATAAAGGGGAGCTTTAAAATAATTTAAAATATTATTTTTAACTAAAATTAATTGAAATACTAAAGAATTTAATTTTGGGATCTACTATTATCTTTTACTCTACTTTTGTAGATATTATTTTTAAAATTTACTTGAATTTTGTCACTTTAAATTTCATATGATTGATAAAGTAGGTTTAAATACATTTAATTATTTTCTCTTAAATTTTCTTATTTTTTACGAGAATTTTCTAGACGTAAGTGAGGTCATTTGACCCCAATAAACCACACGGCAATCCAACTATGTTTAATGGGCAGAATCGAGAGCCGTTAGAGATCGGTTGCATTTCTTGAAAAATATCAGTTTTCTATATTTTAGATTTTTTAGTTCGTCTCTACATATCATTTTAGGTTTGTCCCTCACTATCAATATACCAAATAATAATAATCTTCAAGAAAGAATTAAGAGAGATAACACATGTGAGTTTGGTTTTGGTGGGGTATATGGGGGAAGGAATTAACAAAGAACTAAACTGGGATTGAATTGCTTCATTGTATAATTAAAATCAAATATTAAGTCGAAAAAGTATATGATTACCGACTTCATTTTCAAGGAAAGCTTTCGGTCCAAAGTGGTTTTAAAATGAATAAAGTTTAGGAATGAAGAGGGCTAAAAAGGGCATCTGCTTCTGATAAGGATGGAATAAAGGGTAAGTTTCTGAACGAAAATATGTTATAAATAAAACAAGGAAAAGGAGGAGTTTAAGTTTAGATGAAAAGCAAAAAACGATAGCTTCTATCTTTTGCTACCTTTGATGAGGACTTCAATTAAATGAATACTACTAACTTTGCAATTTGTATTTTCTTCTAGGTTTTTGAGGAGGTTGATTTCTAAAAAAACATAACATATACAACTCGCATATACTAAACTTATAGATATAAGATTATATTATATTATTCATATTAGATATACACTGAAGAATTAAACATATTAAAGTTAAATCTAACGACCTAAATTTTAGTTTAACAAAAAATGGACCCGAACTGATTTTCAACCGAACCGAATAGACCATAATCGATTTCACCCAAACCGAAAGCAACCCGAAATAAAAAAAAGATATTAAAATAAAGAAAGAAAGATGAGATGTGAACTATTGCACAACTCACAAAAAAATCAAATATACAAGGTATATAAAGTTATATATAGGGTGTAAAAACCTAACTCGACTTGAAAACCCGACTAAAACCAATCGATCTTCTATTAACCTGACCCGAAATCAACGACCAACCCGATACCCGAACCGAAATCACCATTGACCCCAACCAAACTTAAACCAAATGTATTTAGACTCGAAATGACCCGAATCGAATGACCCGTTTGTCACCTCTATTGCTTTTGGGCATTTTTTTAATGTTTTAAACCTGAAATTTAAGCGATGGTTTGGGCCATCTGATAGTGGGCTTAATCCATTGTTGTTGCTTTCCCTAAAACAAATGGTTCGGGAGATGCAGTCCAATGGATTTTTTGAATTAATTTATTTTCATATGAAAATAAAAATATATATTTTCTTGATAAGGGTACGCATAGGCCAAGTCAGAAAATATTTTCAGAGGACTTAGAGTTAAATTGTAACTCTTTGAGTAGTTAAAATATAATTTTAATTAACGTGCTTCTATTTTAAAATAATATATATCATTATTTGAGCTTATAATTGTATATTTTTAATAGGACTAAACTGAAATTTTATCATTTGGGGAGTTTAAAAGATAATTTTAGCATTACTTATCATTTTAACTTGGTATTGAATTTCTCAGTCTAATTTATTTCATTCACAAAATTAATATTTAAATCTTTGACCTTATTATGATATAATATTTTATTTTGCTGGATCAATCGATAATGAATGTATTTCATTTAATTTTGATTGGTTGGTAAATTAATAAACTCAGTAGCGTTTGAGTTTTGCACTTGGAGTTTAGTCTTCAAATTAATAAAATTGATTTTGTAAGCTTTCTTTTCCATGTAGAAAGTTCCATATCTAAGAAGTTTTGAAGAACCTTTACTAAACGACACTCTTACGTGTTGTATGGGCTGCAAATTGGGTTATCTAACGAATTTCTTCATCTTGGAGAATCAGGTAGGGGCTGACCATCTTAAGTCTTATCACTTAACAAACATGTAAATAATTTAAGAATTCTGATTCAACAAATTTAATGCAACATAGGTAGATTTGCCGAGATGGTCATCTCCGAGGGAGGGTTGGGTGAAACTTAATATAGACGGTGCGGTTAATGTCAATGACGACTCAGCTGCGATTGGAGGTGTGATCCGTAATGGAGTTGGCACTTGGCTTTTTGGTTTCTCCCGCAGCATAGGGACTTGTTTGATATTACTCGCAGAACTATGGGCAGTCTATGAGGGCCTTCAACATGCTTGGAGACTTGGGCATCGAAGGGTGGGGTTGGAGTCTGATAATCTTGAGGCTACTCGTATTTTACTTCACAAATCGACTGCATTGAGACCGCATGCACTCGTGACAAATATTCTTGGTCTTCTGGAACTCCCGTGGGTCGTTGAAATCCTGCATGTCCATCGAAAGTCCAATAATGTTGCCAATTGCTTGGCTAGATTAAGTCGTGGTGCCCCGGTCAGGGGTTTGATGTTTACAGAACCGCCTGCCGAAGCTGCGTCTGCGTTGCTGCTCGACCTGCATAGTTAATTTAGTTTTGATTCTGTTCAGTATTACCAAAAGAAAATTAATGCAATATAGTAAAGGTGTTTTTATATAAGGTAAAACTTTGATACTGTAATAAAATATACGGCAATGCTTCTTTTTACGATTCTTGATATACTTTGATGTCATCATTTAAACTATCGATTATTGAAATAATCAATTGATCATGTTTGATTCTGACAACACTTATAAATATGTAAAATATTAATTAAATGTTTAAATCGGGAATGGTCTTTTAGTGGTTACTCATATAAGGGGTTAACATTTTAAAAATGTCACGACTATGATTATGTTGATAACTTGATTGAAATCAAATTGATAATTCAGTAATTTAATTGGCAAATTTATTGGGTTTAGGGTAGTTTACTCATGTATTTTTATATTAAATTATTATCTTATACATTAGCGATGGTTTAGTTTTCACAAGCGCTTTAGTTTTAGGGTTTGGGGTCTTAATTTAGGGGGTAGGGTTTAATTGTTTAGGTGTAGGGGTTTAGAATTTAGGGATAGAGGTTAAAATTTAAGGTTTGGGGTTATAGTTTAGAGTTTATAAGTTAAAACCTAAATCCTAACCATATTACCCTAAAAACTAAAGCCCAACCTCTAAACCCTAAATTTTAACCCTACACCCTAAATTCTAACCACTATCTCTAAATTATAAACCCCTACACCTAAACCCTACACTCTAAACTAATACCCTAAACAGGCACTTATAAAAACTTTCAATTTTTACCGTGAGTGTATTGGATATAAATCCCTTTATATTACGTTCATATCTTATGTCTTAGTTACCGAGGCACCATCTCACCACCTTTTATATCTCATTAACCATTAACCTTCATTCTTCACTTCTAAAACATACCCCCAAATCTCCACCACCCGTAGAGCTCTCCACCCCGGCGAGCGAGGTCTCCCCGGACCTCCTCGGGGCATTTGAGTCCATGTCCTATCCCAGTCACGCACCACCACCTCCTCCCTTGCCGCCACCACCACGAGAAAAACAACTGGAATCACTACAACCGCCACCGTCGCCACCTCTGATTCCTCTATACAAGCAGCGATCATGGTCACCGGACATTATCCGAAACGAGGCATGGCTTAGAAAGAAAGGAAACAGAAGGAACCGGCGAAGCAAGAGCGTGACAGACGAAGACCTTGATGAGCTCAATGCATGTATTGAGTTGGGGTTCGGGTTGGATCAACGCTTGTCGGATACTTTGCCCGCTCTTGGCCTTTACCGAGCTGTTAACAAGAACTACAACGACACCGTCTCCTTCAGCTGCATCGGATTGTGACAGCAACAGTTCATTCCCTATAGGTAGCCCCCACGCCATCTTTGGCCCTGGTAAGTAATAAATTCAATTGTTAAATAGAATTTGGACCAGTTTCATACTATAAATAAAAATTTAAACTCTATTCATTACTTTTTATAAAATGTAATTCGAGCGGTCTGTTTTTATCGAATAGAATTATTAACAATTCATGTCGATCGAGTATAGTTTGGTATGCATTATCATTAGTACAATATATATAAGGACATGTGATCGATCACGATTTAGTGTTTAATATTCATTATTTATGGGTAGAAATAGATCGGGGTAATATATGTATTATATATTGAATGTTCAAAAACAAATAACGATTCAGGGTCGAAAACGTGACTATCAATTTGAAATCACCTGAGAAATAGTGATATTTGGTGAGAGAGACTAATTTTGTTGGGTTTTTTTCCCCTGATTTTATCATTTTTGTTTATTTTTGGTGTGTAAAGGTGATAATCCACAGATGGTGAAGACAAAGTTGAGACAATGGGCGCAGGTGGTTACTTGTTCCGTGCGGCAAAGCTCACGAGTACGATGCAATGGATGTTTCTCCAATGTTTTGATGTCTTTTTGCTTCTCAGAAATTGAGAAACAAGAAAGTAATGAAGTTGTCATCAATGTAACCCAACATCAACAAACAACAATTATGATGTTCGGTTGGAATTTTTATAAAAAGGAA
This sequence comes from Hibiscus mutabilis, assembly GCA_019671005.1. Lineage (NCBI taxonomy): Eukaryota > Viridiplantae > Streptophyta > Magnoliopsida > Malvales > Malvaceae > Hibiscus > Hibiscus mutabilis. The sequence continues at coordinate 44,316,843 of CM033731.1, forward strand.
AACCCAATTTTACATTGTTTAAGGTACTTTAGTTTCTGCTAAAACTATATATATAATTATGATTGCAGCTTTTCTTATCAATCTTTCTCTGTAATGGAGAGCCCTTCATCTTGACAAATTTGAGCTTAGCTTTTTTTTTTTTTATTCTTGGGCTTACAAATTAATCTTTAGCTTTGGTGGAACGAAAGGGAGTTTGGAGTAGTTAAGGTTTATGTTTATTGCTTAAATACTCACATGGCATATCTGGTTTTGGTGGGTGAATTTTTCAATAAAAATTTTATGCATATACAGAGTCTTGAATTCCAGGCTTGCTTAAGCAATACTAAATTGCTTAAGCAATACTAAATTGCTTACCACTTGAACCAACCTCGTTTGTAGAGTCTTGTAATCATTGAAAGTAGATAAACTGAATTTCATTTTTGTATTTAAATACTTCCTAAGTTATTATCAATTTAGAAATTAAATATATCAAACATTGACCTTATTTTTATTTACATACTTCTTATATTCTTGTTAGTTTCGAATTTAGATAAATAAAATCTTAATTTTTATTTTTTAAATTTTAAATCGATGATTTAACAATTACCCTTACTCTCATTTTATTATTGTTTTTATGGGCCCCTCCGGTGTTCATCATGGTTCCATCTATGCATATTGTCACGGGACAATTACCCTCTTCTCAAAAGATATGTCTGATAAGATATGCAACGCCACCGGATTTATATCCCAAGATTTTTATTTTTTTTTCGATGTGAAATTAATGACTCCGCCTCTTTTCAGGTGCGACAATATGCTCTTAAAGGGTTTATTATTGAAGGTTTGTCATCCTCAAATCAAACCTAATTAATTGGACCGAAAATTGATAGGTAGGCCAGTTCGAAACACACTAAAAAACCAATGAGACAATGAACCAAGCAAAACTAACCGGAAAAATAAAATAAAAAAAATCGGTTGGACCGTTTTTCAGAAAAATGGGCTCAGTGTAATGGGCCAAGCTAGAAAAAAAATAAAAGTCCAATACCTAATAACCTCATTCAGTCCAACTGAAATAAAAAATAAAAATAGTATGATCAGCCTAATAAATATGTCCAGATTTAGTCTCAGTGGAAAGATTGAGATGATAATCGGAGATTCAAGTTCGAATAATTTTATCTGTAAGATATATATTTTAACAAAAAGTAAGAATATATAATATCTTGTAATTACTTCAAGATTAATAAAAAACATTTTTAATTGATTTTATAATGTACAATGATGTTTATGACATTATTGTTGTTTAAATATGTTTATGTTTTTTTTATAATTGAGTTTTAGTTGAAGTTGAGAAAGGCAGAATTTCAATGGTAAAGCTTTGAGAGGTGTATAGATGATTCGTCGAGAATAATATATTTGATGAAACTATAAGCAAGGTCATGGTTAGATGTCAGCCGCACGATGAAATGTGAAAGGAAGCTAAAATGGCAGCAAATGCACCCACCAGGCAAGCATCGATGGGGGAGAAAATCAGGCAGTATTGGGCAAATAATCTAAATAGATTAAATATTTGAGATATTAAGATATTTTAAGAGATATTTTAAAATTTACGGTAAAATTTAAAGTGCAGGGAGAAGTTACCATCTACAAGTGGCAACTCAAATAGTGTTTTTACTAAAATCGCCACTTACAGATGGTAACTTCTCACTGCACTATAAATTTTATCGTAAATTTTAAAATATCCCTTAAAATGCCTCAAAACCTAAAATATTATTTGGGTTTGAATTATTCCCAAAATACAATAGAAAAATATGACAATTAGTTATCCCCGTTCAATCCAACATAAAAACTAATTATTAATTGCATTGTACTATTTGCTCTTATCTTCTTTTTTTAAACGGATACTATTTGCTCTTAACAAAAACTTTCAGACAGATGGGTCCGTTTAAGAACAATATGGATCTTGTCCCCTTTCTGTGTTTCAGTTCCTATTCCAATTGGACTTTTTCCTTGAAGCCTATGTGAAATGCCGTTTTGGGACTTTTAAGCCTGTTACTCATGTCCCTGGTTTTTGTCATGTTGGAGATTGACATTAGTCCGCAATCGTAAATTTAGTTAAGAGATGTTATTTTTAAACGGTATTTAAAATAAGTCAACTATTTATAAAAAGATATTATTTATATATTTTTAAAATTATATATATAAATTTTATAAAAAAAATTAAGATGTCAACATACACCCAAGTCTCTATGTGAGTACTCCGTCCATTCTTTTATCAATGAATTAATAATGTCAAGGCAAGTAGATGACGTCATGACCAACTCATCCCGTTGGAGGCAATCCTATTTAAGTTCCAATATGTGAACTAATTAATCCATAATCATATACTCACTATGTCCCGTTAAAATTATCACATATTAATATTTTAACTTTGACTATATTTTAGTTAATTAAAATTTTATAATATATATTTAAAAATTATTTAGTTGAAGGTTTTTAAAATATATTTTTTTTATATTTTTGTTAATAATAATTTCTAAATAATAAGAAGATAAAATTGATAAAAAATTTAACATGAGACAATTTTAATGAAACAGAAAAAATAGTATTTTAAATCCTTACGGAGTTTGACGCACATTATAGAACCAAGTCGATGGCAATCTTGGGGGTCAACCAGTCCAAGGTTTCTTTTATGAAGCCAGAACCAATAATGGGAAACGGCTGAAGTGAAGCTGACAGCGGTAAATGGTTACGTAATTGAATGAACGGACAAATCGGGGGGTGGCCGGTGGCGAAAGAAGAATCATGGTTTTCACATCGGATAATGTTTTGGCCGGCGAAAAAAACACACCAGGCACCAGCATATGAATAATATGACACGCGACATCTAAGTATGAAAACGAGGATTCATGTACCTTCGTTTTAGGCAAAAAGACCGAGTAAGGTACGAGGATTCAGGTGCCAAAGGTTGAATTCAAAACGAAAAGTTATTTTGTCTGCATGTTTTTATTAAATATTTGTTATATTTTGATATTTAATTACAACATTTTTTATATTTGTTTTTTCATTAAAAAATACAATTAAAGCTGTTGATTTAATATTTCAATTGAGTGTTAATAATAATAATCAACTGATTAAATCCATTATAAAGGAATAGAAATTTCTTACCTTTTTAGACGTCCTATTTATGTCACACACACTAAAAAATAAATTTAGAATATAACGTTAAGGTCAAGGTTAGAGTTAGGGTTTATGAAATTAGGTGTATGATATTTTTTTAAGGTTTATGATTTAATATTTAAAATTTAAGGTTAAATCTTAGAATTTATTTTTTAGTGTTGGGCATAGAATTTTTTTTCACTCTAAAGTATGATAACTATTGTCACTCATATATATTTTTAAAAACATTGACCATATTATTATAAAATTAACAAAAAGATTTATCATAATTTAGCCAAATTAAATAGAAAATCAATACTATCACAAGAGTCAGGCTAAATTTAATATCATATTTTAGGTGACATCGATTCAAATACGATAAATATTTTATTTAAAATTAAAAAAATATTAAATCACATGTATTTGGGTAACTTGTCAACTTTAATTAAACATTTAAAATATAGCATTTATTTATAAAAATAATACTCATATATTTTTAACCGTAAAAATTTTCTTGTTTTTCATACTTCAACAAGTCTTTTAATTACGTTTTGAAGATATTGAAATTGATTTATCAAATTATACAAGAATTATTAGTGTAAACGAAGTGTAAATTCTAGAGTTGGATTGGGATATAGAAATAAAAAATAAAATTTACTTTGAATTAATCATAAAAAAATGCCAAGTCGATTTCAAACCGTACGGTTCTAGTTGAGTCCAGAGTTGATAGAATTATAGTACAAGTATAGAAAACAGATTTTGCAGCAGCCAGTGCTGCGCTGTCAAGCTGAAGCTGAGCCACGGCACATTTTTTCTTGCGACGCCGCGTGGTCTGAACAAGATGACGCAAGCGCTAAGCTCATTGATCCAGGTTGCACCACTGGACCCCACAGATAACAAAAAAGCAAAAGCCTCCCACTCTTACGTGACCTGCCGACAGCTGTCATATCTTAGTCCCTAATAACCATATAAATAAGGCTTTTCCTTCGTTTCCTCATTCTTAGAATAAAACGTAGTTGCGATTTGATTCCAAAAACACCGTTAACGTCATGCAAAATTACAACACAACTCACCCTAGCGCTTTGACGTTGACTCGTGAGCAGGAACATGAGATCATGGTCTCCACCCTCCTGCACGTAATTAGCGGCGAACAATCCGCCACGTCAGCGTTTCCTTCGTGTAACATGATCAACAACGGGATTTGGCTCAACGACACGTTCCTTCCTATGAAAATCAACGGCTACGATGAGCATTTCCATCCAAGCCAACAACAACTACAACCGACCAAGGTCCCGACAACAATAAACAGGAGGCATTACAGGGGGGTACGGCGGAGGCCGTGGGGGAAATGGGCGGCGGAGATCCGAGACCCGAAAAGAGCGGTTCGGGTTTGGCTGGGGACGTTTGACACGGCGGAAGATGCCGCCAGGGCTTATGATAGGGCCGCTGTTAGGTTCAGAAGAGATAAAGCGAAGACCAACTTCCCGTTAACAGATTACAAAGAGGAGGAAGAAGAAGAATTAAACAATGGAGAAAAAGGAGAGAGCAGTAAAGAAAATGTTGAAGAAAACGGATGGGAAATATTTTCAGAGAAAGAGTTTAGAGAGCTGATGATGATGGATTAATGGCCGATCCCATGATTTAATCATGTTAAACCTGTTTAACCGTAATCTTGAGTTAGCATTCTACATGTTTGTTTACCGTTTCTTTAATCACGTTTTAGAGATTATTCATGAAAGATACTGCGTTTTAGCTATCTTTTTTTTAATAAAAAATACTCTATTATGTGTAATAAAAAAGGATCCGAAATACGTTCGAGAATTCCTAAGTTTGCTTAATAATGAACATGTTCTAGATAAAAAGAGAGGGAAAAAAGTCTGCAGGCTTAAAGAAGAGGAGAAGAATCATTGTTTCCGGAAGAAGTGGAAGGGTAAACTAGGAGACTGCCACGTTTAAATGTGGGGTTTGCTGGCTGACTTTCTTATTTAAAGTACAAATTTAGGAATAAAACAATTAACAAATTTACACCTAGTCTAAACTACGACAAACAAAGTTTGTTTTGTGTGTATTAGGTCCGGATGAATTTGCTAAAGTTTTTTTTTGTGAGGATGTCAAGGAAGTATGAGACAAGCTTGAAGTGATCTATAAAGGTACAAACAAGATAAAGCAGACAAAAATTGGCCTATTCAACTTCAACTATGAAAACTTCAATGTGAACCCGGATGAAGACATCAAGGGAATGTTCGACCATTTTTCCACAATTGTCAATGAGCTTAAAGGTCTTGGAGAGGAGATTTTGGAGGACAAACTCGTTCAGCAGTTGATTTATTCACTTCCTGAATCTTATGATTCAAAGAAGACGGCGATCATTAAAGCCAAAGACTTAAAGAGGCTCAAACTAGATGAGCTAATTGGATCTCTTTTTACCCATGAAATGATGCCTCAACCCATTAAAAAGAAGAAGGAGAAGAAAATACAAGAGCAAGGAATCAAGGATTTTGTTGCTCTTCAATCCTCCACAAGCCATCAAGAAGATTCAAGTGGGGATGAAAGTGAAAATGAAGAGATAGCCCATCTCTTCATGTAGTTCAACCGATTCATGAAGGACGACATGAAGAAATCTTCAAAACATGAATCGAGGAAGAAGATGAAGGATTCCCTTAAGTGCTCCGAATGCAAGAAGACGAGGCACACCAAATACGATTGCCCTCGCTTCAACAAAGACGGATCATCTTCAAAGAAAGCATATGTGGCTACACGGAGTGATGAAGACTCGACCAATGAAGATGAGATAGCCCATTTATGCTTGATGGCCCTCTAAGAGGGTGAGGTAACTTCTAACTCATCTTGTTCAAATTCAAATTCAAATTCATATACATTTGATGAGTTACAAGAAGCCTATGGCAAATTGGTTTTTGAGTTTAAGGCTTCATTTTTGGAAATATAAAAAGATGGTTTCAAAGTTAAAAACCGAAAATAATTTGCTTTTGAAAACCAATTTGGAATTTGAAGCAAAAATTAAAAATTTTGAACTTAAAGTTTTAAGCTTACAAAATTTGCTTCAAAGTTTGGAAAAAGATCATCAAAATGAGTCGAATGATCTTAAAAAGGAAAAAGTTTTGATTTCCAAGAAATTACAAAAGAAAAACAATTTGGGGAAATCAAATTTTTATGTGAGACAATCTAGTGCCCCTAGATTTTTGAAGGGAAAATGCTTTAGAAGTATTTGGGTCCCAAAAGGACTAATTACTTCAACTAAAAAGGATGAAATTGAAAAATGGATTCCTAAGGGGACTAAACTTTGTGCTACTAATGCCTATGGATCCAAAGTAATTTGGATACCAAAAATTACTTAATTGTCTTTTGTAGGTGTGCTTGAGCCATTGATGATCAATGTCAAACTTATGGAAGCTCTTGACATACAAGGAAGAACACTTAAGGTAGGCTTCACATCCTACCTTTGGTTCAAGTGTGGTAAAATTAGTTGAATTTTGTTAATTTTAATTTTATTTATTTATTTTAATTCAACTAGTTTATCATAAATGTTGGACTAACATTTGAATGATGCTTGAGTAAGGGGGAGCCAATTTTAAAACAAAACTTTTTTTTGTCAAATTGTTTTAACTCTCCATTGTTGTTGGTCTTTAAAGTTTAAACCATTTTTATATAACAAAAAATGGGGAGAATATTTTGAAAAATTGAATTTTCAAATGAATATGGGGAGCTTATAAGATTTTCATAATTTAATCTCTTATTCAAATGAATAAGGGGAGCTTATAAGATTTTCATCATTTTTGATATAACAAAAAATGGGGAGAATATTTATTTTATTCGAGCACCTGGTGGGGTAAAATTTGATTCTTATCTCTGTATTTATTTTAATTTAATGCGGGTTTAAATATAAGGTAATATATAGTTTTGTTAATTACGCTTTTAATTATTGGCATGTTTTTATAATAAATATATTTTGTATGTTATATTAGATCTAGTTCTCAGGGTCTCGGTATCCGATTAGGCGTGGCATCCCGGGTCTCTAGGTGCCATCTTTTTGGTACCACTTACTGTGAGATTTTTTATGCACTCGAATTAATGCCATGTCCATGCATTTATTATGTCACATATAGTGTTAGGCCTCTTATTCTGATATTCTAGTGGGAGTGTCACCCGGTCTCCGGGTGTCATCTCATTTGGTACCATGGATATCGAGACAAATATAATATTTGAACCATGCATATTAGGAATTAATTATTAAATTAAATTGATTTTTGTATTTTTCTCAATAATTACGATACGAACCCTTAGGTACCAATTTTGGGCGTAGAGGGGGTGCTAACCCTTCCCCGTACGTAACTAATTCCCGAACCCTAGTTTTCGGTGTCCGATCTACCTAATCCAAGTGATCGGTGGCGACTCTATGTTTTTTAAAATACGAGTTTTTCTAAAAAAATCACTTTTAAATAATTTTTCAGTAAAAGTTGTAAACACTTCCCCCCAAATATGATTTCTTAATTTTTTGAAGCGGCCCAGAAAAATTAGTCGCTACAGCATGACGACTCCGCTGGGGACAAATTTTTGTTTACAAAAATAAAAAAAGGAGTTAAGCCTTAGTTAGGTTCGTATCGTAATTATTAAAAAATTTAAAGTCGGTTTAATTTAATTTTTAATTCTTAAGTTTTGTTTGTTTACCTTTTTTGGCATCATATAGTAGTCTTAGAACCTTTAGGAATGAGTGATTACTTTGCTTCGTGGGGTTTTTACCTTCGTATAGTGTTTTAATTCACTCCCGAAATTTGATCCTTATATTTCGTAGGGTCTACACCCTCGTATGGTATATGGTTCGTATTCCATCGAATCGATGTCTGAGCTACAGTTCGTGTACCGTTTTCTTTAGAATTTAATTGCATATAATGAGACGTAGAGCCTACCTATTAGAGCCATACCGGTACTCTGTCCTTTTAGCGAAAAACCTGTTTGAGTTTTTTATTTCGCATGTTTGTTTGTTTGTGTATATTTTAACTGCTTGATTTGAGTGCTTTAATTACTTCGGTTTACTAACCATTAATTTAGATTATTCATATCAAACTGACACAGTTTTTTTTTGTGTTTATTTTTGCCCATTTATATTTATTTTACATTGCATTCTCATGGCATATAAAAGGTATTTATTTTGCAAGTGGTCGTCACTATAGAAGGCAATCATAATGAACAAGAGGTCTCGTAATCAGATAGAGCAGATGAATTTGGAGCGTTGTCCTAGGAGTGCACCGAAGATTAGAGAGGGACAATGAAATGAAGAGTGTCATCGCTCAAACGCGCAAAGTGGCTCAGCAAGTAGCGGACATGGCCGGCGCAACAATGCTGTTGAGTCAAAATATGAATTCAGCACTGGATCATGAAGGAAAATTGACTTGTTTGTTAGGCGAAGTACAAAAGTTAGGGATTGGGTCCCATCAGTATTTGTAAAAGCCTAAAAGAATATCTGATGTAACAAGCCTTTTTGTTCAATGAAAGTCTTTCTACGATGATCACTTTACGACTAATACCTTATTGCATTAATGTTTACATTTCATTGATTCAAAAATATTTCATATTAGGGGATTTTTTTATAAAATGGAAGATATTCTGTAATGTATAGAGATTGATAATGTTATGGTTGGAAATGATCTGAGCATGAAGCAAATAGAGATGAGACATAAGTAGGGTATCGAGTCAGCATTTCGCTACGAGAAGGGTGATTGATAGATGCCTATAGAATATTGTCAATCTTTTGTAAACATACATATTCTCTTAATAAGAGTCTCTCTAATGGACTATTCGATAACCAATACCTCGTTTGCATTTATTTTTGCATTTGTTGATGATTAATTATTCTTTATACATTTCGTACAGTGCTTCACCTAACATGTTTATACCTCATGACATCTTATTTTTCATAAAGCATTCATAACAATTGCATATTTGCATCACTATAGAATCATGTACATACATCGTATTTGCATAAATACACTTAATAGAAAGTAGTTTTGCACCATTACTTAGTGATATTTTCTAAAATTCATACTTCTATGATGATGCATATTTCCAAAAATATAAAATTTCCCCAATTCAATCCTTTCATAAGGATATTTTTTTCTTCTTTTAAAAAAAAACATGAATTTCTTAATCCAACCTTTTCACAAGGACTTTCTTCTTAAGGACGTTTTACAAAAAAATCAAATCAAAACGAGATTTTTTCTCGATCCTTTCACAAGGTCCCCTTATTTTTTAAAAAAATATAGGAATTTAATTTTATCATTTGTAAAGATTTTTTTAAAAGAATCCCACGATTCCATCCTTTCATAAAGATTTTTTTTAATTCTTTCATTCTTTTAAAGATGAAAAAAGAAAGATTTTTGTAATTATTCTTTATGTATATAAATGTTGCTTACATTAATTCATAGAACAATTAAGTTGATTGCGGGATTCCATGACGATTCGAGAAATAGTTAACTTGTTGCATGCTCAAACATAAGAATGGAAACGATGAAACAACCAAGACTACGGGATAAATATGAGAAGCTAAAGAAATAACCCAAGATGAGAGGATATTGATGCCTTGAATGTGAGGGAACTCTGCTTAGTCCCTCACTCGGTCATTTTGCTTACATTACTCTTACAGTGATGAAGATGATGTCAACTATCTGGCCGCGGTTGTGACCCGGGTGTTACTTGCGATTTCCGCATAGGGCACCGTGGCATGCCACCAAGAGGTATAGACCGTTATTAGAAGAAATTAAGAGGCTGGTTGGCAATGGAGTCTTGACAAGAGTTAATCCAGCAATGGAAGGCAAAGGAAATGGGGCAGGCTTAAACCGCGCTGAAGAAGCCAGAATGATTTGGCACCCTAAGGATGATTCGAAAATCCCTATGCTTGGGCTCACAGCTTTTCATTTTTTTAGACTCTTTTGTACTTTGGTTTCTCCTTTTTGAATAACAAACAAATCCTACCATTTAATCCTTGAAACAGTAGGAATATCTTGTAAAAATATGTTCATTTATCTTAAAAATCATGTTTTCTTGAATTCTTGTTTAGAAAACATTTTGCATTCTTTAATTCTTTGAACATTTCATTCATTGACATGGGCTAGTTTTTGTTCTCCCATACGTACACACACACACACACACACACATATATATATATCATTGTTATCAGGTCCTCAAATCCCAAACCTCTACCTCCTGAAGATTGTCTCTAGATGTCTATGAATGAGACGAAAAATGACATTCTTTTTCTTTTTAATATGGAAGAAATGAGACCAGATAGATTGAATATGACGGCCAGAGAATCACTGAAGGGAAATGGTTGAAGACAAGTAGGGAAATGCCAACCAAAAGGCCGAAGCAATTAAGGATGAACAATACAATAAAAAGAAAAAAAAGACACGTGAAGAATTCTCCAGTGAATATACATCAGTTTAGAAGAGCCATGGAGAATGAATTACTTTCAAGCATGAAGTAGACATCAATGTTCAAGTATAGAATAAAAATAAAGGGATTCAAGACTGAAAACCCAAAATGGGCAGTCTAAGAAAAAGAAAAAGAATAAAAAATAAAAAAGAAGAGAGAGATTACACTTCACTGTTTGGTTTTACTAAAAGGTATTCCTAGATAAGAGTGTTTAAAAAGAGAGAAATGCGTAAAACCTTTAGGGCACTCATCTGTAGCGAGAAACTGATTAGCTCAGAATGTGGTTGTATGCTCCATCCATCTTTTAAGTCAAAAGTGAAATAGCTACATGAGTGATAATGATATATTCAAATCATGACTATGCCGAGTAACTCGGGGTTCTATTGTATGCTCCATCATTATCCTCGAGACAAAGGACTATGATGAGTTGAATTCTCTTAAAAGGAAAAAAGAAAAGAAAAAGAATAGAAGAGAAAAAAATACTTCATATGAGCACACCTAGATCAAGCAATACTAGAATAAGATTTTGAATAGCCTTTAGGGGTCGATCATCTTAAAACAGAAGTGCATGTCAAGGCCAAGTCAAGGCAGATCAACCCGAAGATTTCTAAATTCAGAAAGAAGAAAATGAACTATAGGGTGAAAACCCAAAAATAGGCAGTCTAGAGCGATCCAAAGAAATAAAGAGAAAATATAGATTTCATCTGAGCCTGCCAAGCATAGAATTGGAGTAATTCTAAAGAAATATTCCGTCTAAGTACATATCAATTTTAAAGAACCTTGAAGGAATCAATCACCTTTGAATAAAAACGAGAACTAATATCTTGCCAAAATACAAGACGGCTTATAGTTATAGAAAAGGAAATGAACTCTAGGGATAAAACCCAAAAATGGATAGTCTAGAGTGATCCAAAGAATGAAAGAGAAGAATAATAAGCATATATCCAAGTTACACAAGTACATAAATACAGTTTCACTTAACTGTGACACATGGCCTGCACTACGAGCCTACAAAGACCATTCTGATCATCCATAGATATCTAAGTTGGATGAGATAGTCTTCATATTACATTCTGCCTATAAGGGATAACCTTTCTTCAAGGAACGTCAAACTTCAAGTGCCTGATCGACGCCATAAACGAGAGAAGGATGGGCCATGATGAGTTGGTGAGATTAAGAGAGCTACCTTAAATGGGTTAGAAATTAGGTATGGAAATTGTTCCTCTCAGAAGCTTAATAGACCAAAAGAGATCACACATATGCATATATCTCCACAACAGTTAAGATCTTCTAAACATGCGCCTCATTTGGAATTTATCTTTGTCCATTTAAGGCAAACTTGCTACTGCATTTGATATTTTGGGTTCAAACATTGTTTTTTAGATGTTTGTCATTTTCTCCAAATTTTGATTAAAAAATTATTGTCATTCTTTTAAAAAAATATTATTTTCTTATAAATACAAGTAAATTGAACTTTTTTGCATTATTTTATAATGAGGGTTCAAGTATAAGGACCGAGAGTTGGTTTCCACTAGGATGCTTCAATTGAGCTCAGCAAGAAAGGTTAAGCTTAAAGATGAGTTCATGGAATTGAGGTATTTTGCTCTCCCTAATAATGAGATAGATCAAGACTCCACATGATGGGTCAAATACTTGGAAGTAGCGGAGCCTACGATTGAAGGGGCAATGATAAATAAAGAAAATGATGAGGGTTCCTATATAAGAATAGTATATGGACCAAAGACAGAGTATTTAGTGAAGATGGGTAGTAACCCTGAAGATGAGTAAGCCTTCCATGCGAAAGATTTCAAAGTATGTTGTTTAACCAAATAAAAAATTAAGAGCATACTGCAAAGAAATACAGTAAAGAAATCCGAAAATAACCCTTTAAGAGCTTATTTGAGCAGCTTCGAAGATGTTAAAATTCATGCATCATGTATAGTTAGATATCCCTATGTTAGGAGTATGCTAACTCATTTATCAAAACATTTTGCTTATTTTGACAGATATTCAAAGATTGATGAAGATTTTGATCAGTACCTTCATGTTGAAGAAGTAGATCATATTAAAGATTTCTATTTGGTATTCTCAAAACGGGATACCCTTAGATGTCAAGACGGTTAGAAACCGAGGCATCTTTCAAGGTTTTTTGGTCTTTAGCTTTCAAAGAAGCAGTGAAAATCTTATGGTAGTCTCAAAGCGAGAAACCCTTTGATGCCAAAAGGATCAGAAATCAGGGCATCCTTCAGAGATTTTCAATCTTCAGCCTTCTGGGAAGTAATGGAATTTTTTTGGTACTCACGCCATAGAAAACGTGGTATCATTTTCGAAGATAAATGTTCTATATTGGAAGAACCCGTAACTTCAAGATTTCAGAGCAAAAGGTTTTATGTAGTGTAATTACTAATTTTATCCGGAGTTTTTATTTTTTGTAAATATTTGAATAATGGGCTTTTTTATTATTACTTTACATATACTATAATTATTTGTTTTAAAAATTTATTATTAATATTCTATAAGCTTTATGTCTTTTATACTTTATTGTGTTAACATTTAAAAAGAAAAGAAAAGCCAAAACATTATTATTAGTACTGTTATATTACTATTATTATTAGCGTAATTAATTATTAATTTGTTTAAATTATATGTTTTGAATGAGAAAAAAAATACTATTATTATTTGCTATTGTTGATATATTATAATTATTTTATTAGTATTATATATTATTATTATTATTACTTTTACAATTATTAAACAAAAACTCAAAAATATTATTACAAAATTAAATAATAACGCCCCGCTAAATATTAAAACCCACATGTTTTTAAACAGTCCATTTATACAAATAAAAGCCAGAAAATAATTATACTCTGGCCCGATAGGGCCCAACCTAAACAAAAACCCTAGAGCCCGATATTCCCCCTCTCTTATCTTTGCGCAGCCGAATCTGAACCGTTAGATCTGGCTGCAGATCTGACGGTCCAGATCAAGTCTCAGAAGGAAACCCTAAAATGGTTTTTCGTAGCCCTAGAGCCGCATCATCACAGCCGTTCGATCTGGATCGCATCGGATGGTCCAGATCAAGTCTCTCGCGCGTGCAGATCACGACTGACCATCCATATCCATTCACGCGCTCGTGCAAGACGGAGCCTCGACCTTTTTGTTCCCAATGCGCACTCACGAGCCTGACGTTTCAGAAGCTGGCCAGCCTCTGACTCCTCATCTGTCACAGCCGCCCTTCCAGTCCAGCATTTCCCGTTCGGGCACAACAACAACGTGCAACAACAAAAAATAGAGACCATCAGAAGGCAAAGAATGGTAAATTCAGAGACAAGCTCAGTGACATGCAAACACAATATATCAGTGGATTTCAGAGCATATCAACTAGGGTTTCTTATTTTGATTTTTATGTAACAACCGTCTCGGTTATAAAAAACCAAAACCTCAAACATTGTAAGGAGTTTTTTAGAAGCAATACAAAAGGAAAAAGAGAGCCCTTCAGAGGTATCTTTCCGGTCCCAGTATTTTGCATGCATAAACAAAAAATAGTGTAGTAAAGGGGTTTAGGTCTAGAGGTTTTTACCTTTGGTTTTGGGTGTCCCTTCGATTCCTCGCATCGGTGATAAGCCCTAGGCCTTCGGCCGCTAGGGGTGAACTGATATGGGATCCGAAAACCTTTGTTTCGAGGAGTAGATGCTAGATCTAATAGCAAAAAGAGTTTTCTTTTTTGTTTCAGCTTTCTTAGATCTAGTAAGAGGTGAGCTTTTCCAGGTGAAACGAAGTTCGTTTTCGGATTCAGGGTAAGAAGCTGAGGGTTCGAGGTCTTTTCGAGTCACTACGTCCCTATCTTTAAAATGGGCTTTTTACAATTTAAAACCTTCTGTTCCATCTTATTTTCAATCACAAGGGTTTCCCTCTTTCTAAATTGCAGTATAGGTCCCGCTGGTTTTATTAAAAATCGCAATTGCGCCCCTAAATCAAACCGGATTAATTTAAAAAATAGGTTTATCCCTGTTTAGTCCCTCCGCGTTTTAAACTTTTATTTCACGGGTTTTCATCTCTTTTAATTACACTTCAGGTCCTTGTTCTTTTAAACTTATTTTCAATTTCGTCCATTTTCTTTATAATCTGTTCTTAAAAGGAAAATGCACTCTTGAATTCCTAAAAGTTTTGTTTTTTACTTAATTTAGTCCCTAAATCAATGTTTAAATGCTCCTTCAGGCCCTCAAGTTTTTTATTTTTCTTTATTTTGGTCCTAAATCTAGTAACAAAGTCCCCGATTATCTCCATTTAGTTTGTTGTTGTTTTTCTTTTACATGCATGTTTATTTTTGCCATCGCATTTAATTTTCGTGGCATTTAAATTCCTTATGTTGCTTCATTCCGTTTATTTCGTCGAATTTCTTGTCTTTATGTTTAAAATTGTTTAATATTTACTTGCTTTATATCGTATGTTATGTGTGTTTATCTTTATCGTACATCTATGAATGTTGTATATAATATTTTTATATTTTGTTGTGTTTTACGTACATCTATATGTACCTTATTTTACTAGACCGTATTATGTACATATATGGCTATGTCCTTGAAATATGCTATGTTTTTTTTTTGGGTTGTATGTTCCTTGAGTGATATATAGATGTACATCATGTGTATTACGGGGTATTTGGATATGGATGTAATGTTGGTACCCATTTTATTGTATATGTGTGCTGGGTACATGAAGAGTGATGTGTGGGGTATTACACGTGGTAGATATGTATATAACCTAAATGCGTGTTATTTAGCGTGTATATATTATATACGTATTATATTCATGCATAGTGTAAAGTTTGTTTGTTTTCATCTCCATTACCCTTTTAGTGTTTTGGTAGTCTATGTCCTTTAGGATTAGTGTAGAGTTTAAGATTTAATTTAATTAATTTAAACTACGCGCTCGTTTAATTGGGGTATAGGCTTTAAATTAATTAAATTAGGTTTAAGTTTAGAGCTTTAGTTAGATTTTAGGTTCGAATCAATTTAATCCATTTAAGTTCACCCTTGGCTCATTGGGGTAAATGTTAAATGTATTAAATTGGTTGAACATTTCTTAATTATTTTAGGGGTAAATTTGGAATTTCATGTAGATCACCTAATTTACAATCATGACTAGTTAATTCGATTGATTTTGGATAGTCTCCTTGGCTCATTGGGATCCTAGTTCAAAATTAATCGAATTAATGGTTCAAGATAATCAATAAAGTGATAGGTTTTTTTAGTTTCTAGGATTAAATTAATTTAGGGTTAATATGTAGTCAAACCTAGTTAATAATTAGATCACTAATTAAATTTCCAATAATTTGGGCCTTTTAGGTTAGGACTTTAGTGGGCCTTAGGTTTTAATTTCATGTATTTATATGTCATGCATTTTAATTGTCATTCATGAGACCTCTAATATTTTAATCGGACATTACATGTAATTAATCAACTTAATTTTAAAACGGAGGCATTTATTAATTCTGATATTCATGTCGTAACAGTCCTGGCTCACTGGATGTTGACCGAATATTCGAATTAATTTTTTTCGTCTAAAGGTAATTTAAAACGAATTAAAATTTTGACAAGTCATTTCACCATATTTAACTATTTGCATCATGCATAAAGGTGATGAACTAGAGTCAAACCGTAAACTAACACGGCAGTCAGGCTTATTCGATGTTGGTTTAATATGTGGTCCGATGTATAGTCACCCTTATTAATTAAATGTTTATTTAATGCGAATTCACCAATTTGACCAAGCCCTTATAATTAAAGTGTGCATTCAATTACGAACAATTTAATTAAATTCGATTTGAATTTCAATAATTTCCATCAATTAAAAGCAATATATATTTTGGTACCGATTTCCGGGCGTGATGGGGGTGCTAATCCTTCCCCACGCGTAACCAACTCCCGAAACCATTTTTAAAACGAATCTCTGGTTTATGGTGTCTGGCCTACCTCAGTGGCCGGTGGCGACTTCGAGTTTTTTTTTCATTTTCAAAAATACAAAATTTTAAAGGACTTCCCTACATTTTCAAATATTTTCCAAAAGACGAAAGAAAATCGAATTACGAATCTTAAAAGCGACTTGAGAAATAATTTTTAGGTCGCTACATATAGGAAGAACCCGTCAATGTTCTATATAGGAAGAACTTGTATCTCAAAAGATTCAAAGCGAAAGGTTCTATATAGGAAGAGCTCGTAACTTCAAGATTTTAGAGCCAAAGATTCTATATACGAAGAACCCGTCAATTTCTATATAGGAAGAACTTGTAGCTCAAAAGATTTGAAGCAAAAGGTTCTATATAGGAAGAACCCGCAACATTAAGATTTCAAAGCAAAATGTTCTATATAGGAAGAACTCGCCGCTCCACTATTTCAGAATAAACAGTTATATATATGAAGAACCAGTTACTCCAAGAATGAGAGGTTCTATATAGGGAGAACCCACAATTCTAACATTTCGAGGTGAAATGTTCTATATAGGAAGAACATGTAGCTCAAAAATTTAAACAGGGAGCTTTATATAGAAAAAACTCACCGCTCTAGATCTTAGGAAAAAGAAAAAAAAGTGAAAAAGAAAAAATAAGAAGAAAAAGAAGAAGAAAAAGAAAAAAATGAATGAGAAAAAAATAAAGAAAACGAGAGAAGAAAGAGAAAAGGAATAAGAAAAGAAAAAGAAGAATAAGAAAAAAGAAGAAAGAGAAAAGAAAAAGAAAAGAAGAAAAAAAAGAAGAAAAGAAGAAAAAGAAAACAAAAAGAAGACAAGAAAGGAAAAAAAGAAAATAAAGAAGAAAGAGAGCAACAAAGTTAAAAGGAAGAAAAAAGGAAAAGAAGAAAAAGAGAAAAAAAAAAGAGAAAAAAGGAAAAGAGAAAAAAAGCAAAAAAAGAAGAAGAAAAAGAAAAATAGTTTTAGATAAGAAGAACTCAAAGCTTTAGGATTTTAAGACTCCAGAGTGAAATGTTCTATATAGGAAGAACCCATAACTCTAATATTTCAGGGTAAGAAGATCTATATAGGAAAAACCCGTAACTCTACAATTTCAAAGCAAAAGGTTCTACATAGGAAAAACTTACAGCTTCAAGAACGGGATAAAAGTTCTATATAAGAAGAGCTTACGACACAAAAAATCGGCTAAAGAAAAGTGAAAAGTTCAAGAAGAACTTATGGTTTCTAGGCAGTAGACGAAGGAAAGGATTTCAAGGCGAGAAGTTCTATATAGGAAGAACTTGTAGCTCGAAGAATCCATTCGAAGAAAGCGGAATATTTTATATAGGAAGAACCTATAACTCTAAAACTTGAAGGTGAAGAAGTTCTATATAGGAAGAACTTGCAGCCTAAAGAATTTGCCAATGTCAAGCTAAAAGTTCTATATATGAAGAACTTGCAGCTCAAAAGCTTCAGAAAGATGAAGAGTGAATAGTCCTATATAGGAAGGACTCGAAGTTCTAAATCTCTGAACATGCAAGTGAGGAAGGAGATACCAACAAAAAATTAATAGTCTTTTGTACTTGCCCAATTATGATATTTCATTATTGTTGATGCCAAGACGATCAAAAATCGGGGCATTATCTCGAAAACTTCCAATTTTTCAGCCTTTTGGGAAGAATCAAGAATTCTTGGTGCTCGCGCCATCAGAAAATGGGTAGCCGTATTTGAAGACAAAGGTTTTATATAGGAAGAATTCACATCTTCAAAATTCCAAGACGAAAATTCTATATAGGAAGAACTAGTAGTCTTAAGATTTCAGAGTAAGATGTTCCATATAAGAGGAACTCATGACTCTAAAAGTTCTATATAAGAAGAACCTGTAGCTCAAAAGATTGAAGTAAAAAGTTCCATATAGGAGAAACTAATGCTTCAGGATTTTAAAACTAGAAGTTTTATATAGGGAAAACTCTCAGTTTGAAGAATCCAAGATGCAAAAGGTTCTATATAGGGAGAACTCGCAACGTTGATAGTTGAAGGCAAAAAATTCTATATAAGAAGAACTTACAACCCAAAGACTTTACGAGGACAAGCTAAAATTCTATATGGGGAGAATTTGCTTTTCCAAGGAACCGGTCAGAAGAAGAAATAATAGTTCTATATATGAAGAACTTGTTACCTCGAATTTTTGATTTCAAGATTTTGTCTTCCCTAACAGATCCTCCATTTAGAAGATTAAAGCTTGAAGAGTTGGCTTAGGAAGAGCAGAAAGTTCTAAAAGAACCTGTGATTCCGAAGCCAAAGACAAGGAAGTAGGACAAAAATGAGTGCTTTTGATCTTTGCTTTGTAATCACTCATTTTTGTTCAGGTTTTAGTACTATTAGATTATTTTAATAGTAATATTATTAATATAAAATCAATAAAAATAATAAAAAATAGTAAAAGTAATATATATATATATATAATAATTTTAAAAAGGGAAGAAAAACGTGTGGCTCATCTTGGGCCACATCACCACTAACCCTCTTATTTTGTCTATAAATAGTCGGCGGGGAGAGAGCAAGGCAGAAAAAAAATAGGGGAGGCAGCCAAAAGAGAGCAATGCTCTTGGCTTGCTCTTAGCCCTAGCTGGTTCGATCCAACATTTGATAGGAGGTCCTTTCGTGGTCTGATCGAGTTAATTTTTGGGCCATGACGAGATGGCATGGGGATCTTGATGGGGCCGGTCAAAGTTTTTCATCCAAGCACCTGGTGGGTAAAATTCGATTCTTAACTCTGTATTTATTTTAATTTAACGTTGCTTTAAATATAGGTTAATATATAGTTTTGTGGATTATGTTTTTAATTATTGGTATGTTTTTGTAATAAATATGTTTCGTATGTTATAGTAGATCTAGTTTTCAGGGTCTCGGTATCTGGTTAGGAATGACATCTCGGGTCTTCGGGTGTCATCTCTTTTGGTACCATTGACCGTGAGATTTTTTATGCATTCGAATTATGCCATGTCCATGCATTTATTATGTCACATACAGTGTTAGGCCTCTTATTCCGGTATTCTAGTGGGAGTATCATCCCGGTCTCCGGGTGTCATCTCCCTTGGTACTGTGGATATCGAGGCAAATATAATATTTGAACCATGCATATTAGGAATTAATTATTAAATTAAATCAAATTTTATATTTTTCTCAATAATTATAATACGAACCCTTAGGTACTAATTTTGGGCATAGTGGGGGTGCTAACCCTTCCCCGTAGGTAACTAACTCCCGAACCCAAGTTTTCAAAATCTCTGGTTTTTGTTTTTGGTGTCTAGTCTATCTAATCAAAGTGATCGGTGGCGACTCCATGTTTTCTTAAAAAACAAGTTTTTCTAAAATAATCACTTTTAAATATTTTTTCAATAAAAGCGGGAAACACTTCCCCAAATACGATTTTTTTAATTTTTCGTAGCGGCCCAAAAAAGTTAGTCGCTACACATACGTTAAAATTTTTTTGTAATCCTATAAAAACACGACATATGACCTGTTTTTGTTATTTTTTATTTTAAAAAATAAAAAAACATTAATTTTATTAAAAGAACCATAAAATCTTTAATTTCTCATAAAACTCATAATCTCTAACAATAAATCACTAGACCTCTAAATTCCCCTCATTCGACCATTGATTAAACCACCACTAACCACCATTTCCTTCACCGACCCTCCACAATCGATAATCCCAACCTCACATCGTCGAAAATCGATAAACGAGCAGCCAAACAAACCACAAACGTCGAATATGAAATCTTCAACCGAACGGAGAACGGTGAACGATGGATGAACGAACGACGATATAGGACTTGCAACTTGTGCAGTAAGACCAAGAGACCCACTTCGGCATCAACAATGTGGTGTTCGATAGTAGCAGCGGAGAACTTAGGGGTTTGGGGGTTGTTTTTTAGAAACATTAAAGTTTTGGGATTTTTTAAAAAATTATTGATTTTTTATTTTTAAACAAAAATTAAATGAAAATTAAGAAATAGGCCACGTGTCACGTTTTTATTGGATGATGAATTTTTTTAATGGTCGTTGATTGAAAATCCTTAAAAGGGTTATAGAATGAAACGTTAGGCACCTACCTGGAAAATCAGGTATAGTTTGGGAACTTATTTAAGTATTAAGCCTTGTTTTTAAAGGAAAAGTGACATGTTTGTTGTTAAACCTATAATTGAGTGGTTGAATTGTTATTTTAGAAGAAGAGTGTCATGTTTATTACTAAACCTATAACTAAGTGAGAGGTGTTACATTTAGGTTTGGGAATCGATCGGTGTGGGGACGGTTTTGTATTCCACATTTCGTCCCCAACATTTACGGGTACGGTTTTGGGTAATCCCCAATACATGTTTCGGTAATTTTTTTCGTCTCCATACCCATCAGATGCCCACGGGTTTTGAGGAATCATCATCCCCAAAAGTTAAAACAAAATTTACTACTTAAACATAGGGGTGTGCATTTGGGTAATTCGAATAACCAACCGAACTACCCAAAATCCATTAACTGATTTTTTTCTTTTAACCGTTAATCGAACCGAAATTTTTCCAAAATTTTTTAACCAAACAAAATATTCAGTTAATTCGGTCGTTTTCGAATTAACCGAAATTTGTTATAAAATTTTGGTTAGGTCACTAAATTTTGCTAAAATGATATTTTTAGTCATTGAGCTTTTATTTTATGCTAATTTGATAAAAGTTTAAAGACCACTTTATAATATATCAAAAAATTTAATGATCATTTTATAATTTGTAAAAGTTCAATGACAAAAAATAAATATATATAATATTTTCGGTTAATTCGGTTAATTAACCAATTTCGAACCGAATTAACCGATAACCGAATTTTCCAAAAAAAATTAACCGTTAACCGAACTTATCTGAAATTAACCGAAAAATTCGGTTCGGTCAGTTAATTCGGTTAAAATCGAATAATGGACACCCCTACTTAAACATATGGTTGAAGGGGAACAAGGTTTTTACGTAACCTGAATGACAAAAATAATGAGATAAATAAATTATCTCTTATTTAACAAAAATAGTTAAATTACTAAAAGGTCACTGAAACTTATAAGGTTTAAACAAAAGACACAAATATCTTGATGGACTGGAATATTGATAATACGATAAGTATGTATACAGGTAAATGACAGTTAATTATATATTTTTTAAAATTTTTGTAAAATATTGGGATCCTTTTAGATATTTTTTAGGGATCCCTACAGTTATTTATACGGTTACGGTTCGGTTATCCCCATGGTTAGGATATAGCAATACTTGTCCCCATCCCCATTTAAGCTTCGGTGATAAAACTTCCTTATCCCCGTCGGCGTCAGACCCATTTCTGAAATTTTGGTTGCCCTAGGGCGAACCTAAAAATTGAGCCCTTAATTATAAGTGTAGAAAAAAGATTGATTTGAGAGTAAACAAAGATATATTAATTTACTTGTAAATTATTTTTTTATTACGCTAAAAAAAATAAATACATCAAATTCAAATATAAAACATTAATAAAAATTATTAATCACCCAATACAAAACAATTTCTACGAGCATTTCTAGATGCAAAATCACTAATAATAATATCTACGTCAATATGATCTAACATATTTTTCTCGATACATAAAATGGCTAGACCATTCAATCTTTCTTGTGACATTGAAGTCCTCAAATAGGTTTTCAGCAATTTTAACTTCGAAAAACTTCTTTTAACAGATGCATCTGTCAATGGCATAGTTAAGAGGATTTGATAAGCAATTGAAACATTTCGATAAGCAATTTTAACATTTGGATATGGGCAATCAATCTCACAAATTACAATATTGTCGAATAGATGAATTCTTGTCTTTTCGAAGTATCAAATTAAAAATTATAAACCAAAATTTTAAATAATTGTAAAAATATAAGTAAATAAAATAAGAAAATTGGAAGAGCAAAATGGGTGAGAAATTGAAATGTGAATAATAAATCAACGTAAAAGAATATTTATAGTCAAATTTGAGATTTATTACGTTATTTTTTGACTCAAATTAATTGTATGTCATCAACAAAATAAGTGTTTTTAGCCATTTAAAAGCCTTATTACCGTATATTAAAAAAAGCCTTATTACCGTTATTATTTATTAATTAAAGCTATGCTATTAAATGATTAAAAAATTAAAGTTGTGCTATTAAAAAAAAATAAAGCTGTGCCCTTCGAAAGTGAAAGTCGCCAGATTAGTAATAAAGCCTTTAAATGGTTAAAAAAACTTTACATTTATTTATTAAATGCTTTTCAAATTCCAATAACAGTAAACGGTAAAAATTAAAGTTTTTTTTATATAATTATGGGCCCAGATGTTTATATAGAGGGGATGTTGTAAAAATTATGGGCCCTGGTGTTTATGTAGAGTGATGTTTGTAAAAATTATGGGCCCTAGTGTTTATATAGAGTGATGTCTGTAAAAATTATGGGCCATTATTAATTTATATTATAACTTTTTATACTCCATACACCAGTACAGCGAGCAAGCTGAAGTAGAAGGAAGTTTGATTGTGGAGAAATTCAGGGAAGCAACGGTGAAATGGAGCCAACATGCTAAGGTTCAGATAGGAGATGGTCATGAAATTGAAAAAAGAAGAGCAGAAATGTAGTATGATTGTTGTAACCGAGGCATGGCTTCCTCTCCCATGTCGTCTCGTGTTATGATTGATTATGAATTACCAACAAAGAAGGTGAACTTTCTCATTGTTCTTTCCATGTAGGCGAATGCCACTGATAATCTTAAGTTTAAGATTATATAAATAGTTTTAAGTTTTTAACATTGTTTTGGAACGTAGTTTGTAATGTTGGTTGACAACTCGTTAATTCAGTTCTGTTGGTTGCTGTAAGCCTGATTCGATCACTCGCTGCTGACTTCACTTCATTAGCTTTGTCGATGGTGGCTGGCTGACTTTGTCGTGTGCCGTTTTCGGTAGCTTCATGGCTATGTTATTCATGGTACCAATGAGGTATGCATGGCGACGAATGACAAAGCCATCTTGTCGTTGACCGCAATGTTGATGCCGGTGGCAGGGTTGTGCGAGCTAGGGAACTACCCGCAAACAACCGGCTGCGGGGTGTTGCGAGGGAGCGCGAGACCAACTTTGGGTGCCACCATAAACCTAGGATCTTTCTATGGTGTTGGTTTGCCGGTTGCAGTTTAATGGGCTTTATTACAGATGTTGGCTTGTTGGGGCTTTGGTTGGGTTTATTGGCAGCCCAAGTTGTGTGTGCCACATACATGGTCGTGGTTGTGGAGTCGGACAGATTGGCTGGTCCAAGCAAAAGAGCTGGACCGTTGATTGGTAATTAATGGAGGAGATGAAGATGAAACTCATTATACAAGTTTTTGCACTAACATACATTATTGGCTAAATTTATACCGATGAATTTATGTAGAATCTCAAGGGTGGCATGAATTTGAACAAAGTTAAAAATCATGTTAAAAGATTCTGACAACAATAGTCAAACAAAGTGGCATTGCGCCCATCTCTGGTAGCTGATTCTGTTTGCCACTAAAGTCAATCCATTCAAGCATTTAATGGTGGACCGGCACCATAAAAAGCACATTTGATATTGCCTTCCATTTGCGCAGTTTTCCATTAGACTTACCAAAGAGTTTCGGGACAGATGCCGGCATGGCGATCATGCAGTGTATCGAGGTCCATCCCAGCATGGAAATGACGGTGGACGAATTCAAAGCGTGGATCCGCCGTTTCGATGCCGATCACGATGGACGAATCAACAAGGAAGAGCTGAAAGAAGCGCTGCATAGCCTGAGGGTTCGGTTCGGATGGTGGAAAGCACGGCAAGGGATGAAAGAAGCGGATTGCAACCATGATGGCCAAATTGAGAGCGCCAAGGAGATTGAAAAGCAGGTGAATTATGCTCAGAAACGCTTGCACATGAAAATTAGTCAAAGTGATTGGTAATTTGATAGTTTTACTATATGTGTGTGTTTGCAAACCCTTGCAAGTATAATAATAACTTTACGGAAATGAGTGTTTGTATTATGTAATGAAGCTTAATTCTATGCTTCCTTTTGTGGATTTTCCTGCTTATTTCAATCCAGATTCTGTAATAATTTGTGTTTATCTTATATTTTTGCAATATCAGTGGATAAAATTACATAATTTTCTTGCCTTCTAGTTATACAAGCTGATCTGATCTGGTTGTTCCTTCATTTAGACCAACTTAGCTTAACTTAATTTGTCAGTAACTTTAAAAATCAAATTTCAATATTTGCAAGCAAACCCACAAATCTTAACATAGCTAAATGGGTGCACCTCGAATTTGGGGTGTTTGAATTGAAGATATCAATCAAACTAGTTAAATGTCAACTTTTTCTTATTTTATTTGACACTTTAATATTCGATAGTCACATAAATTTTAATTATATTAAAATTTTCTACTATTATATTTTCAATTCATTAGATGCTAACTATTTACCATCCACTACAGCAAAATAGGTTTTTAGCGGCATTTTTAGTGATTTTTTTGAGTAAACGCCACTAAATATATACATTTAACAGTCGTTTGTTGAATAAACGTCGCGATAGACTGATATATAGCGGCATTTTTAGCAAGCACCGCTAGAGACGCGTACTTTATCGGCGTTTGTTAGACAAACGCTGCAATAGGGTTTAAATGTTTAAATCTCACATCGACTCCATTTATATCTTACTAAAACTTTATAAAGAAGCGAAGCACAAGTATAGATCGACGAGTTAAGTAATGAGCTAAGGGATGCAGAAGATACATAGTCAACAACGACGTTTAGAGGAGCAACTACCATTAAAGACAAAGTATATAGAGGCATCTTTTTAGCACAAAAGATTTTTAGCGACACTTAAAACGTCGCTAAAAACCTATTTTGTTGTTCTAATAATGCCTTAATTGATTGAAAGTTTAGAATGTTTACTCTAGAAAGTGGCAAAGTGTTTTTGAATACTTTTTTAGTACGTTCTTTTTTATACTTTACGATTTCCTTCTCAAGTGACTTTCCATTTCGCAGTCAAGTAAAGGTTGTAATTACATATGTATAAAGCTGAAAAGGTGACTGAAAATGAAGATAGTCTTGAGATGACTCATGATTTATAGTTGTCATAAAAAAACCATAATGTTTTGGAGTGTTTACGGGTGATTAATCGTATTAGAATAATTTATTTCTACGATTATTAGAATAAAAAAATTGATATTTTGATGAATTATTGTTGGTACGATTATCAGAATAAAAAGTTTAATATTTGATGAATCATTGTTATTTCGTTTAAACTGGTTATCGTCTAAATGATAATTAATTTATTCAGTATAATTACTCAGTTAACCATGAATGGTTTTACATATAATATTATAAATAATATATTTTTATTACTACTAATTTTAATAGTTTAAAAATATCAACCAAAGAAATTTAAAAAAAGTTTTCAATATTTATATTTAGAAACTCTTCAAATTTTAAAGCAATTAAAAAGTTAAGAAAAATTAAAATGCATTGCAAACTTAATAAAAACACATAGAGTTTAAGTGCTCAAACCCTAAAATTTTAGTTCTTCTCTTTTTTCTTTTGGGTTAAATGAACGAGTTAAAAAATTATTATAAAATTAACAATCAGTATGTTTTAAGTATAACATAAGCTTTAATAATTATTAATTGTATAAATATCAGTAATAATTCAATATCATTATAAAATTCATTTTTAATTTTTTTTATCGATTTTTCGATTAACCGTTTAACAAAAAATCGCAATTGTAACCTTTTCGTTTAATGGCTAATTTTAATGGTATGATTATTGTATCGTTTCGACCAATTTTTATTGGCATAGTCACCTATCATTTAACCGATTTTTTAGTTTTTTGGTACGGTACATCAAGTTTCTATAAACATCCCTAATAATGTTAGGAAGACAAGGAGTTCTACGTGGTGTAAAATTTAATTATTTTTATACTTTTTTTTAAATCATTGGATGAAGATAAATAAATGATTAAGATTATTTTCTTGTAATGTTTTCTTGTGATAAGCTTCATATTTCTTAATATTAATCTCGTCAATCCATTTATTTTGATCTAATAGTTCAAAAAAAAAGGGTAAAACTTCCGTGTTTTACGAGTCCAATAACGGTCAAAGGAGCACGACGCCAATGCAACACCATCCCCTCACGGCCTGCACCCAAAACTTAAATTCCTTTTTTTTTCTTTTAAAAGAATTATTATTGTTTTGCCTTGGCAAAAGAAAATATAAATAAAAGTTTATAAGACAGTAAAAAGCTTTATTAAAAGCCCAAAATCCTATCTTTTAATAACATAATAAAAATCTTCGGGTTTTTTTTTATGTTTTTATGTATATCCCAATATTAAAAACATTACTAACGGAGTTGGTCCAAGTAGTAAGCAGTTTGGTATCGCTTAAGTAGGTCTCGAGTTTGAAGTCTTGT
Source organism: Hibiscus mutabilis (assembly GCA_019671005.1). Taxonomy (NCBI): domain Eukaryota; kingdom Viridiplantae; phylum Streptophyta; class Magnoliopsida; order Malvales; family Malvaceae; genus Hibiscus; species Hibiscus mutabilis. The sequence continues at coordinate 44,343,852 of CM033731.1, forward strand.
GTATGCTGAAAAAACCCTACTGGGAGACTCGCTCACCAAAGCCAAGTTTGTGACACAAGTCGATATGGAATTAGTCAGGACAAGCCCTTGGAGAACCGAGAGGGCAACCAAAAGAAGAAGAAGAAACACCAAATAAACTAAAATTTACACTCTAATTTTAAATCCTAAACCCTAAAAATTAATCTCTACACTCTAAATCCAAAATCTTAAACTTAACCTTAAACCTTGATCATAATTTTTTAATGACGAGACATACATAATACCACAAAAGAAACATACGATTTCTATTCTTAATAACACTGTTGTTGCGTCGAATGCCAGCAATGGAAACGGTCTCAACATCCCATTTCTTCACTAAAATCCATCATTTTATTTGTAAATGAAGCCTTACTCCCCAAGCTATTCCTCTTCATTTCACCTAGATTTAATACTTCATGTATTCGTTTTTCTATCTATTTCTCTCGTCATTTTATGTTTTGTAACATGTTTTAATTAAGGGAATAATGCATTTACTTAGACACCAAACTAACTACTTTTCTTATATTTAATATGATCCTAAATTAATTAAAACAAATTAGAGAAAGTCCAAGCTTGAATTGAATTACAAATAATTAATAAAATAATTGAAAATTCATAATAAAATAAAATTCTCGTATTGAACCCGTATCAAGTTTTCTGTACGCATTGTCTTCAGTAAAACAAACATATCTTGAGATCTCGACGTCCGATTGAGGCGTTGCAAGTTGCGTTGGAAAGGTATTTGAAAGATGGTCAATTTGTAAGAATACATCTTGACCCAGAAATTCCCGGTTCCTATCGAAAATTTGTCATAAGTCCGCAGTGAGAATTCATTGCATGTAGCATGACTTTCCATACTTGTTGGACAAGATCTCTTGCAATCTTCCCATACCTGACGTGGTTAGGATCTTTTGTAATTTGCAAAAATAAATAAAATACATTAATAATAATAATGAAAATGAAATAAAATAAGATAAAAAATGAAATGGGCCGGATAAAAACACGTGACTACAAGGGCTGATAATTATGAATCAAGAGATGAACCATGTTAGTGTCACGCCTTAGGGGCATTTGCTTTATAGCTTGGCTTGGTGTCACTTACCTTGTGATGAGTTGTATTAATACTTGGGGAGCATGTCTTATCTTATGATTGTTGTAAAGGAATCCGAATGTCCTAAAGTCAGTACTGCAGTACTTATATAAAGGGATGTGTACTTAGGGCTGTGTGATCAAGTACATCTGATGTACCCGAAGGTTGAGTGATCAAGGTGCAGTTATAACCTATCTGTGGCTATGGTGATCCAGATATGGTATTTAACTCGACGGCTAAGTTAACTCGAGTAACCTAATGGCTGAGTGACCTCATGTAAGGACTACTTGTGGCTTCTGTGATCCAAGTACATCTAGGACGTATCCGTGGCTATAATGATCTGGATATGGATCCATTCAACCTGACGACTATGTAAGCACGGGTAACCCGACAGCTATGTGAGCACGGTTATAGTAGGACTTCGTTGGCCAATATATAGCGATGTATGGATTTATTTATGTATATTGCTATGGATGCTATAGAATGATAGATGATGGATGTATTAACTTGATAGGATAACTGACCTCGAGTATGGCGAAGCATTGTCGAACATTAAGACTTCGTATAGCTTTAGTGATACCTTGGGATAGGTGATCTAAAAACTCTAGCTTGTGTAGGCTAGGTGATGACTCATACATAGTGAAGCTTTATTTATGCTCTATACACTATAACTGAGTTTTGTAAGCTCAGCATTCGGAATCGTTGTTTCCTTTCGCAAGTTAATAGGTGGTTCGTGACCAAGGAGTACATCATGGAGGGTTTTCCCAGCACTGTCTCATTTCAAAGTACAATACTTGTTATTTAGTTTGGGCTGATGTATCCATAGGACCTTAATTATTTAGTTTGGGCTGATGTATTCATAGGACCTTACAACTATTAAGTTTGTAACTCTATTTAAGAATTATTTTGATATACGGTGTTTTAAACTCAGAGCTCTTATTTTGTAAACTGATTTATATTGTTTTTTAAATACATGAGAGTATGAATGGTTAAATGTTTTAAATATTGACAAATCTATGATTTTAGAATAGAAATTTGTTAGGTTGGACTTTGGGTGACCCGAATGCAATACTTCGAATCCGTATCGGGATCGGGGTGTTACAGACACGTGTCACCATCTCATTAAAGGAAGAAAATAAAGAAAGCTTCAATGGCTCTAGCAAGATTCAAACCAGGGTGTACTTAGTAAAAATGGCACGTGCTTACCATTGGGCAAATGCACTTTTGAGTTTTAGAGTACGAAATTTACTATATGTCTTTGTTTGTTGTTAATGTTAGAAAAAAGGAAATAAATATGAATTAAGGGGACTCGAACATGACACACTTAGGTTGCATAAAACATCTAAACTACCGAAACAAATCTAATAATTAAATTAAAAATAAAAATAGTTAAATCTAAGCCACCTCATTAAAAGGAGGAAAATAAAATTACTAAATCAAATATAAATAGTTAAAGTCCTCCTATGAGATGGTGACATGTGTCACCACCTAATTAAATAATTTATTTATTTTATTAATTAAAATTATGACCAAATTAATAGAATGTATAAATAACAAGGATTAAGTATGTAATTATACAAATTTCTTTTAACTGCCACGTAACCCCTCTGTTAGGTGGCTTGATTGATACCATTTAAATAGTTGAGTGATAATAATGACAAAATTAAAAGTATGATGGTCATATCGGCATTAACCTCATAATTAAGTGGTCATTTGAGTAGTTTACTCATTGATAAAATATTAAATGTAAAATTAGATAAAGTATAATTAAAAGGACTTTGCAAATTTTAATTTTAATTCAGTTTTTCTTAACTACTCTAGCATTGCATGAGATTTTTATTCTATCTATTGAATTATCGAAAGCTATCTAAATTTTTAAAATTTTAGTAATTCATTTTTTAAAATGTTTGTTGCATTTATCCAAAACAACAATGTGTTATATATTAAGGATAAAGATAAGATGAGATAACTTTTATCTCATTCAAATCCATGAGATAACTTTTAGTCAAATCTCATTCAAATCTTATCTCTATCTTATCTTGTATTAAATATTTAATTTGTACCTTATCGTTGTAAATTCTTTGTAAGCCTATATATAGGTCAATTGTAAACATTATAAATCATCAAATATACAAATCCTTTACATGGTAATCAGAGTCAAGTAGAATTTCTCTACTCATTTTCCCCTCTCTTTTCCGCTCTTCTTTAAACCGGATCTCCGTTCATGGCTATGTCTTCTACTTCCAATGATTTTGTACATCTTAGTGCACCAACCAACTTCCCTATCAAACTTACGTCTGTCAACTTTCTTGTTTGGCATCGCCAAGTGGAGGCTATTCTCATTGGTTTTGGGCTACTCGATTACATTGATGGTTCACAGCCTTCCCCATCTAAGTTTACCGATGTTGTGGCAATAATTGCTAATCCTGAATATGTACGATGGTATCGTCATGATCAAATTCTTATCAGTGCTCTTCTTGACAGTTGTGATGATTAAGGTCAACCACTTATTTCATCCGCTATCACCGCCAAAATTACATGGGATACTCTAGTTGCAAGTTATATACGAGCATCTCCCTGTCGCATCCTTGCTCTTAAGTCCAAAATGGCTCGCAATCCTCATGATTCTAGGTCTATCTCCAACTACATGAAAGACATGCAGGATATTAACTCTGATCTTGCCTTGGCAAACTGTCTTGTCTCTGATACAGATCTCTTGATTTCTATTAATGATCACCGTTGAAGAATGATGGTTTGTCGATTGATTGCGCCATGAACACCGATTGATAGATTGATGATTCGAGCTTGCCAGATCGTCTCAATAGGTGGTGAAACATTATTGATTGAGCCTCGCTCTGATACTAATTGAAAGGATTGTAGCACACTCGAATCGATCTCCAATAACTGTCAAGAAGGTTGTTTTTTATGCTTGGATGAATTGGCTAAAATCGATAAAAGATTGGACAAAATGCACAATGATTTTAGAGTGGTTCGACTACCCAACCGAGTCTACATCCACTATCTTAGCACACCAATAAAGATTTCTCAATTCACTATGAATTCTTCTATTTTTTAGGCTTACGAGGAAACTTTTTACAACCTAGACTCACTCACTAAGTCTAGCATCTAAAGCTCACAAACCGAGCTTTGGGAAAACTCTTAAACAAGATAAATTCTAAGCAAATTGAAATCCCTCTTAAAGGTATGTGTTTGCACTCTAAAGTCTCACCCAAAACCTAAAACACTTGAGCATACATTGACAATTTAAGCTCACAAGTGTTGTCTATACAAGAATGGAAAATTTAAGCACTAAGACAATTTTTGCATCATAATGTTGTTGACAATAAGATCATTAGTTGTTGCTGAAGCTTGAATGTCCCTTTTATACTCCCAAATGAGTACCTAGCCGTTAGAGACCGTTGGGATTGAATTGGAGCCGTTGAAGACTTTATTTCTCGTAATAAATGTTGTTCTGGAGCCTTCAGTATCGGTACACGAGTAGGCGTATCGGCACCTGTTTTTCAAGAACTAGCCGTTGTAGCTTTTCAACCTTCACGTATCGATACGGTTATGCTCATATCGGTACGCTGGATCGGTACTCGTTGTTTTATTTCTGTATACCTCAGCTGGTGCAAGAACCAGGGATCGGTACGCCTTGGTCCGTATCGATACTGAGTCTCGGTACTGCGTATCGGTATAGTTGTAGGGAAATAGTCGTTAGGGTTTTGAAAATAGCTATTAGGGGTGGTTGAAAACAGGATCGGTACACGTATACTCGTATCGGTACGTTCCTATCCGTATTGGTACGCCTAGGGGTGTACCAGTACAGTTTCGGTTCTAGAAAATTACTGTAGCTAAAACCCTTATTTGTATCGATACAGGGTATACCGTATCGGTACGACATGTTGAAAACTTTAGTTTGGCTGCTTTAAAACGTTTAAAATACTTCCAAAACCTCTTAAAAACTTCTCAAACTTATTTTCAAGTTGTTTGGACTTAAAAACATTTTTGAAATCTTTTCAATTTAGTCCAAAACTATTTTTCAATTATTATATCAAAACAAATATCCTAACAGACATTAATAATGCCTTCTTAAATGACACCTTACATGAGGAAGTCTATCTAGAACAACCTCCGGGGTACGTTGATTCTACTCACCCATCTCATATTTGTCAGTTGCGTAAAGCCTTGTATGGACTCAAGCAAGCCTCGAGGGCATGGTATGTTAAACTCTCTCAATTTCTCATTCACTTTGATTTTACGAAATCAAAGGTTGATGCCTCTCTCTTTATCTATAATGCAAAATGAGTTATTTTATACTTTCTAGTCTACGTGGATGATATTGTGCTTACTGGTAACAACAATGATTTTATTGCTCATTTCGCCAACATATTATCTACGAAGTTTGCTTTGAAGGATATGGGCTTGCTCAACCATTTTCTTGGCATTGAGGCTATTTCTACTCTTACTGGGTTGTTTTTATCCCAGGGACAATATATCTCTGACATCTTGACTCAGTTTCAGATGGAAAATGCCAAGGCAATTTCCACACCCATGTCCTCTTTTGACAAGCTACCTCCGCCGGAGCCATCTGCGGCACTTGATATTTCTGGGTATCGTCGATTACTTGGTCTCTTTCAGTATCTCATACTTACTCGTCCGGATATTTATTTTGTCGTGAATCGTCTGTCGCAATACATACATGGTCCTTCACTTGCACATTGGATAGCAGCTAAGCGCATCCTGCGTTATCTCAAAGGAACATTGTGTCATGACATTCTTTTTCGTTCGGCATCTTCCCTTCATCTCACCGATTTTGTCGATACAGACTAGGGAGAATCCTCTGCCGACGGTCGATCCACTATGGGATATGCTATTTTTCTTGGATCTAATCTTATTTCTTGGAAGTCAGCTCGTCAGAGAACTATTTCTCGTTCCTCAACAAAAGCTGAATATCGTGTTGTGGCAAATGCAACTGCCGAAGTACTTTGGGTCCAACATCTTCTTCAATAAATTGTCGTGGCATTACCAAAACCACCATCTCTCTTCTGCGACAACCTCAGTGCCACATATGTTTGCAAAAATCCAGTTTTTCATTCTCGTATGAAGCATCTTGCCCTTGATTACTTATTTGTTCGCGACTTAGTTGTTGCGAGTTCCCTACTTGTTCAACACATTCCCTCCAAAGCTCAGAATGCGGACACGCTCACCAAACCGCTTGGTCGTAATCTCTTCATCCATTTTCGGTCCAAGATTGGAGTCTCCAATGGATCCTCTATCTTGCGGGGGCATATTAAGGATAAAGATAAGATGGAATAATTTTTATCTCATTCAAATCCATGAGATAACTCTTAGTCAAATCTCATTCAAATCCTATCTCTCTCCCAATCTTATCTTGTATTTAAATATTTGATTTGTACCTTATCATTGTATATTCTTTGTAAGCCTATGTATAGGTCAATTGTAAACATTATAAATCATCAAATATACAAATCCTTTACACTAAAAAGAATATTACATCAATAGAAAAATCAAACAAGGATTTTTCAAACCTCATACAATTGTCGAGTATTAGCCGTATCACTACTATCTATACATTTTTTATGTGTCCTAATTTTCGTTATCGTACACAACTTAAAATGACAGTTTAATCTCTAGCTAAAAATTTTAATAATTCATTAATTATTAAAGCATGATTAGTTATTTAAAAACTAATTTTAGTTTTTTACCATGGAAAACTACTTTTACATTCTTACAACTTATCCGAATATAATTATTGTTTCACGAAAGGTCAATTGTTCACCCAACGACGAATTCCAATACAAAACGGGAATGAATTGTGGTCGTACATTCGGAATTTGGGATAAGATTTGCATCATCATTATTCCAATAAAAACGCGTGCACCTCAATACTTAGAATGGCGCGTGTACAATTGCCTCTCCTATGCTCTCTACATCAGGCACTATTGACTCTTCCCTTTCTGATTACTCTCCTTTTCTCCCCTTCATCTTAATTAACAACATTTAACTTAAAAAACAAATATATTTTATGATATTCCTAAAGGAAATATCCAAAGAAAAAATTACATGAAATTAAAAAAAACAAAAATTAAAAGAAACCTGTGAGTGTTGGTAGATTTTATTAAATTAATTGAAAAAGAAAAAAAATTACAAATTAAAAAGTTACTAACAATAAATTATCAATTGATTTAGTAAATTAAATATTAAATATCGCATATATAATTAAGACTATTAATATTAACGTTACAAATTAAATTAAAATGTTTGTTTATAATATTTTTTTTAATATATAATTTGACTTACTCAATCAATCAATAGATGAAATAGAATGAGTATGTTAAAGAAATTTAGTACCACAACTGACTAAAGCAGTGGCGCCGTACCAGAGAAAGATTGAAGAGAGAATTAGAGAAACAACAGAATTCAACAGAAGAAATAGACGAATTGTTTGAGATTGCCCCCGTTCTTTTTTCCTCTTCGAAAGAAGCTTCGTTTTCTTCTGTTCTTTTTATTTCTTCGTCATTTTAAACATGGTAGAAAACCCTAGAAATGTAAAAAAGAACCTAAAATTTAAATTAGTGGCAGTACCTAAGGGCCAAGACAAATCGCCTGGCTAAATAAATCATCGATTGATTGGCTTTTTATTCATGGCTTTAGTCGAAGCCACTCGTAACGTCCTTCCAACGGTTCATCTTTGACAACATCGTAGTTATACCTAAAAAATATTAAACAAAAACAATTCGTTTTAGTTTTAAAACTTGCCGTTTGGTTGCTAAGAAAATTTAACAACAGAAAAGAAAATATATAGGTCTTTTTAAAAGTGAATGCGCATGAACGTACTTCTCTGCAAACTGTTTTTGGAGTTTTTTCTCAACAGGAGCAAAGAATTCTTCGAGTTCAGCTTCGGTTGGCATTTTCTCCACCGTTGATCTACGGCGAGAATTCGTCTCCGATGACCTCGAAGTTGAATCCAGCTCTTCTGGTTCAGCTCGGAGATCGCTCAACTGCGTCGGTTCTCTCATACTGGAATTCGCAAAAGAGCTAAAGAATTTGAGCAGAGGAGTACACATTATACAAAGAAAAAGAGAATTTAAAACGGAAAATGAAATAAATAAATAAATGATCGGCGGATTTTGAAATTTCGAATTCAAGATACGTGATACAGTAAGTTGCAGTAAAACTATATATATATATATATATATATATATATATATATATATATATATATATATATATATATATATATATATATATATATAGCGCTACCTTTCGCTGCTGCTGAAATGCGTGGATGTTTCAACTTCAATATTCTCTTCCTGCAAAACATTTTAAAGAAATTCCAGAATTTAATAGCACCAATTAAAGCTGGAACAAAACGAAATTCCTAGAATTCATAAAGACATAGCTTAATTATTAAAATTTAAAAATAAATAGGAAGTTTCGAAATTCACCTCCAGATCTGGCAATTTGGTAATCCTTTTATCGCTCGATCCGATATTGCTTGAACGGCAAGACACGTCATCATCATAATCCGAGTTAGCGCTCAAACACCGATTTCCGGCACGACGATGGTGATCTACTAAAATTCGACGACTTCTCAACTGGATATACGAAGTAGTTGCGGTCGTTGACAAAGTTACTTTATTATATTCTGCCTCTTCGTCATCGTTTAATCTTCTGCGTTTCTTATGAACCATTCCGATTGCCTCCACGGCTCTCGTTTGAACTCCGACGTCAGCTAGCTCCATAACTGCAATTCCTCCAATTCTTCTACTCTTTCTCCTCATAGTAAAAACAAAGTAAAAATTCTTGATCTCTTTTATTTTTCTTTGATAGAGCGAGAGAGGGAATTCGTTTTTTTGATTAGCTTGTAGCGTTCGTTTTCTGGTTTTTGTTAGCTTTTGATGATGATGATGATGATGGTGGTGGTGATGAGAGAGAGAAAGAGAGAGAACTGAACGGTGAGGATTTTCTTTTGCGCTTTTAAAGGGGGTGGGTTGTGGCCTGTGGGTGATGGTGGTCCATATAACAGCGACGGGGAATCTGTAACGGGAGAATTTGACGGCGTCGTAAAGGGGATCTGGGAAGCGTAACGGAATCCGCCCAACTTTAAACTAAGATTTAACTCCGAAATAGATGCTCAAACTATCTATTTTTTTACATAGGTGTTTAATATTTTTTTAGTTGAAATAGAGCCTAAAATTTTATTCCGTTAATATTTTAAGGTAATATCGTTAAAAAAATCGCCCAATCATAGGTTGACACGTGGCTTTTGTTTTTTTATTTTTTTTAAAAATAAACTAATAATAAAATAAATTAAACAACATCTCAGAATTTTTAAAAATCACAAAATAGTCCCAAAACCTTAAACCCAAAATTGACTTCACTACTGCCATCGATAGTCTCGCTGAACCCCACCGTCGTCGTCGCCTAAGGATACTGTCTATTTTCTCAACCACTCATCTCCGGTAACCAGTGGGAAGAGTGTCAATCGAACGTCGAACGACGAACGCAAAAGGCTCTCATCGTTCGACGTTCGATTGGCACGTCTCTCTCCGATTATCGACGATAAGTGATCGAGAAAAATGGGCAGTGGCCTCAAGCGATGGCGGCGATAGGATTTGACGAAGCTATCGACGACGATAGTGGCGTCAATTTGAAAATTTTGAGGTTTGAGGTTTCATGGATTTGAGATTTTTTAGAGATTTTTAGATTTTTTTTTTTTAAAATTATTTTTTTCAATTTTTATAAAAAATTTAAAAATAAAAATAAAGACACATGTTAAATTTTGATTGGGTGATTAAATTTTTAACGGTGTTAACGGAATGAAATTTACACATATATTTTAACAAAAAAAATTAGAAATCTATCTCAAAAAAGTATATAATTTGGTCACCTATTTTTAAGTTAAGCCTTAAACTATATAATAACACGTAGATTAACGCTTGTACGATTATGAATAACCAAAAAAATATTCCATAGACTCTTCCTCATGTCAATTATAATCACAATAGTAAAATTCATTTATTTTATTATAGTTATGTTTGGTAAATAACGTTTTAAGTTAAAATTAGAAGTTAGAATCATTTTTAGATGTTTATATTTAAAAAAAAATTCAAAATAAGATATAAAAACATGAGCAAAGATTTACCCGTAACAAGATAATATTATGAAAATAATGTGAGTGATTTTTATTAGTTAGTACCATGAGTAATGTATAGAGAATGTTTACGAAATAATTTTTTGAATGATAAGACGATAAATGTTATAAAATATTGGATCAACTTCTGTTTTATTATTATATCAATGTAATTATTTGTATGTGTAATATATAATCATAAAATAATGCTATGTTGATCGATGTAGAATTTTTTTGAAAATAATCATTAGTAGTAGTAGTATGATTATACTACTATGCTTAGAAATAACACGGGATGATTAGTGTTTGAAAGGATAAAATTTACTTTAGGAAGCATTGTAACGGATATCCTCTACCACCATTGAATTATGCTCTCCGTTGGTGTCAAACCATTCATATTCAGATATTCTGCCACCTTAAACCTGCTTTCCGGTGACTAGTAATTTCAGAGTCGTCTCGGATATTTTCGAAACCCTGAGCGAAAGCTCAAAAATAAGTCTCTATAAAACGAAAATATGTTCTATTACCTTAAACAATTAATTTAATATTTCATTAACAAACCATAAAAATATGAATAAATTTTATTAAACAAATTATTTTTATTATTTTATTAAGAAAATACCTTAAATACAATTAAAATAATAGGAGGTAACCATTAAATTACTAGATTGTCACTTAAAAAATCTGTGAAGTTATAAAGACGTAAGGTAGGGTCTATGAGCGAGCACTTATATTGTTCTCTCTTACCAAACGCGACTGAGTAATTCCCATTTACAAATTAAAGGATAGACATCAAACCATTAACAAAAACTATCCCTTGAAGCCAACGGCATAGCGCTCTTGGAGACATGTAGTTTCAAGATCGAGTTTATTCGATTGTAAATTTATATATGTACGAATTTGTGGTTAGGATTTTAGATTAGTTTAAGTTTGATTTGTGGTCTTTTTAGATTTATTCTAATTGAGGTTATGATATTTTTCAGTTTGTCCATTTATGAAACATATATTATTAACTAAAATTAATCTAATTTATAAGTAAGTGCAATAAATGTTTTAACATTACTACCATTTAGATTAAAAAGTGTTTATCTTTAGCGAATTGGGTATAGCTTGATTAGTATTGTTGCTGGTATAACAGATATAAGGATGAGAGATTGAACATACTTAAACGCTTAATATAAGTGTGAAGGGATTTTGGTAGTATAAAATTGTACATTGAATGTTAAAAAAAATACTTATCTTTGTATTGATTGAGCCTTAGCTTGTTTGACATAGTTGTTGTAATATTTCAGATGATGTGGATTCGAATATCATTAAGTATACAACCTTGTAGAAACAATGTGCTTACTTAGAGTGCAGTCAGTGTTCATGCATGCTAGTAATTTGCAGCGAATGTTGCGCCGCCTTGCTCAACTTTAGTTGGCCTACGTAGCGGTTCCATCACTGGATCGAGGAAGTGATGGCGTCGATTCGATCGGCATGGTCTGGTAATCTCTGAACCTACCTACCTAGCGACTAGTAGAAATTAGAAACTGCTTTGATCTTTATCATGAACGCTCGACTGGTAGGCTTTGTAAACCACAAGACATGGCACGCATGGACATGGTCATTTAATAAAGGGCCATAGCGGCGCAACTGTTAAGTGTAGAGAAATGAATTAATTGCTGAAACGTGGGAGACGAAAATATTCTTTCTCTTATTATTCCAATGGAGTAAGGTTTGCATCCTACACATGTATAATCCAATAGTATGATGCAATATATATATATATGATTCCAATATATTTTTTTGTCCTTTCGGTTCTTAGGGCATTGCACTCATTAATCTGAACCGACTCGCGTCATGCATTTTATTTTGGTGGGTAAATCTCTCAGCATGATTTGACCTTGGAACTTGAGATATGTTTAAACTATATCGAACTACTTATCACTTGGACCAACTCCTTTGATTTTAAATATGTTGTTCTCAATAAATAGTGAATACAATAAAAAAATAATCATAGGAAACGATTGAATTAATTAATCTCCAAAATTAGAAAACAGAAGCTTTGGATTCTAAGAATGGCAGGTGATGATTGAATGACCCTGGAACTAATCCTATGAACCAAATCCTTTGCCTTCAACAAAATATGAAATGATAGGCTAACCAAATGTAATAAGAGAGAGAATAAAGAATGTAATCATTCTCATCTCGTTTAAATTATTCTACCCCTGCATTATTTAAAACGAAATAAGTTTTTCTTTCCTTTATAGATCGTTTGAAACCAAATGCTGCATTCCCAGACTACCAACCTCGTTAATTGAGCAAATGCAATTAATGATAACAATGAAGGATAGTTAGATTAAGTAATTAATTAGGATGGAGGAGTTAGATTCGTTGGCTTTATTGTTTCTATATTCTCTTTTGGGAAAAAATCGGATAATTACCATTTTAATGTACATTTGAAAAAATACCCCATTCTGCACACATAAGCAGGATTCGCGTTTTGCAGAACGCGGATTCAATATACGCGTTTAACGAAATGCGTATTCAATCCGACGTGGCATGTCTTATCCGTTGGCTTTATTTTAATATGCAGTAAAATGAACTCATGTTTGGTAGGACGCAATTCAACGATATTATCAGATAAAGCGTCGGGTATTTATCGCAATCAAACAAAACGGTTAAAATATTAATGGCCGCGTTGAAATAACATGAATTCACGTTGTAAGAAATGCGTATTTCTGTATATTCAGTGAATTCACGTTGTAGGAAACGCATATTTATGTATATTCAGTGAATTCGCGTCTGACATAACGCGAATTTACTTAAAGACGCATTTGAACCGACGCGGGTTCTAGTATAAATAACCCTCATACCCCACAAAAATCACACCAAAAAAAGTATTCTCTCTCAATCCCTTCTGTAATATTTTAGATTCGCGATAATGGAGGGCTCCTTGATAAGGTTGGATCATAAACATGTCTTCGATTTTTGGCGAAAAAAATGTAAGCTTTATTTATTTATTTTAAATTTAAATTTTCAGTTTTGGTTTAGTTGAATTTAAAATAAATACAGTAGTTTAAAATTAAAATAAAGGTGTGGATGTTTAATTTTTTTAGGATGGGATGAAATGTCGTCTTGAAGTCTTTATCATTCGGATGACGAATGGACCCGACACGCGTCTAGACGAATATATTTCGAGGGCTAGATTTTTGCATGTATCCAAAATTATTGGAGGTACAAAATTGGATGTTGATTTGATCAACGCCCTTTGTAGAAAGGTGGAGGCCAGAGACACACACATTCCACCTTCCGTGCGGTGAGGCGACGATAACCTTGGAGAACGTGTCGCATATTCTGGGGCTGTTGGTAGACGGAGAGGCTATTACTGATCATAGCAGTGGTGACTGGTGTGGGCTGTGTTTTGAGTTGCTAGGGGTTGCGCCAGATCGGATGAATGGTGGCGCTGTGTTTCTTTGGTGGCGGCAGGAAAATTATAGCCATTTACCGGAGGGCGCGAACGCGAAAATGAGGATGGTAAAGAATATTTTTTCTGAATATTACTGAAAAAATAAATTTCAATATTTGAATATAATTTTTTATTGTAGGCATATGCTCGCACGCATATTTTACAAATAATTGGAGGGATATTGGTGCCGAACAAATCTCGCAACAAAGTACACATGATGTGGTTGCGGCATTTGGAGGATTTTGATGAAGCCGGTAAACTGAGCTAGGGATCGACGATACTGCATTTCTCTTTAGAGAGTTGTGTAAGACCACAAATCCCGAGAAGCACGACATTGGAGGTTGTCTTCTTTTGTTGTAGTCGTGGGCGTGGTTCAGAATGCCAAATTATGCCCTGAACTGAGCGTGTCGAGTCCTTACATTTTTCTACTATGCTGGAGATAAGGAAAAAAATAAATTTTTAAAAAAACTAATAATTTTTTGTAGCCATTTTTAATATTAAAGTTATGTTGGTTGTTCTGTAGGTGGAGCGGTAATTTAAGCCATATTGGTCTGGCGAAAGGTATAAAGGCTATCAGATAGGACATTGAAAATGAATCCGATAATGAGGTAAATATTTGGAGTTTGAATTTAATATTGAATTTGATGTAAATATTTAAAATAAAGTTTATCAATTTTAGTTATAATTGTAAATTGTACAGTTTTTGTGGACACCGTACGCGGATCCGAGTATCCACAAATGCCTCCCGAAATTTTCAGAGGGGACGAAGAGTGCTTGGATGGCGATGGTATTACTCATTTTCTACTCAACAGTTGAGTGCGTCCGACCGATCGCGTCTTACGCCAATTTGGTTGCATCCAAAGAATCCCGTCGAACCCTCCAAATTTTGACGAATTACATAGGCTAACTCGACAAGGAAAGGTCGAGGTACAATAAATTTAATTACTTTAGTGTTTTTATCGATTTGAACGAAGTTTATATTGATACAAAGAAGAATATTTTTTTTAATATTGCGTGGTAGGTGGATTGGTCCGTGAGGCACGTAGAGTGGATTGCTCAGTAGAGGGAAAGAGAACATCCGCAACGCCATCCCATTCGTGAGTATGTAATGTTCAATACAATGGTCAGCCACGATTGCTTTTCGTGGTACTTGGTGAATGGGAAGCCAAATATTTTGACTTCAGAGGAGCAGGCGGTCGTTATTGAGCGTATGCGACGCAACCGCCCGCAGACTGAACGAACGAGGGGACACGTTCGACTTCTGGCGTAACGTCGTCGTCGAGGAGAAGAAATGCTTCAGCCTCTTCAGCACCAACACCATTGTAGGTCACCCAACCGACCCGACCACAGCCTTTTACCCACTCTATGCACTCATCGTTTCATCCGCCGAGTCCGACAGAAGGTTTTTTCACACCTGTTGTCGGCAACCCCTACGAACCATTTTCGGCGATGATGAGTGGCACATCGAGTTTGCCTCCAGGCTACGTACCTTTATATCCGTTTCAACCATGGTCGACCGATTTTGGGCCCGAATTTGTTCAGCAAACACCGTTGCGGTCCCTATTCTTTAGAAGTAGGCCAGGTGGAACGAGTGGTACAGTTGGAGATGGAACCAAAAAATGAGGACGGTGATGATGAGGACGATGATGGCGATGATGAGCGGGAAGTTTAGCCCCTTCATCGTCGATGCAATCCCGGACGACCTCAGCATCCACCGGGTTGTAGTACCGGTGGACATAAGCATCATTAGTTAATTTTTTTCCTTTTTAAGTAGTATAAAAAATTTTAGTTGTAGTTTGTATTTAAATATAAATGTAACCTAATAAATTATATTTTGAGTTTAAATAGTGCACATTAATTTCTGTGTGGTAGATATTTCACATTTATTTTTTTTTCAATCGCTTCTGTTCAAATAATTATTTAGAGAGTCAATAACAAACATGACCAAATAAAAATAAATATATTTTAAGTTTTTAAAATTTCACATAAAACTATATTTTATATAATTATTTGCATTTAAGATGAAGATTTAATTTTTCTGAATCACCATGAAACTCGCGTCCTATGAAACGATATGTCATAAATTCGAGTCCTGATGAGCGCGAGATTTTTGAAACATCAGAAAGCCTGACACATCAGGAATCCTTTCAGTGCTGATCCAAATTTGTGTTCTATAAAACGCGAGTTTCATAATCTATAAATAATGGTTCATCCACTGAACCATTCTCTGTCTACGCGGTCTGAAGAAAAAAATTAAAGATTTTGATTTTATTGTAACTACTAATGACAACAAACTACGTATCTGTAAATTTTTTTACAAAGAAATTTCCTGGATATTGTGGTTTGTCGGTATTTATAGTTACATTTATATGATGAGTAGATGTTGGTGGGTTACTAGTTATGGTGAGATGATTGTTTGGTGTTTTTTCCACGACGAACGACAACAACAAATCACAATATCCGGGAATCCGAGGTCTGTTTGAATGGCAGGCAGAGATCTTAGCCTTTTGTTCGAAGGTGCGAGTTACATATTTTTATGCCTCAATTTTAGAGGCTAGGTTAAGACCCCCGCTTGTATCCGGAGTCAAAGCCCCTACCATGGTATGCGTGTTTATGGGTGCAATACTAGGCTCTAATAGACCTCTGAGCTTGAAGAAGACCATCGGTTCTCTACTAGACAATTCAATTCTGGAAGTAAGATGATATCAACCTCTAATAACGGTCTAGGCTTGGAGAAGAGACATTGTGTACTTCACGGGTACAATAGACCTCTGAGCTAGAAAAAGAGACACTGTATAATTCACGAGTACAATAGACTTCTGTGCTATAATAATCTACGCGTGTGAAAAAAAGTATGTGATCATGTACTAGAAGATTGTTAAAGTTTGTGATTATTAACTGTTTGAAAATGTAATCAGATGATTTCTACTTTATTTTGGAGCGTGTACACTCGCTAACCCGTTTTAAAATCAACTCTACCAAATCATCTTTTCTAATTTTTTTATCGAAAGAAGTGTAGAAGTAGATTCCATGAAAAAATACAGTAGCAAAATAACACGCTATAGTTGGTTTTAGCGTGTTGTTTGTTTCACTAAGCAAAGTTATATAATTTAATAAATTCGCGTTTGGTAAAACGCGTATACATTATTATTTTAAAACTCACATTTTTCGGATACAAATTTACTGACATGTCAGATTCCCTGTAACTCGTCTCATTTAGAACGCAAATTTATTCTGACCCATATGTCCTGACTATAAATACCCCGATTAAACGGATGGCCATTTCGATGCATCAGTATTTACTCAAAAAATATATAAACGCCTTATTTCTTTAAAAAATGGCAAGAATAGTTGCTGCAATAGTATACTATGACGGTGAGATGATTCCTGATGCCGAAATTGGTGTCGTACTTCAGTCCAGCAACACTATTTTGCTACAAATTCCGAGGTGAGTAACATTTGAAAGGCTAAAGCGAACGATATCACGGAAGGTCCAGTTACTTCTGGGAGGGAAATTTATTCATTAAGGTATCAACTGCCATCTTCGTTAGATCCATTGTATTTTGTAATATTCGATGTTCTGGACGATGAAGGTGTACAACTGATGATCGATACCCATACCCAATTTACCCTGGGAAAACAAGCAATGAACTGGATAAAAGGTGGCCACAAGTTCTATTCAGATCTCTAGCAAAAAATTTGGATATCCACGTCGCACGCAAACGCGATGGGTGCTATATGTTTCTCCCGTCCCGAACATAGCTTTCAGGTTACTAAATATTCGCGCCCGCTCGAAGGCATCATACAGAACAATTACGTTGTTAACCTACGATAGAGAACATGTGACTGCAGACATTTTCAGACTTTTAAGTACCCATGTGCGCACGCATTTGCTGCATGTGCATCCGTTAATTTCGATGCAATAACACTCGTTGATCTGGTGTATCGACTTGAAACCATTTTCAAGGTATACCGCAACGAGTTTCCTCATATCGAAAATGAACACGTCATGCATTAGTTGACGATGAACCTAAAATACGGCCAGATCATTCCTTGCGACGCAATAAAAAAGGTCGCCCGTGCTCAACTAGAATTCATTGTGCCGAGGATATGGTTCCAAAACAACATACAGGGTAACCTAGGCTATGTACAAAATGTAGGAACCCTAGACACGACAAGAGGAAATGTCCTCTTACGACAGGGCCTCGAATCAACTAGTTGTTCTTCTAACTGTAATGTTTACATTATAAAATGAAAGGGTTGCATAGCATTTTATGGTCTTCTAACTGTAAATAATGGCGAGAGGATCCGATAAAATATATAAAAATCGAATTACACATGCCTGTCGACCATTTGTTTCCATGTTCTTCATGATAAAAAAATGACAACATAGCATTTCCAACGCGATATTTAAACCCGCTCAGATAAAATAGACTCCCCAATTTCTGGACTTTTGTAAAATTATGTTCTTGTATTACGACGTAAAAGTTCTATAACTAGAGAAAATATCACACGTCCTTGCCCAAAATCAAATTAAACATGCCTACAAACACTTGTTTTGATGTTACTCAATGCACAAAAACAAGGTCATATAACGTTTTTAACGCAATTTTTAGCAACGTTCAGATACTTGATACTAGATTATTTTTACACCATTTTACATAGATGAATCCATAGTACGACATCGATGTTCAATAACAAGAAAAATTATCCCTCAACACAGTGCAAATTCACCTAAAACATGCCTACCGACACTTGTTTTGATGTTACTCAATGCACAAAACCAAGGTTATATAGCGTTTTAACGCAATTTTTAACATTGTTTCGCTACCTTATACTGGATTATTTTTACACCGTTTTACAGAGATGAATCCATAGTACGATTTTGATGTTCAATAACAACAAAAATTATCCACCAACACAGTGTAAATTCACCTAAAATATGCCTACCGGCACTTGTTTTGATGTTACTCAATGCACAAAAACAAGATCATATAGCGTTTTTAACGCAATTTTTAGCAACGTTTCGATATCTTATACTGGATTATTTTTACACCGTTTTACAGAGATGAATCCATAGTACGACTTCGATGTTCAATAATAAGAAAAATTATCCCCCAACACAATGCAAATTCACCTAAAATATGCCTACCGACACTTGTTTTGATGTTACTCAATGCACAAAAACAAGGTCATATAGCGTTTTAACGCAATTTTTAGCAAAGTTTCGATATCTTATACTGTATTATTTTTACACTGTTTTACAGAGATGAATCCATAGTACGACGTCGATGTTCAATACCAAGAATAATTATCACCCAACACACTGCAAATTCACCTACAACATGCCTATTAATCCATGCATATTCAGCAATTACACGACAAATCTGCGTTCCATTGAACGCGAGTTCATCCTGTCACGATAACTTCATGCCATTTCGTGTCAATTTATCGCATAACTCGTGTTTTGATAAACACGAGGTACGTTATCTAATTAAAATAAACGATTATAGGAAAAACGGCACCGCATCATCCGAATTACGTATTTCGTTGAACGCATATTTGCAATCGGCGTTTTGCAAAACGCAAATCCTGCTTATGTGTACAAAATATAGAATATTTTTCTAAATGTAGTTCAAAGGGGGTGGTTATTAGATTTTTTTTTCCTAAAATGGAATATTGAAACAATAAACCAGATTCGTTTGGGATTGTGTAATTAAAAAGATGGAGGGCAGATGGGACCTTTTGCAAGGTCGGGCACGGAAAACTAGGACAGATTTTACCCACTCACAAGAAAAACTTTGGGGCTGCAGTCACTGAAAAACTGTCTCCACCCACTTGAATTTCACAACTTTTAATTTTCTATATAAAATCTTATCATACCACATTTTGGATAAAAAGATATCACATGTTAACATTCCATTCTTTTTTAAAAAATATATATAAATAATTTGTTCAACTTTCATGTAATGGTGCGTAAAACTCAATTCAAAAAAATTAAATTGTTCGACTTAATTTAATGTGAAAAATATTCGATTTGACTCGAAATTTTTTTAAATAAAATTTGAGTTATAAAATATAATTCCAACCTGACAAACTCAAAAAAAAATTTACTCATCTCGACTCTATCGAATATCCACTCCTAGCTCCATGGGTTGTCAAGTTTTGTTTAATTATAGATTATTTTGTTTTATTTATTGACTTTTTTGAATTTAAATAAGGATTTTTTAAGTTTGAATGTTTCAAATTTATAAATATTATATATGTTAATTTTAAAATATTTATTTTTGTAATATAAATACATCATTTACCTTTTGATGCAATGAAAGTGTATAAAGTGCATCATTAATAAATTAGACGATGACACAATATCATAAATTTTTAAAAATAAATTTCTATAACTTATTTAATGATATATCGTAATTATATTCTGTGATGGTACATGTAACTATACTTTATGTATCAAATAAATTTCTTAAAACAAAACCTTAGTGTAAAGATATGTGAAGGAATAGTATGATAAAAAAAGTGAAGGAATAGAGTGGGAATATTTGATAGTATCAAAACCCTCCGTTGATGCCAATCATAATGACTGAGAATGGTCAGAAACCCATGTACTTCAAAGGATGGGGAAGTTTAAAGCAAAATTAATATTTGAACAAAGACCCAACATGTGTAAAACTTATTAATTTATGGAGGATCCATTGGGAAATTAATTAAAATAAAATAAAATAAAATAAAATAAAATAAAATAAAATATAAGAAAAACTAGCGGTATAAAAAAAGTTTTGAAATTTTCCATATTCAATTATTTTTTATATTAAAAAATTATTTTTAACATGCTTAATGTGATATTATAATAATTGTTTTATTTTTTAATTTTTAAAAAATTAAATATTTTACAGATAAAATTGTTCAAATTTTTGTCTCATAAGAAGAAGACGTTATCTTTTCCGGACCATTTACTTATTATTATTATTATTTGATCAACAAGTATGATTTTATTAAAGTAAAAAAATTATACAAATGAATGTTATCGTTTGTTTCATTAAAAATCGCTCTAAATTTATGATGAAGCAAAAGAATACAACACGATAATATTAAAAAAACAAAATGGCTCAAATAAAACAAAAGAACAAAACACCAAAGCAATAACACAATAACCAAAACAACTCGATACACAACAAATCGAAACCAATAGCTCCACGATTACAATCTACATAAACAAACTGTTTTTCATACACTGCTACATCCCATCGCTCAAATACAAGCCTAGATTCACCAAAGCCTCCGCCCAGATTATTATTATTATTACTATTATATTTTAAATTATCCTATTCTAAAGAGATTGATAATTAATGCTTTTGTTTGTTTAAATATTTTATTGATTATATATTTAAAAGGTACTTAATCCCAGATTTTCTAAAAAGAAACTTTAAAGAAAGAGTGATTGAGAAGGAAAAAAGGGGAGAAAAATCATTAAAAGGAGGAAAAGAAAGGGAAAGAAAAGGCAAAATGAAGAATCTCATGGCAAATAGTAGTGATTATTATAAGAGTAAAATGGAAGCAAGCATACATAGCAAAGTGAAATAAAAAGGAAAATTTTATAACGGGCGTCGCATACCGTTGAATACTATTAATATAATACATTGTTGAATATTATTAAATTTTTAATAAAGATTAAAAATTATAAGGAATAGACTTATAATTAAAATTATTTCAAAAAATTAAAAATTAGATTTAATAAACTTTTTATATTTCTTTATAGTATTTTTAATTGATATATTAGAATCAAATATCCCAAAATCTCCTTAATATCAAAAACTATAAATCTAACTCCTTTATTTTTCTGCCGCCATTACTACTACCGCTGCTGCTGTTACCGCCACTACCGCCGTTAACCATTTTTTAACCAATAAATAAATCGATGCTAATTGCTTTATTGGCTACCGCCGTTAACCATTCTTTAACCAATAAATAAATCGATGCTAATTGTTTATCCATTGAAAACAAAATTAAATTTATCTTATGAAGAACAACATTCTTGAATCAAATAATTATTTATTTCGGCGGCAACAGTGGCGGCGGCAGAAAAAAATAAAAGGGTTGGATTTAGGGTTTTTGATATTAAGGAGATTTTGATATATTTGATTTTAATATATCAATTAAAAATACTATAAAAAAACATAAAAGGTTTATTAAATCTAGTTTTTTAATTTTCTTTTGAAATAATTTTAATTATAAGTATAGTCCTCAAGATTTTTAATATTTGTTAACAAATTTAATAATATTTAGCGGTGTATTGTGTTAGTGGTGTTAAGCGATGTGTGACGCCAGTAGTAAACTATTCCAATAAAAAATCAATCATTTTCATTTTAGCTTTTCACAATAAACGTGACAATGCGCTTGTGGTTCCTTTCATGCCATGTCCTCTCTTTTGAATTTTGATTATTGTGTGCGAATATGTATAAAGAAAATAGAATTGGGTCCTTTAAATTTCCAAAAGCAATCCAAATTTGTTTCTAAAGTCAGGCTTTTGAGCTTTGTTGTGAGACAATTTTCAGGACCCTTGGTCCCTTTATCTTCTTCTTTTAAAGTCATATGAAAAAAGATATATACTTCATGGATAATGAGTGAGGCTAGTGTCTACGTTACGTAATATTTCTTTATCGAGTCTTTAATTTAAATGATAATATTAATATTGCAACATTTAACATTAAAATATCATTTGCTTTTAAATATACAATATCTTTTGATTTAAAGATAATTTCAGATATTGTATAAAAATGAATACGTAATTATTATTTAAAATTTACTTAATGTAGTGAAATAATCTTAGCTTGGTCATAAACTATAAGATGACCATATTTATATAATGAGATGAGGTGGGGATAATTGCCACAATTTTGGTGGGTGGAATGTGGTAGTGGGGGATTCATCGACTTAGGCAAAAACGAAGGGAAATGGCAATTGTAATCGATCAGGGACGGATTTAGGGGTGTCGGGGCAGCCGCACCCCTAAAAATTTTAAATTTTTCTATATTTTATATATATATTTTGCATTTTTTTATCGATAATCTAATTCTACACCTCTTAAATTTTTTAAATTTTGCATCCCTACATTTTTAATATAACTTCTTGATGGTTTACACCTTTACATGAAATTCTGGATCCTGAAATCGATAAGAAATTACTCATTTGTCTTCACAATATGAAAGAGAAAGGAGAGAATAAAAAAACAGCGTGTTTGTAACTTTGTATAAAATTCCAAACATTTACGATTCCAATTGGAATCGATAAGAAATCACTCATTTGGCTTCACAACTTTAGTTGGTTTAAAGAATAGTTACTTTAAGTAAAAAATAATAATTATTTGACATATTGACGGTAAAACTTTTTATTTTCACAAATAACTTTAATCTAAGAAAAATACTTTGATACATAAGCTTTTGTTTAAATTTAATTTACACAATCCTTTGAATTTTAAGGTTTAGAATTTTAAGTTAGGGTTTAGGGGTTTAGTGTGTATGGTAAAGAATTTAAGGTTTATGGTTAGAATTTAGAGTTTAGGTTTTAGGTTTTAGGGTGTTAGAGTTAGGGATTTAGGTTTTAGATTTTGTAACTTAAACCGAAGGGCTATGTAATTTTTTTTACACAGCTTGTGTATCAAAATATAATCCTTAATGTAATGTGCATCTAATTAAAAATACAAGACAATACATTAAAATAGTCTGTAAAATTAAAAAAAAATCACCCGAAATGTATTAGATACATATAATTTATTTGATATTTAAAAAAAAAACCCATAAAACTTGTACAATCACAAGGCCCCTGCTTGATTCAAGAAATTCCCCATTCTTGAAACTTTGGTAGGTATCCCAAGTGCCCGCGGAATCATAAACTTTGAAGAATGTGCAAGGAAAAACTTATCCACATTTACAAAAGATAAAAAAAAACACTTTATAGTAAAAAGTAAATATGATAGACAAATTATGTTAAATATATATATATATATATGTGCGCGCGCGCGCGAGATAAAAGGGTTTGTTTTTATCTTTTTCAGTTAAATTGCTTTCTCAAAAACCTCCAAGAAACCTAAATGAAAATACTTCAATGGAAGTGTAGTGAAGTACAGTGTTTCATAATTTAAGTCTTTTATTTAAGAGTGGTCCATTGGTGGAAAAACAAAATAACAATAATAATAATAATGAAAACTGTAGTAGATGAAATACTAGACTTGCAGTTAAAAAGAGGCGGTCCAATGGTGGGCTAATGGCGTTTGTCGTGTTGCTCAATTAAAACCTCGATAACCCTACAGACGGTTGGCAACGCTGATCTGCGTCAAACAATATAGAAGCATCGGTCTCTGCCACTGTACTGCGCTGTGCTTGCCCACTAACGTTTTACATGTACTTTTTCATTGCTTATTTCTCCTTACTTTCCTAAATTCTTGGACCACCTTAATATGTAGAACAAGTCCGATATCATTTCATATTTTAATAATATATATAATTATCAAAATATTATGTTTGTTAATAGGAAATAAAATAGGAAGTTCTTTTAAATATCCACGTCATCAAATGTGAAAAACGCTCCAAATATGACATTTTCACTGAAATATCACCCACAAAAAATGTTTAAGAGGGTAAAAAGTCCTTGAATTTTTAAAAAAAAGGAATTCAATCAAGCTTCTGAACATCCTTTGCACCCAATTTAAACCCTTGAACCAAGAAACTGAGTCAATTAAGTCTTTGAACTAAAAACTTAAATCAATTAAGCCATTAAACTAATAAATTAAATCAATTAAGTCATTCGACAAACTTTGACCATTAAATCTTGATTGTCTTTTTCTTTAGATATTATTGGCATATGATACACTTAAGTTGTATCATGTTATCATGTTGCTTTTACAAATTTTTCAAAAAAATGTTTTTTATTATAAATTTTATAAGTTTTATTAAAAAAAATAGAACTTTTAATGGATTTTTAAAATAAAATAAAAAATTCTGAAAATGTCAAGTGAAAACACTTTGACACGATGCACAACACCAACATATCCAAAATTTGTAAAGATTTAATGGTCAAAATTGGTCATAGGGCTTAATGGATTCAATTTCTTGGTTCAATGGCTTAATTGATTCAATTTCTTTGTTCTAGGGCATAATTGGGTGCAAAAAAAATTAGGGGATTAATTGATTTTTTTTCAAAAGTTTAAGGGCTTCTTACACCCTTAACCCATACAATGATCTCGCCAGACAAGCTTGGTGAGTTCCATTTTTAGTAATTTTTTAATGTAAGTAATGAATTTTTTATCGAAATAAGTAATGAAATCTTTAAATTTTAAAAGGAAACAAATTATAATGAAACTCGTCATGCATATCCGATGAGTTCACCATAAAAATGTTATGAAAAAGCAATTTGTATGGATGTCAAAATGACAATAATTTGTAAAATGATAATATTTCGGTGAAAACCCCAAAATTTGAATGGGAATTATAAATTTAAGTTGGTCCACATGGTGTGGACTTTACAGTTTGTGTTTTTTAGGGTGTTCAACTTCAGTTTTAGCCGAATTAATTGACCGAATCAAAAAAAATTTTGGTTAATCGATCGGTTAATTTTGGTTCGGTCGGGTAACGATTAATGATTTTTCAAACTTCGGTTATTAGTTAATTCGGTTCAAAATCGGTTAATTAACCAAATTAACCAAAAATTTTATATATTATATATTACATATATTTTTTTAGTCATTTGAACTTTTGAAAATTATAAAATGATCATTAAATTTTTTGATATACTATAAAATAGTCATTAAACTTTATCAAATTATCACAAAATGATCATTAAATTTATTGAATTATTAAAAAAATTATCATTAAACTTTTCAATATCTATCAATAATTTACAACGTGCAATGAATCAATGACCATTTTGTAATAGTTTGATAAGTTTAATGGTTATTTTACAACTTCTGAAAGTTTAGTGAATAAAAAGATCATTTTAACATAGTTTAGTGACTATTTGTGTAATTTATCCAAAATTTTATAAAAAATTTCCGTTAATTCGAAAACCAACTGATTTAACTGAACTTTTTTCGGTTAATAGATTTTTAATAATTCGGTTTGTTCGGTTAACCGGATCGACTGATTGAACACTCCTACTGTTTCCCGAACTAGAACCTGATTTGAAATTGGAATCGAAATGATCATAACTTGAAATGGCTCAAACTTTGAAAAACCCTAGATGATCCGAAATTACATGACTTTGAAAAACCTAAACCTTAAACTTTATTGATTCTAACAGAAAATGACCCGAAGATAAAACTACATGACCTCTAAGACAATCTAAAACTAAAATATACAGACCTGAAAACTGACTCAAACTAAAATAACTAAAAAAATTAAAATTTCATTTGACTTGTCCTAAAGTTAATCTTGCTAACCAAATTGATAAGATTAATATAAATCATATAATACAAAAATAATTAAAATATAATATAAAACATTATTTAATAAGAAAAAAATAAAAACCAGAAAATTCATGTGTAAAATATTTTAAATAGGATAAAAATGTATGAATTGCGAATTGAAAGGATTTGTTACAAATGGGGTCCTAACAAATTTAGCAAACCATGGAACATGCCGTTAAAAAATCCAGGTCCTTGTAATAATATGACAACAGTTATTTTAATCGGGCCCGAGATAAGAGGGGGGAAATGAAGCTGCATGCATTGAGACAGGTCCCTGGGTTGCCTTCTTTTTGCCGGGTGAAATGGTTTTGAATCAATTTGCTGAGGAAATAAATGTTTGGTAGGGATGGGCATTATTTACATGCCATTTTTCTGGATATTACATTACAAGTGATCTCAATAGAAAAGAAAATAATATTCATCGTTAGAGATTTGACTTTAAGTAGCTTTATATGTAAAGTGTATGCGCGTTATCAAAGTATTAAAAATATGAAGATGTATTACTTTGTAATCAACTTAAAACTACTAAAAAATATCCGTTAGAGATAAAGGTTATAACCTAAATTATCGACTGAATCAGGATGAAATATTAAGGGGTTAAATAATAATAATAATAATAATATAAAACATCATGATTTAATTGTTAACACATCGATTTAAAATTTTAAAAATTTTATTATTATTCAATATTTTTTTTCTCCCATATAAAGATATTTTAAACATGTGAATATAAAATATTATAAAAGACTAAAGAATTTCAAGTAATTGATGTACATAAAAAATATAAAATCAATATTTCATTAAAAAACCAAATTTGTCCAAATTGTAACTGCTTATTTCTTTGATTAAATAGAGAGGTATTACATTCTCATACCGGGATTCGAACCCATACAAGATGAGATAATACGAGCATCTTTAGCTACTAGACCAATTAGCGGATCTCTATAATATAATTATTTTAATTTATTATGTATATGATTTTATTTGTATTATAATTATCGAGTACTACATGATATAAAAAATTTATTCAAGTGCATACACGTCTAATTATTATTTAAGTCTTAAATTAATTTATAAATATATATAGTTTGGTATCAATTTAAATTAATTTATTATTTAGTAGATCAGTCTAATTGGACCCAAAAATAAAGCTTGGTATCATGTTCAAGTAACCAACAAGTCATGTTCAAGTAATTAGACCAAAAAAAATACAGATACCAAATTGAATCTTAAAGTTAAGTTTAAATACATAATTAAACAGAAAAATAGATACTAGATTACACATTAAAACTAAATTCAAGTACTAAAATATTGTGCTTAAAATAGATTAAGTACACATTTATAATGTTAACCTCATTTTTAGTACAATTTTACTTATTTACTCCAATATTAAAAATGTAAAAACAAAATTAACCACTTTATAATAAATAGAAGAGTAAAAAAGATTTATTAATACTTCGTAATTTTGTTCAGTTGAAGTAATATATATATATATATATAATTAGAAAATGCTTAAATATGCATTTGGTACCTGAACTATGTATTTTCTCTCAAACCGGTACTTAAAAAATTTTAGCTCTCGTGTTGGGACCTAAATTAGGCACATTCTCCCAAATTGGTACTTAAAAGATTTTTACTCTCAATTTGGTACCTAGACTAAGCACCTTCTCTCAAATTGGTACCAAAATTCATCCATTCTATCAATTTGGTTTCAATTTGAAACAATTCAATAAATTTAACTCTCTATATTTAAAAATTCCATCAATTACTCATTTTTATTCTTCTAAATTGTTTGTTCTTCTCCCAAAAATGTAATATTACCTTCATGGTATAATAAACGTTTAACAATAACTAGTTGTTTTACTATATAATGTTGTTATCCAACTATTGTTTTGATCCGACTGACTCGCTTGGTTTGACTATATCACAAAAAATGACTAAATTGATAGAATTTTCAAATATGAAGGGTTAAATTTATTGAATTGTTTCAAATTAGGACTAAATTGATAGAATGTATAAATTTTGAGACTAAAATTGTTAATCAAAATGCTAAAATAGTAGATGAAATTAAAGTTTGGGTACCAACTTCAGAGCAAAAAAATCTTTTGGTATCAACTTAAGAGAATGTGTCAAATTCAGCTACCAACTTTAGAGGAAAAGTTCTTTAATTACCAACTTGAGAGAATGTATCTACTTTAGTTATCAATTACTGAGCAAACACATTTGACCGGTTGACCAAACTGCTCATCTTTGTTCTCTCATATTCTCTTAGGTCACGAGTTCTAGACCCATTAGATGCACCCTCTTTTCTTTCGTTAGAATCTTCCTTCTCCCCACCTCTAAATAAGATTAAGATAGATTTAAGATTTGTCAAAAAGAAAATCAATTACTACTATATATTTAAGCCATTAGAAAATGGAAAATTTTAGAACGACGCGTAAGGCTGAACACCACTAACGCAATACACAGCTGAACACCATTAATTTTTAATGACTTTTAATAATTATTAAAAATTCCAAAGGCTTGACATGCAATTAATCGTATTTTAAAATAAAATAAAAATAAATTATTCCACGAATCATTCTCAAAATCTCATCTATGGTCTTATCCAATTAAATAAACCCACATCATTTTTATTTTTCACATAATATTTTTTTATAAATTAAAATTTACATATCACCATCTTCTCCTCCATACCTTATTTATTTATTCATGAATGAAATCGCTAAAATAAAAAATACCCAAAAAATTTAACCATGAATCAAGAGAGATAAAAATAAAATTATTCATGAATGCAATTATATATTTATTCATGAATAAAATCAGTAATGGTGTTGTCTTCTTCCACCTTGTATCCGACTCGCATCCGGTACCGGTATTTGTGAACATTTCGAGCCATGACAAATGTCTGCTCGATGAAAGGCTCCCATCCATGATCACATCCCGCCCTTCGTTCAATGTTGTTACTAATAGCGATGATGCAGCATCAGTGGAGGATTGATGAACGAGTTCGGATGTGGGCACTATTATCGAGAATTATTACGAGGATGAATGCAGTGATTTGATCGAAGATTGAGTTTTCAATTGAAATGCAATAATTTTATTTTTGTCTCTCTTGATTCGAAAGTTAAGATTTTTGATTTTTTTTATTTTAACGATTTCATTCATGAATAAATATATAAGGTATGATGAAGAAGATGATGATTTATAAATTTTAATTTCAAAAAATATTATGTGGGAAATAAAGATGATGTGGATTTATTTAATTGAGTAAGATCATAAATAGAATGATTCATAGAATAATTTTTTCTAATTTTATTTTAAAATATAATTAATTGTATATTAAACTTTTAAAATTTTTAATAATTATTTAAAAATCACTAAAATATTAATAATATTCAACCATATATTATAATAATATTATTCAGTAACGAGCGTCACCCATTCTATAATCCACCTTATAAAATAATAGAATTGGGGCTCAGAGAGCATTGGATTCCAAATATTTGTAGTAAATGGTACATTATGGTAGGGACAAGAAAACGACAGGACTTCACCGCATTTTATGCGGCGTGCCCCACCTCGGCCGCTGCTTTAGAAAAACTCCTCGGATCAGTTTCGTTCGGTTAAATTTACTAGATTTTTTAAGGGTAAACTTCATCAAAAAGTCCTTTTTTAATTATGTTTTATTTTAGTCATTCATTTTATAAAAAAGTTATTATTGTTATTTATGTTTTTTATATATTTTATTTTAATCACTGAATTGTTAACATCCGTTAGTTTAATGATATGACACGTTAGTCAAAAGAATTAATTTTTAATTTAACTTATTAACTTTAGACAAAACATTAATTTGACCCCTAAACTCTCTCAACCTTATTTTTATCTCATAATGTCGTTACTCCGACCATGGCTCTGATCACCTCTATCTCCTTCTTTGGCGGGTAAAGCAAGTGTAATAGTTAAAAACTTGTAATTTATTTTAAGAGTTTATGCAATCTATTTGTAAATTTGTTGCTCGTTTTAATTAGAAACGATTTGAAATGGTGGAGGGGAAGCTGATCTTGATTTGTCAGCATGGCTATAAATTTGAGCCGAAAAAAATAACCGAGAACTTAAATCTCTGACTGTCAAGTATTTTCTCCCTTGAAACAAGAGAACTTTAATTACTTTGTCCAATGACAGACCTAAAAAGGATGTACGACTTTCATACGAACTCGACGGCTGCAGATGTTTTTATTGCAGGAACAAATGGCTTTGTTCCTATAAATCTTGGCACGCAAAATAAAAGGTAATTGCATTCTACCTGCAATTTTCAGCATCTTCTAGATTCTTATTGCTGTCAGTGTTGTAATAGACCCAATTGGTCCAAGCCCTAACTAAATTCAGACCCTAACTAAGCTCATTATTCAAACTAAACAGACCCATAACCGACCTGGATCCTGACCCGGCCCAGATGAAACCCTAAATCCAAAAACCCCCTAATAACCTTAACCCTAATACCAGTCCCCCAACCGCCGCCTCTGCCTTCAGTCGCCGCCTCCCTCACCGGGCCACTGCCGTCAAGCCGTCGTCGTACGAGCCATTAACGACCTCCTTCAATTCGAACTATAACCCCAAAAATCCCTAAAATGAACCCTAAATCCCCAAATCTGGTTCAAATCCAAAAACCCTAAAAATCAAAATAATAGCCCCTAACCCTAATCTGCAGCCACCGTCGTCCCTATCCCTAACCCTATGGCCGCCATCCATTATTACTCACATACCCCTACTGAGCCAAAGCCTGAAAATTCGGATTTCAGATCAAATTAAATCAAATCGGCACTCTTCATCCTCTATAGAGCAATCTGCAATCCAAAGAGAGAGATTCATGGGAGAACGAGGGCTGAAATATTAGAGAGAAATACTAAAAAATAAAAAAGGAAAGCGGATTCGAACGAGAAAGAAGGTAAAAAAAAATACCTGTGTTTCTTCCCTATTCGAATGTATTAGGAAGGTTAGAGTCGGTTCTCCTCTATCCCTAACCTTGTGGTCGCCGGAGGAGTCTTTGTACTCCGATGACGGCGGCGCGGTGGAGATGTTTGAACCCTAAGGTTTTTTTGGTTCTGAAATTTTTAGAGAAAAGGGGGAAAGTCGGGTTGATTTTGTTTATTAGGCTGGAAAGAATGATTTTTTTGGAAAAAAGGGACCCTTTTAAGCCGGGTAAAACGACGTTGTTTTAGGCGCCTATAACATGGCCCAAAACGGCGCCGTTTCATCCTCTAACACGAGCAGGTGATCCGACCCGGGAGGATCCGCGAAAATTTAATAAAAATAGGATATTTACTTTCTGGTTCTTCCGCTTTTAATTTTGTCCTTTATATCGTGGTTTATTTATTTTATGCAGCTTTTAATTTCTGTTTAGTTGTAATTTAGTCACCATATTTTCAGTATTTAATTTCCAGCTTTTCATTTCCGTTAATTTATGTTTATTTCTTTAAGTTTCACATATGTTTCATTTTGATCCAGTAATATTTAATGTTTATGTCATGTAATTAAATATTAATGCATTTTAGTCCTTAATCTTTAGTTTCATGTTGTTTTAGTTTAAATCATGCATTATTATTATTATTATTATTAGTATATGTATATATTATTATTATTATTATTATTATTATCATATAAAGTATTTTATTATATTTTATATATTAATATCATATGTAAGATATATGTATATTTGTTTTTTTATTTGTTTATATTTTATATTTAGGGAGTTCGAGAACTCGTGTTCCGGGCGTAAAGGGATGCGACCTTCTCGATATCCCTAAATAAAAGAATATCCTTACCATCTTAGGATACAATATTTAAGGGAATTTTCTTTTATTTAGAAAATCGAGAAACCATTTCTCGGGTGTAAAGGGATGTGAATTTCTCGGTTATTTTAAATAACAGAACGTTTCTTTAAATATTTAGAACATTCTCATGCATTTAAGAATCGTACTTTAAATTTTAATCGAATTTGAAATTTCCAACACTAAGACATTAAACAATCGGCTAGATACCAATTGTGGGCGGTGTGGGGTGCTCATCCTTCCCCATCCGTAACCGACTCTCGGGCCCTAATTTTTTTATCTCTGGTTTTATCGGTGTCCGGTCTACCTTTTTTTAAATGATCGGTAGCGACTCCATATTTTTAATTTTAAAACCGGGCAGGGGTTTTTCAAGCTAAATTAAATAAAATAAAAAAAGAAATAAAATTTAAACCAAATAAAAAAGGAGCGTCGGACGGATTTGGGTGATTATGAGTGTCATTGCCATTTTTTGTCGCCTTAAATTATAAGGACATGCATTATAATTGCATCAGCAAGCAAAATGAAAATGTGCTGAAAAAGTCCATGTTCTTTGATGAGTTTGGGTTTGTCTTAGTATTTGTGCATAGTGGTTAATTGCGGAAATTGTAAAATCAATAGTTTCATTAAGATCAGTCATCACTTGCAGAAAAATTGGCTCAAAAAAAGGTGTCACCTTTGCTGCGGTCCTCCTATTTCCAAAGTTGCTCGCACTGCTGTAGGCATGAAGGATGTTACCGTTGGTATAGCAACCCCTTTTGACTCTGTGCAGGCGTCAATGCAACACTCCGAAGCCTCACTAGAGCAACCAAACGTACAGCTGGGCGTAACATTATTGATGGTCTTTTTGAGGTGAGTGTTGCTGATGCAACCAACTGTAGCACATATACAATTGATATGAGTGCTTCTCCTGTTGATACCGTCAAGAAACGAAGGCGCAATGCCTCATGGAGAAGGAGATAAAGGTGGTCGAAGTCACCACCCACCAAAGAAGGTGGCCAAAGCAGCGACATTGTGGGATAAAAGTGAGGTTGAGAGAATTAGGGGTCAAATTAATATTTTATTTAAAGTTCAAGGGTCAAATTAAAAATTAACCCTTTTGACTAAAATGCCACGTCATTAAACTAATGGGTGTTAACAACACAGTGACCAAAATAAGACAGATCGACAACGTAAGTGGCAAGAATAACTTTTTTTCAAAATAGGTGACCAAAATAAAATACAACCTAAACAAAAGGGACCTCCAATAAAGTTTACCCTTTTATTTAAATAATTTATTTATTTTTATTTAACTACCGGTAATTAATTAATTGAACGATATTTTTTATTTATCTTTTAATAATTTTTTCTGTTCCTCGTGTATTATTATTTTTTAAAAATTTATTCGATGAGTAAAGTAGTGACAACTTTAGTTAACAAAGAAAAACAAAGCAAAATTACAAATGATAGTGGGATTAGATCCATCAACCACTTACAAAAAGGAGCTAATGCTTAACAACTAAGCTAGGCTTGCTGAATGTTTAAATTTCAACAAAACTCCTATTCATTTTATATCAACTTACAGTCACAAAATAAAGAAGGATTGATGCAAGTAAATGGATTGGAACCCATTCCCTCCTGGACAATGATTAAAACACTTAGCCATTGAGATGAGTTAAAAATGTTTATTTGAACAAATCTAATATCTATCTTTAAATGTGATTAAATTTGAAAAATTCAAAAAAAAATCTTTGTTTGGAAATAACGAATAAATAAACATTTATTTATTTATCAAAATAATATTAATTCTAAAAATTAAATTCATATTATTTATTTATGATAGATGTAATCACTCATTTTATTTTTTGTTGATATTTTAATATACTAATATAATAGTTAATTAGTATTGTTATTGCATGATTGCGTACGAGCATGTGTGTTATTAATATGCACGTAATATATGTGTGATGTGCTGTAAATGCATGCATAGTATGTTATGTGGTGAATGTGTGCATAGTCATATTAAGTATGTAAGATTAAACCAATATATATATATATATATATAAGTTAGTATGTTATATTAATTATGTATGTTATAGGTGGTATTGTGCATGTGTACGCTTAGGTTATATATGTGTGTGCTTGTGTGTATACATATAGGTATTATTATCATTATTATTGGGCTGTGTAAAAACATAATTTAAATAAAACAGAACCCAAATTGTATTAAAACCCCAAAAAAAAGAATTAACTGTCCAAGTCCATTATAAAATTACAACCCAGAGTTAAATTTTACAAAGCCCGTTTGGGCCCAAGACCCCAATCCCTATCATATAATTAATAATATTATCTAACTTTAATTGCCCTTTTGTGTGCAGCTAATCCTGGGCCGTTGGATCAGATCTTGATCCAACGACCACGATCGAAGGAAGGTAACCCGGCCAAATATCGCGTGTGGTTCACGCGTGGACCGTTCGATCTCTCATGCGCGCGTGCTTCCCACACGTTGGAATCCTCGGCTGCTAAGCTCCACGTGTCACGATCTGATGCAATCTCACCGCCTCTGAAATCACATCTGAGTCGTCCATGCAGCGAATCATCCCAACCGTTGGACCAGATCTAATCCAACGGCCGAGAATGCCTCTGACAGAGAACATCACCACCATGCCTCCTCCCCATGTCGTCGTACCAACCACCACATCAGACGCATCACCAAAAACTCAAGAAAAAACAGACATGTCAGTGACAAATCAGGAAAATATGTATTTTGTATCATATCTTCTACCAAAAACGATCAGACATGATATATGTATGAGAGGTTGTAAGAACAGAAAAAAAAGTTCGGTTGTAATCAGTTTTCCAGAAATACAAAAAATGAGATATCTCACTCTTTCGTTCATCTTTTGAACACGAAAAATAAAAAGGTATCCTTTTTGTCTTTAGTGTTGCATGTATGTACATACTCTAGAAATAACAAAAAGGGAGAAGAGTAGGGAAGTTCTTTTACCTCCGTTGTCAACGGGTCTCCCCTCACCAGTGACAAGCCGCCTCAGTTTCCAAAACTAAACATGGTGAACTGAAAGGAGAGGGAGGTCCTTTTGGTTTCATTTCGTTTAAAAAATGTTTTTTCACTTCGTATTTGCTCAGATCTAGGCAAAAGGGGGAGTCTTATTGTGAATCTAAGTTTAGATCTAGGTTTGGTTTGAAACGAGGTTTGTTTTGGGTGTTTCTTTTGGTCCGTCGGCGTCAGCTAGCGGCGGCCGACGGCGGAGAGGACGGCGGGTGCTTGCCGATTTCTGGGTTCGTCTAAGGGTCGGGGTGGTTACGTTGAGAGAAAGATAGAGCTGGGTTATTATAAAAACCCGTTTTGAAAGAAAATGAGGAAAAGTTTGAGTTTGGGCCAGAAAAAGGATTTTATAGGTATTTTTATTTTGTGAAATGGTGAAATTCTGTAATAAATCCCCCCGCGTTTTCGATATTTTCATTTCTGTCTCGCCACAGGGGATATTTACAACTTTGGTCCTCCTTATATTTCAAAATCTTGCAATCCAACCCCTGGATTAAACTGAATCAGTTTTTAAATGGTGAAATTACCTTACCAGTCCCACCGCGTTTTTGAAGTTTTCATTCCGAGCTTGCCCCTTGGTCCAACTACAGATTTAGTCCTTTTAGGTTCTGTTTGATTTGCAATTTCGTCCCTAAATCGCACTTTATTACCTTTTAATTTCTGTTTCTGATTTTCGTTTCTTTTTATTTCAGTCCTTTTCCAGGTCTAAATATTCATTGTTTATTTATTATGATCGTATATGTTGATGTGGCCCTTTTGCATTCTTACGTGTTTCTTGTACATATTTTGTATTCTCATATATGTGTTTAGTTTATGATGATTATGTATTTTTATACGCCTGTTCACTCGTTCGTATCATACATGTTCGATTAATGTTTTAGTTGGCTCATATACGATATGTTTTTGTATCTTAGCATGTATTGTACGCTCTCTTTGCTCTTAGGTCATGTGTTAGCATGTTTCCTTTGTCATGTATAATATCTTGTTTCTATTTTACGTATGTAAATTATGTCAGATGCCATATGCTAGGTATTAGTTTCTTTGTTAGTACGTCGTCTTGATATGGTGAAATTAATATCATAATACAGTCATGCCATGCATTTGTTATATCGTATGTATTCTTGAAGTATGGGTTATTTATTTACGTCTTATTCATGCTTCATTATAATTATTACTATTACGATCTGTCGTGTTTGCATTTTTGTCGTACTTCTAATTTTTGTGATATCCATGTCTTTATTATTTATTTTGTCCTTTACCATATGAATATAAATGCATATTTTGAATTATTTCATTAAGATTGCATGTCAAGATATATAAGCTGTCAATGCGGTACCCTTTTATCCGAGCATAAACGGAGCCAGTATCAGGCGTAGTGATAGTGGTTGGAAGTTTACTATCGGATAACGGAGCCTTTAAAATTTACTTGCAATTACAACCAAATTTTAAATTAATCGTCACTTTAATCCGGAAAGTTTAATATTAATAAAGCGGTAATTATTAAAGTACGAATTTTGGGCAGCGTGGGGGTGCTAATCCTTCCCCATCCGTAACCGACTCCCGAACCCAACAGTTTTCAAATCTCTGGTTTTATGGTGTCCGACCTACCTAAGTGGCCGGTGGCGACTCCAATTTCTAAATAAAACGCGGTTTTTAAAACCCCACGAAATAAATATTTTTATATCCGAAAAATCGCAAACACTTCGAAAACATATTTTTTAGCGAAACAGACATCGCTACAGATGGCGACTCCGCTGGGGATATTTTTTGTTTTTTTAACAAAATAAAGAGAGTCAAGCTTTTTTTTAAATAATTACCTCTTTAATAATATTAGAAGTTCCGGATTAAAGTGACTATTAAATTAATATTCGGTTGTAATTGCGCGTTTATTTTAACACATTTAAAATTTGGCATATAAACCTGCTTTTTTAAGTGAGGGGAAAACGCTAATGCTTTCGTGGAGATATCATTCTCCCGTGTAGGCCTAGCAAGTACCTTCGGGGCTCGAGTACCTTATGCTTTCGTAAGGATATCGTTCATTCGTGCAAGCATAAGCGAATGGGTCCCCCTGAATTGAACCCGGTTGAAAGGAGCCTATAATGGGTGATGATCGGGGGCCTTGCTACTCTTAGTAGAGGACAACAAGGACAATTCGGGTACCTCCTAGCACCAACACTGCATGTAGAGAACACAGAAACCCACCCTGTTAGAGCCATGCAGTTAACCTTAGGTGTTTTAGACTGGATAAATAGGGTTGTTTTGTCTGTTTACCTTATTTAATTTGTCTTTTTATTTATGTATTTGTTAATTCTATCCGGTACTGACTTGTCTTCTTTTGCTCTTGTTTTTTTTCAGGCATTATTACATTTGCATTACATAAAGGTACTGGATCAAGTGGTTTGCCCGATCAGAAAGACTTTCACCATGGAAAAAAAGTGTCTTAGGAAAGAAGAGCTTAACTTGTCAGTCAGACATTGGTCAGAGGTCAACCAGAAGGCCAAAGGGGACAGTTTACCAAGCTAGGGCGTAATAACAGGGTACACCTACGTGAGTCTTCAACAGAACAACTTATGAGATCTTCAAAGTATCTGGGAAGGATGGGACCAGAGGTTACAAGACAGGTTCTGTGATAGTTATGGCGACATTGCACAATTGTTATACGTTCGGGTCAACCAGCTCCTACTCCGAGCCATTTTTCAGTTCTGCAATCCTGCCTTTTGCTGCTTCACCTTCAATGGACATGACATGATGCCCACAGTAGAAGAATATACCGCCTTACTTAATCAGAAAAATGTTCAGGAAGATTGGATTTACGCAAAACCTCTGAGGAATCAGAATTACACTTCAAAGCTCAAAACCTTTACCGGAATGAGTGACGATTGGGTTAATGGCTTGATCCGACTTCGAGGAGACAATACAATATTTGCATGGGAGAACATTCGAGACATCCTACCTGCACATCCAGATGAGGAGAAAAGATATACATGCTTGCCTTGGGAATATATGGGTTGGTGATCTTTCCGAGAACTCTTGGAAACATTGATGTAGCCATTCTAGATCTGTTCGACCATATGAAACGGCGGGCAAATCCAGTACCAGCAATCTTGGCCGAGACCTTTATTTCCTTAAATGCCAGTCGAAAGCATGAAGAAGGACGTTTCAGAGGGTGTGCACAGCTGTTACAGGTGTGGGTTAGAGCCACATGTGGAAGACGCCGACAAGGGTCCTACCAGGGATATCCTTCCAAGGTTTTTCGCCCTTACGGGAGTACTTAGCAAAAGAATGGCGGGAGAACTTGAAAACAAAAAAATGGTCTAGTTTCTCCAGGAACATTCAAGGCGAAGACATAGTATGGAGGACCCCATGGCTCGGTAGAGTTAATTACTTTTTATACAGTTGCGGTGACTTCAACTGGCTGATGATGTTGGGACTGCATAGAGGGATTGCTTGTGCTCCGCTTTTGGTGTCCCGACAATTCAGATCACGACAGTTCATTCCCAATACCGCCGGGTTAAGCCAAACTGAATTTCCGTTCAAGGTGAGTTTAAAGAAAAAGTCTAGACTATCATGAGGGCTTGGGACCATTGTTACCGGATCAGGGTGGAACGAGACACCGAGCACCTGACCACTCCAGACTACGATCTTTGGAGACGTTTAAGGGTTAATGATGTAATTCTCGAATCCGATCAAGGACCGGTTGTGTCACTAGAGGAGCTTACAAGGGTGGTACCGTCTAAAACTGATATCTTACGGAATGAACTCAAAGAAATTAAGAGGAAAATGGACACCCAACAGACTCAACATGCGAGTGAGCTCTACAAAGTAAGCTTAGAGGTCGACGATCGTGATGGGATCATTAGGCAGTTGAAGAAATTAAATGCGGATTTGAGCGAGAAAAACGCTCTTTACCAAAAGGATACCCTCCTACTCCAAGTAAAGATACAGAAGGCCGGCCGAAGTCAGTTCATAACCGTGGAAAAGGAAAGAATGAATGGTATCCGTTTGGTGGAAGACGAACGAGAAATCAGCAAGAGAGCAATCGAGAAGGAGATAGAAAGCTGCCAGTTGGCTATTGAGGAAGAAAGACAGTCCTTCAAGAAGGCCATTGACCAAGAAAAGGAAAGAACTAGGCAGGAAATTAGCAAAGGAAAACAAGCAGTCAACCACGAGAGAGAAAATGTCGCCGCTTGGAAAAGAAGGTCCATGAGTAGCCGGAATAGACTGTTAGAGATGCAAAAGTTGTACGACGACACTGTCCAAAGTCTGGATCGGAGCCGAAGTCAGAATGTCGAGTTGGGAGAAAAGGTGGCAGAAGTAGAACACTCCTTTCGAACCTACTGTCAGATGAACGACTTCACTGAGTTACAAGAAAGAGAGCGCGAAGTAGGCACGCTACGAACTCGAATTGAGTCCCTTGAAGCAACTGTTGAGGATTATAAGGAAAGAATCAGTGTATTCGAAGAGGCTGCAGCCGGAGGGGACATTTATTGGCAAATGAGACTGCGTGACGCTGCCCGGATGGTGCATGATAGGGACCAATATTATGCCATCCTGATGGTGGACATACAACGAGTCTCCAGGCATGTGAATGATTTGGCCATTGAAGCTGAAACACTCCGACCCTTCGTAGTCCCAGAAATAGAAGAAGCTCCCAGGTTCATCAAGCTGCTCAGGGCTATTGGAAAATTATGAGATAGAGCTAGGGCTTATCTGTAGGGCTTTGTATCGTAATTAGTACTCTTTTGTATTAGGGACCTTTATTTTGTAATATGAACTCTATTGTAATTTAGACCCTTTAATTCCCGTGGAAGTAGTTCAAAAGGGTGATTACCAGTGGAATCGGTACCTTTATCTGCATACATTCTTGCATTGCATCATGACATTCACATCATTATACAAGCATTTATTTTCCTTGCAACCATATTAATGTTATAAATATTATGGCAGTGTGAAAATAGAAGTTAAGCCGCAATCATTCATCATCCATATCTTACCCGATTACAAAGCAAGCTCATGGAAAACAGGATAATCGTCTAGAAAAGGGACAAAGAGAGCTCGAGGCAAGATTTGACGAAGCCCAAAGAAGCCTCAGTGACCAGATTGCCCAGTTACAAGCATCAATAGTATCTGACATAACCGCATTGCTGGCTAAGAGTCTCGAAAAGAGAGTTGAAGGAGAAACCGCCCAAGAACTGGAAAGTACCCCGATTCACAATAAGGTTCAACCGGCCGCGCTGAATCCGACTAGAAAGGTATATATCGACCCTGCGGGGATGTTGACTAATATACCGGTAGGGGCATCTGAGACTTAACCCTTTGACACTGAAGCACTCTATGAAGAGGAGGTGCCAGACCTGAATTTGGTCGAAAGAATCAGGACAGAGGTAGAAAAAAGTGGGAGGAGAGGTTTCGCCTCATGGAGGAGAGATTTAAAACTTTGCAAACTATGGAAGAATCAGGAAATGATGCCAGTGACTTGAGTCTGGTACCCGACCTTGTCCTACCACCAAAATTTAAAACGCCAGAGTTCGACAAATCCGACGGAACCACGTGTCCTTCCGCGCACATAACAATGTACTGCTGGAAGATGGCGGCCTACCTTAAGGATGAGAAGCTACTGATTCACTGTTTCCAAGACAGCCTAACTGGGGCGGCGTTACGGTGGTACACCCAGTTGAGCAGGGTAAATGTTAAAACATGGAAAGATCTTTCAAGAGCATTCATTGAGCAATATAAGCACGTAACAGATATGACCCCAGTAGAATTATGTTGGAAAATATGGGGCAGAAGTCCAACGAAAGTCTACGGCAGTATGCCCAGAGGTGGCGGGAAGTGGCCGCCCAAATTCAGCCACCCCTCTCGGAACATGAAATTACGCCATTATTCGTT
Source organism: Hibiscus mutabilis (assembly GCA_019671005.1). Taxonomy (NCBI): domain Eukaryota; kingdom Viridiplantae; phylum Streptophyta; class Magnoliopsida; order Malvales; family Malvaceae; genus Hibiscus; species Hibiscus mutabilis. The sequence continues at coordinate 44,384,803 of CM033731.1, forward strand.
AATACTTTGAAGGGGGCACTGTTCGATCGCCTCATTAATAACACAACACAGAGTTTTGCTGATTTGATTAGGACTGGGGAGTCCCTTGAATTGGCAATTAAGAGTGGTAGAATTGATTGCGGGGAAGGATCTCGAAAGTACAGCAAGAAGAATGAAGTAAACGCCGCCAGTAGTTACACTACCCCAAAGAATTTTACAGTCTCACAGCCACAAGCACCTGCGGGGAAAGTGCAAAACTCGAATCAAAGAGAGGAGAAAACCCCGAGAAAATAGAAAGAAAGGTAAACTTTTACTCCACTACCCGTTCCGTACTCGGAGCTTTACTCTCAGTTGTATGAAGCAGACCTGGTCCGTCCATATTACGTTACTCCGTTCAAACCACCGTTCCTGTCCTGGTATAACCCGAATGCGCATTGCGACTATCACGGTAGTGCCCCTGGTCATCCCACCGAGAACTGCCTTGCTTTCAAAAAGCTTGTGCAGAACTTAATTGATTCTGGAATATTGAAGTTTGAAGAACCGAGTGTAGCTACTAACCTATTGCCTAATCATGGGAACATGGGAGTAAATGTTATTGCGGAATGCTTCACCAGGAAGATTAAGGATGAAGTGTCAGAAATCAAATCTCCTTTGCGGCGGGTATTTCAACAATTGTGCATGGCCCATGTGATCGACAAAGGCATGGTAATAAGGCAAAAGGGATGTGAAGTGTATTGTGAATTCCATCAGGACGAAGGTCATGACATCCAAAAGTGCGACGAGTTTAAGAGATTGGTACAATAATTGATGAATGAAAAGCAAATTGAATTCTTCGAAGAGCCCGCAGGAAAGAAGGGGTCGGACGTACATGTGACGGATAACCCCAACGCTAAATACGAGAGAGATAGACCTCTTATCATCTCCTCCAGGCCAGGGAGTGTAGGTGCCTCCCAAGGAGAAACCACTAAGATAAATCCCAAGATCATCATCTCAGCACTATCCCCGTTCTCATTCAAGGATATGCGGCAAACTCTCTAAAACTATGCTGTAAATGTGACCACGCCAGAAAAGCCAGAATCTGGTGAGGTAAAAGAGCTTACACCGAAAGACGAGCAAGGCAAGAGTGATATGAATGTCGGTGAGGTGGGCCATTTCACGAGGAGCGGCAGGTGTTACTCCTCTGAAACCTTGAAGGCTGCTGAAACGGCCAAAGATAAAGAAAATGATACATCGGTTACCCCTGCGCAGATATTCGGTGAAGAACCTTTTCCAAAGATAAATGAGCCAGTAACCGAGGCTCAGACCAAAGAATTTCTAAAGTTCCTAAGACATAGTTAGTACAGCGTAGTGGAACAACTACGAAAGCAATCAGATAGGATCACAGTGCTGGAGTTACTCTTGAGTTCAGAAAGACACCGTGATGCACTGTTAAAAGTACTAAATCAGACTTTTGTGCTCCAGGACATTTCTGTGGCAAAGCTGGACAGGATAGTGGGACATATCACTGCATATAACCATATAACATTCAGTGACGACGAGTTCCCCGAGGGTGGAATGAGGTCCACCAAAGCTCTTAACATCATAACCCACTGTAAAGGGTATGTGGTACCAGGGGTATTGATTGACAACGGGTTAGCACTGAACGTACTGCCTATGGTGACCTTGCAGAAGCTACCAATAGATGGTTCTCACCTAAAGCCCTACCATAACTCCGTGAGAGCCTTTGACGGCACACAAAGAGGAACAATGGGAAAAATTGAGGTGCCTCTATTGATCGGGCCGACTGAGTACGTGATTGATTTTGTGGTAATGGACATAAAACCATCTTACAGCTGCTTATTGGGAAGGCCATAGATCCACTCCGCAAGAGTTGTCCCCTCCTCATTACATCAGAAATTAAAATTCGTAATTGAAGGCAAATTGGTCACAATAGAGGCCGAGCAGGAAATTATTGCTTCAGTGACATCAGATGCCCCATACATTCAAAATGACGAGGATGCTGCAGAATGCTCTTTTCGAGCATTAGAGCTAGTGAATGCCACATTCGTCGAGGAGGAAAGTCAGATCCCCTATCCCAGGTTATCTAATTGTACCAAGATGACAGTCGCTGAAACTTTGGGCCGAGGAGCCAAAACAGGAAAAGGGTTAGGGAAGAGATTGTAATGGAGCCTACGAGCCAAAAATATGATAACCAAGAAAGACTGTTTTGGGCTGGGTTACAAACCAAGTGTCCAACAGAGAAAAGAAGAATACAAGAGAAAAGAAGAACAAAGAAAAGCCAGATTTAAGGGAGAAGACATTCCATGGAGACCAATATCCTTCCCTAGTTTGAAAACCACTTTTGTCTCCGGAGGATTCTACCAACCAGGATAAGAGGTTGAAAAGGCAATTAAGGAAAATGACGTACTCAACAAGGAGGAAATATTTAATGAATCACTTGAAGGGATGTCCATCAACATGATAGCTGGAAAGGGCCAAGTCAGCAATATGTTGACCAACATCCGCCCCTGCCATCCCGGGGAAACTCTTGATAACTGGAGCCACATTGATCTACCTGTGGTTTTTAGGACTAGATCAGAGTAATGCTTCGAATCAACTTTTTGTTTTTGCCCATAAACAATGGGGATCTCTTGTATAGGGCACCTATGTTAACTTTTTGTTGAAATGAAAATATCTTCCTCGTTTTCTTAAATGACAAACATTTCATTTATTTCATTCATTCATTCTTCATGTTCATTCACTTCATATAAAGCCATTCTCTTCCCCAATACAATTCATTCTCATTTAATGCAGGTCTCTCATGATTGACTGTATGAATAATACCGGATCCAATCCCGGAGTGAATTTTGAATGCCCCGATAACTCATAGAGAATTGGGGAAGAAGAAGATGAGATAGAATGTGAGGTCCCTATAGAGTTGAGGAGAATGGTGGCCAACGAAGAAAGGTAAATCATGCCCCACCAAGAAGAAACAGAAGTTGTAAATTTGGGGACTGAAGAAGAGAGAAAAGAAGTAAAAATAGGGTCGACGTTTTCCTCGAAAACCAGCCACGAACTGATAACCCTACTCCAGGAATTTAAGGATGTTTTTGCCTGGACTTATCAAGATATGCCAGGTTTGAATACTGACATAGTGGTGCACAAACTGCCAACAAAGCCGAAGTGCAAACCAATACAGCAAAAACTCCAGAGAATGAGACCAGACATGTTGTTAAAGATCAGAGAAGAGGTAAAAAATAGTTTGATGCTGGTTTCTTGGAGGTAGCTAAATACCCCGAATGGGTTGCAAACATCGTACCAGTACCGAAGAAGGACGGGAAGGTTCGTATGTGTGTAGATTATAGGGATCTAAACTGAGCCAGCCCTAAAGACAACTTCCCCCTGCCACATATTGACACGCTGGTTGACAACACTGCGTGACACTCATGGTTTTCATTCATGGATGGCTTTTAAGGTACAACCAGATAAAGATAGACTCTAACGACATGGAGAAAACTACATTCATAACCATGTGGGGCACTTTTTGTTATCGGGTGATGTCTTTCGGGCTCAAGAACGCAAGGGCAACTTACCAAAGAGCAATGGTGACTCTTTTCCATGACATGATGCACAAAGAAATAGAAGTATACGTGGACGACATGATTGCCAAGTCCCGAACAGAAGAGGAGCACCTACAAAACGTAAGAAAACTATTCAAAGACTACGGAAATACCAGCTGAGGCTTAACCCTGCCAAATGCACCTTCGCCGTTACTTCTGGAAAACTCTTGGGGTTCATGGTGAGCCGAATAGGGATTGAGATCGATCCAGATAAAGTGAAAGCCATCCAGGATCTCTCACCACCCCACACTCAAAATGAGGTTCGTGGTTTCCTGGGAAGGTTAAAGTATATCTTTCGTTTCATTTCCCAATTAACTGATCGGTGTAACCCGGTCTTCAGACTTCTTAGAAAGAATAATCCCAGTGTGTGGGATGAGGAATGTCAAAGAGCCCTAGAAAAGATCAAAAGGTACCTGGCAAATGCTCCGATTTTAGTCGCGACAGTACCAGACATGCATTTAATCCTCTACCTGACAGTCTTTGAGAATTCAATGGGGTGTGTATTGGGGCAGCATGATGAGTCAGGAAAAAGAGAGCAAGCCATCTATTACCTAAGCAGAAAGTTCAATGATTGCGAAGCGCGGTACCCGTCAGTTCAGAAGTTGTGTTGTGCTTTAGTTTGGGCTACCAAGCGGCTTAGGCAGTAGATGTTGTACCATACTACTTGGTTGATATCCAAGCTAGACCCCTTGAAGTTCCTAATGGAAGCACCAGCACTAACGGGAAGGATGGCCCGCTGGCAGATGCTCCTATCCGAATTCAACATTGTGTATGTAAGCCAGAAAGCCGTAAAGGGAAGCGCCGTAGCAGATTTCCTAGCTAGTCGCGCCTCAGACGATTATGAGGCGTTGAATTTTAATTTCCTGGATGAAGACTTGATGTGCATTACAACTGAGGAAGAGGTTTCAGATGATAACTCATGGAAGCTTTACTTTGATAGGGCCTCTAACGCCCTCGGACATGGGATAGGGGTCGTGCTAATTTCCCCCGAGAATGTCTATTATCCCTTCACTAGTAGACTAGAATTCTTCTACACCAACAATATAGCTGAATATGAAGCCTGCGTTATGGGACTAAACTCAGCTATTGAAAGAAAGATTAAGGAACTTCGAGTATTCGGAGATTCATCCTTAGTGATTTACCAGTTGCGTGGGGAATGGGAAACCAGGGACTCGAAGTTGGTCAAATATTATGAATTAATTCAAGAGCTCGCCAAGGAGTTCGAAAAGGTCAGCTTCAATTACCTTCCCAGAGAAGAAAATGAGATGGCAGACGCCTTGGCAACCTTGGCTTCCATGTTCAAAACGAACACGAGGGCAGAAATGAAGCCCATTAAGATGCAGACTTTTGAAAGGCCTACTCATTGTTGTAATGTGCAGGAAGAGATTGATGGCAATCCATGGTACTATGACATCTTGCAATATGTCAAGCTTCAAAAGTATCCCGAAGGGGCAATTGACAATGACAGAAAAACACTCAGAAAATGGCAACAAGATATATCCTAGATGGGGAAATCCTATATAAAAGAGGCCATGATCAGACATTGTTGAGATGTGTGGATGCCCGGGAGGCGAATGAGATTTTAGCTGAGGTACACGACGGTCTATGTGGGATACACGCCAACGGGCTGTCTATAGCCCGAAAAATTATGAGGTATGGCTATTTCTGGTCGACCATGGAGGGAGATTGTATCGGTTACGCCAGGAAATGCCACAAATGCCAAATTTATGCTGACAAGGTTCACGCTCCCCCATCACCTTTACACACCATGAATTCTCCGTGGCCTTTTGCAGCGTGGGGTATGGACGTCATCAAGCAGATTCACCCGAAGGCTTCCAACGGACACTGTTTTATTTTGGTCGCCATAGACTATTTCACTTAATGGGTGGAGGCAGCGTCTTACGCCAACATCACGAGGACTACAGTATGTAAATTCCTAAAGAAGGAGATCATTTGTTGATACAGTTTGCCAAAAAGGGTCATCACCGACAATGCTTCCAATCTGAATAACAAAATGATGACGGACGTGTGCAACCAATTCAAGATAACACACCATAATTCCACAGTCTATCATCCTAAAATGAATGGGGTGGTGGAAGCAGCAAACAAGAACATAAAGAAGATCATAGCGAAGACGAAGGATACCTACAGGGATTGGCATGAAAAGCTGCCATTTGCCCTTTTCGCCTATAGGACGTCTATTCGCACATCGACAGGGGCAACACCCTACTCATTGATGTATGGTACCGAAGCAGTACTCCCCATTGAGGTAGAAATTTCGTCGCTCTGGGTCTTAAATGAAGTAAAATTGGAAGAATCCGAATGGGTGCAAGCCAGACTTGACCAGCTAAATCTCATTGAAGAAAAGAGACTAAAAGCCATTTGCCATGGTCAAATGTACCAAAAACGAATGATGCGGGCATACAACAAAAAGGTGCGCCCAAGAGAATTCAGAGAGGGGGATCTGGTGCTCAAGAAAATCCTCCTGATTCAGAAAGATTCTCGAGGAAAGTGGATGCCCAACTGGGAAGGGCCATACGTGGTAAAAAAAGGCTTTCTCAAGAGGAGCCTTAATCTTAACAGAAATGGATGGGGATGAGCTGAAAGGCCTTGTAAATTCTGATTCTGTTAAGAAATACTACGTTTGAAAATAAAAAACAAAAAAAAAGAAAAATGGAGAGCTCAGGGCGAAAACCTGAAACAGGGCATCTTGAAGCAAAGGAAGGGTCCAAGTCGAAAACCCGTAAAGGGCGGCTCGGATAAATTGAGAGGTTGGATATCTGGAGAGAAAGGTCATCCCTATGAACCCTGTGAAGAGGGAGCTTCAGGTAAAAATTCTACGCCGGTTGACGGGATCATGTATCATTCATACTGAAGATAATGAGGGATCTTGTATTTCATGTTTGGCTTTTCCTTTTCCTCATGTGTGTCATGACTCTCTCAAAGTTGTTCCAAACCCTTAATCGTAATAAAATCATATTTTTGAGCATCCATTCTTTGCCTTCTTGTTAATATCATGCAAATAAGCTAACATAGGCTTATGATAAACAAGAGATTTTTTAGCATTACTGTGATCTAATCTTAAAGATGCAAGTGATTAGAAAACGATGTTAACCTTGCCCTCTAGCTGCCTACATAACGTCTATTGATAGGGCGGGCAGAAGGCTTCAAGCACCAGGGTAGGATGACCAATGGCGCACACCCTGCTTATTTAAGAGAAAGCATTCGAGACAACAAGAGAGATCTCCTAGGTGAAAACCCGGAAGGGCACCTAAAAAAACAAAAAAAAACAAAGAAACAAAAAAAAAGAAAAAAAAACAAAAAAGAAGGAAAGAAAAGAGAAAAAGAAAGAAAAAGCAAGAAACCTCTAAAGCGAAAACCTGAAAGGGCACTTTAGAACCCAGAATCAAAAATTCAGAAAAAAGAAAGGTTGGAATGGTTGAACCTGACAGTGAAATAGGGTATCGCCACTAGAAGAAAAAAAGGAGAAAGTAAGCAACGTAAGGCCAAGATTGACGGATGACTAAAGCAGGCCCACTAAGATATTGACACTCATGCGTCATGAATAGTTAGACATCCCTAGGATTAGGGGCATGTTAATTCATTTGTCATAGCATTTTGTCTTATTCTGGACAGGTATCTATAGAATCAAAGAAACATCGGTAGCCATCCTGGTGTGAATCCAAAATGTGAAGATGAAAGTTCTATATAGGAAGGGCCCATATTTCCAGGCGCCTGCAGTGAGAAGTTCTATATAGGAAGAATCCGCCGCTCCGGGGCTCTAGGAGCTGAAAGTTTTGTATAGAAAGGGCTCGCAGCTCCAAGGTGAAGACTAGCAGTTCTATATAGGAAGAACTCCCAGCCGAAGGAATTCACCCATGACACATAAGGTTTTATATAGGGAAAACCCGTTGTGTTGAAGGCGAAGAGTCCTATATAGGAAGGGCTCCGAGCTTTACTGTCTTAGAGTGAAAGGTTCTATATAGGAAGAACCTGTAGCTCCGAGATTTCAGAAGCTAAAAGTTCTATATAGGAAGGACTGACGGCTCCAGGGTTTGAAGACTAACAGTTCTATACAGGAGGAACTCCCAGTCGGAAGAATCCGCCTGTGACGCAGAAGGTTTTATATAGGAAAAATCCGCGTTAAAGGCAAATAGTTCTATATAGGAAGAACTCCAAATATACTGTCTCAGAGTGAAAAGCTCTATATAGGAGGGACTCGTAGCTCAAGACTTCATAATGAAAGGTTTTATATAAGGAGGACCTATAGTTCCAAGATAGGAAGGTGACAAAGTTCTATATAGGAAGAGCCTATGAGCCTGAAAATTTAGCCAAGGAAAAGTGGAGAGTTCCAGAAGAACACGTGATTCCAAAGCTACCAAACAGGGAAGTTGGATAAAAATGAGTGCTTATGATCTTTGCTTTGTTCTCGTTTCACAAGAACAAGCAAAGAAGGGCAACTATAATCACTCATTTTTATTTTTTGTTGATATTTTAATATACTAATATAATAGTTAATTAGTATTGTTATTGCATGATTGCGTACGAGCATGTGTGTTATTAATATGCACGTAATATATGTGTGATGTGATGTAAATGCATGCATAGTATGTTATGTGGTGCATGTGTGCATAGTCATATTAAGTATGTAAGATTAAACCAATATATATATATATATATATAAGTTAGTATGTTATATTAATTATGTATGTTATAGGTGGTATTGTGCATGTGTACGCTTAGGTTATATATGTGTGTGCTTGTGTGTATAAGTATATGTATTATTATCATTATTATTGGGCTGTGTAAAAACATAATTTAAATAAAACAGAACCCAAATTGTATTAAAACCCAAAAAGAAGAATTAACTGTCCAAGTCCATTATAAAATTACAACCCGGAGTTAAATTTTACAAAGCCCGTTTGGGCCCAAGACCCCAATCCCTATCAGATAATTAATAATATTATCTAACTTTAATTGCCCTTTTGTGTGCAGCTAATCCTGGGCCGTTGGATCAAATCTTGATCCAACGGCCACGATCGAAGGAAGGTAACCCGGCCAAATACGCGTGTGGTTCACGCGTGGACCGTTCGATCTCCCACGCGCGCGTGCTTCCCACACGTTGGACTCCTCGGCTGCTGAGCTCCACGTGTCACGATCTGATGCAATCTCACCGCCTCTGAAATCACATCTGAGCCGTTCATGCAGCGAATCATCCCAACCGTTGGATCAGATCTGATCCAACGGCCGAGAACGCCTCTGGCAGAGAATATCACCACCATGCCTCCTCCCCATGCCGTCGTACCAACCACCACATCAGACGCATCACAAAAAACACAAGAAAAAGCAGATATGTCAGTGACAAAATTAGGAAAATATGTATTTTGTATCATATCTTCTACCAAAAACGATCAGACAGGATATATGTATGAGAGGTTGTAAGAACAAAAAAAAAAGTTCGGTTGTAATCAGTTTTCCAGAAATACAAAAAAGGAGAGATCTCACTCTTTCGTTCATCTTTTGAACACGAAAAATAAAAAGGTATCCATTTGTCTTTAGTGTTGCATGTATGTACATACTCTATAAATAACAAAAAAGGAGAAGAGTGGGGAAGTTCTTTTACCTCCGTCGTCAACAGGTCTCCCCTCACCAGTGACAAGCCGCCTCAGTTTCCAAAACTGAACATGGTGAACTGAAAGGAGAGGGAGTTCCCTTTTGGTTTCATTTCGGTTAAAAAAACATTTTTTTTCACTTCGTATTTGCTCAGATCTAGGCAAAAGGGGGAGTCTTATTGTGAATCTAAGTTTAGATCTAGGTTTGGTTTGAAACGAGGTTTGTTTTGGGTGTTTCTTTTGGTCCGTCGGCGCCGGCTAGCGGCAGTTGACGGCGGAGAAGACGGCGGGTGCTTGCCGATTTTTGGGTTCGTCTAAGGGTCAGGGTGGTTACGTTGAGAGAAAGATAGAGCTGGGTTATTATAAAAACCCGTTTTGAAAGAAAATGAGGAAAAGTTTGAGTTTGGGCCATAAAAAAGGGTTTTATAGGTGTTTTTATTTTGTGAAATGGTGAAATTCTGTAATAAATCCCCCCGCGTTTTCGATATTTTCATTTCTGTCTTACCGCAGGGGATATTTACAACTCTGGTCCTTATATTTCAAAATCTTGCAATCCAACCCCTGGATTAAACTGAATCAGTTTTTAAATGGTGAAATTACCTCACCAGTCCCACAGCGTTTTTGAAGTTTTCATTCCGAGATTGCCCCTTGGTCCAACTACAGATTTAGTCCTTTTAGGTTCTGTTTGATTTGCAATTTCGTCCCTAAATCGCACTTTATTACCTTTTAATTTCTGTTTCTTATTTTCGTTTCTTTTCATTTCAGTCCTTTTCCAGGTCTAAATATTCATTGTTTATTTATTATGATCGTATATGTTGATGTGGCCCTTTTGCATTCTTACGTGTTTCTTGTACATATTTTGTATTCTCATATATGTGTTTAGTTTATGATGATTATGTATTTTTATACGCATGTTCGCTCGTTCGTATCATACATGTTCGATTAATGTTTTAGTTGGCTCGTATACGACATGTTTTTGTATCTTAGCATGTATTGTACGCTCTCTTTGCTCTTAGGTCATGTGTTAGCATGTTTCCTTTTTCATGTATAATATCGTGTTTCTATTTTACGTATGTAAATTATGTCAGATGCCATATGCTAGGTATTAGTTTCTTTGTTAGTACGTCGTCTTGATATGGTGAAATTAATATCATAATACAGTCATGCCATGCATTTGTTATATCGTATGTATTTTTGAAGTATGGGTTCTTTATTTACGTCTTATTCATGCTTCATTATAATTATTACTATTACGATCTGCCGTGTTTGCATTTTTGTCGTACTTGTAATTTTTGTGATATCCATGTCTTTATTATTTATTTTGTCCTTTACCATATCAATATAAATGCATATTTTGAATTATTTCATTAAGATTGCATGTCAAGATATATAAGCTGTCAATGCGGTACCCTTTTATCCGAGAGTAAACGGGGCCAGTATCAAGAGTAGTGATAGTGGTTGGGCGTTTACTCTCGGATAACGGGGCCTTTAAAATTTACTCGCAATTATAAACGAATTTTAAATTAATCATCACTTTAATCCGGAAGTTTAATATTAATAAAGCAGTAATTATTAAAGTACCAATTTTGGGCGGCATGGGGGTGCTAATCCTTCCCCATCCGTAACCGACTCTCGAACCCAACAGTTTTCAAATATCTAGTTTTATGGTGTCCGGCCTACCTAAGTGGCCGATGGCGACTCCAATTTCTAAATAAAAAGCGGTTTTTAAAACCCCATGGAATAAATATTTTTATATCCGAAAAACCGCAAACACTTCGAAAACCTGTTTTTTAGCAAAACGGACATCGCTACAATAGAATATAAATTTCCAAGCAAAAATATCCTTGGATATTTTTAAATATAAATAAATAATTTAAAATTTATATTCTATCATAAATAATATAAATTTAATTTTTATAATTTAATACTAATTTTATAAAATAAATAAATATTTAATTATCTTTTATTCTCAAACAGAAAATAATTTTTGTTTGATTTTCAAATTTAATCATGGTTCTGAATGCACTTTCTTGCATCAATCCCTCTTTATTTTCTGGCAGTAAATTGTTATGACATAAATACAAGTTTTGTTGAATTTTAATTTATTAACTAAAGGTGGTGACACGTGTCATCACCTTACTGGACGAATAAATTTAAAGAAAAATAATACAGAGGAGAGAGAAAATTTTAAAAAAATAAATCAAAGTTAGCTTTTCCGTTACTTTTTAACGGCCGATGGCCAATATAAGAAGCAAACGTAAGGTTGGTGACGATTTTGCCAAAAACAATAATTCGATGATCAAAATAGGAAAGAAACGATAGTTCAATAACTACTGGTGTAGTTTACTCTTTTTTTTAATAGGCAACCATTTACCACTACTCTCATTTTTTCTCTGAGGTAGTTAATTTGTAAAATCTTTCTTAAGATTTTTTCTTCGTTTAAGCCGCCTTCGGCGGTGGTCTTCATGCCGTCGGTTGGTTTCTATTGTTTACGTTAATTGTATATAAATGAAATTGTTCTCTTTTGATGAGGAATCAATTGTTTCTTTTTAGTTTCATTTTTTCTTTGTTTTACTTTTCCAGAAGTTATTTTACACATGCTTTTTTGGTTGTTTTTTTGTCTGCTTTTTTTTTGCAAGATTTGTGTGTCTTTGTGATAGTATTGTATGATGTTATGACAATTTAGCATTCAGATAACAATAATTATCGAGCGTTTCAAGTCACAAGATAATCCACGGCCTGTTATTTTTTGAATTCCATTGTAGTAGTTTACCGATGAGCCAATAACTCGCAGCTAAAAGAATGCTTGATACATAAAGTTTTTTTGGTTAAAGTATATCTTTGTTGAAATTTCGTTTGGAAGACGGAACAATTTTTTATGCAGGAATGCAATTATTTTTTTCTTTCACTGTAACGACCCAAATTTTTGAGTCAGCGGTTGGGCATTGACTCAGGTTATGGACATTCATGATGGATTTGGTAATTGGACCCATTAGGCCAAGTTTGGGCCTCTTTGGATGAGAATTGGGCTACATAGGATAAAAATGACCGTTTTATAAAAAAAAAGAAGCTTGAAGGTTTTATGTTGAGGTTATTCTCTAAATTAAATAAAAGGCTGATCACTTTTCTTCATCCCTTGTTTTCACGTGAAATAAAGAGAAGACAAAAAGGGGTTTATGATATAACCATTTCACCCACCCTTTTATTTTTTTTTCTTTCGTCTTTACCTTTTTCTCCATTGAAACTAAGACCACCAAGGTTTAAAGATCAAATTTTTACATTCCAAAGTTTCATTTTGGGATTTATGATTGAAGAATAAATTATTCTCCTCTTCAAGAGCTTCAAGAAAAAGCATAATATTGTGGTGGAAAGGCAAGATACCATTTTGTGGGTTTTTGTGATTCAAGCTTGTTAGAGCTTTTCTTTGGATTTAAAGTTGTAAATCCGTAGCTAGATCACCACTTAGCTTTTAGTTTCAGCTTTGATTCATTTCCATGTTTGGTTGGCAAAAGAAAGTGGTTGGGAAGCTTCTTCAAGCTTGAGACAAAGAGTAGAGTTTAAAGAGGCTAAATGTAAGAGCACATTTTGGGTTTAATTTCTAAAGGTCAGTACATCTCTGACTCCAATGTTTCTTGAATATCATAAATGGATTGCCTTGCTTGATTTATGGTTTGTGCGTGTTGTGTGGGTGAAACTTGCCTTAGGAAATCAAAGAGATGATTTTGGTGATAAATAGGTTGCTAAATGACTTATATATACCTATAATCAACCTAGTAAACTCTAGAAACCACTTGGGGTGGATGTGGGATGTTTAGAGACAAGTTATGAGTGATTTTTGAGCTTTAAAAAGAAAGTTATGGGCTCGAGTATCGGTACACGGGTTGTCCATACCGGCACCCCTTGTTCGAGATGATGAACTGTAAGGGGAGTACCGGTACAGGCTTCAACATGTACTAATACGCCATTTCAAGTCGCATCGGTATGGGTTAACATGTATCAGTACCCATTTTGGGATTAAAATTGCAATGACTAAATTTTGTAACGGTACGCGTGGAGTGAGTCGGTACTATGTGTGTACTGGTAGTCGTGATTGAGTATCAGTACTGAGAACCTGTCAAACCTTCCCCTTAAGAATCAAGTGTATCGGTACACGAAGGGTGAGTATCGATACTTGCTATCTTGCATTGGTACGCGAGGTCGAGTACCAGTACCAACTAGGCAATCTGTCTGAAAAATATGAATTTGAGTTTGAGAGGTTGAAAAATTATGGGCGATGATTTAATAGACTCATAATAAGATTAAATGACTTATAGAATTGAGATTTCACCCATATATATAAGCAAGATAAGATAGAGACTTGCTTGATTCTTCTAGAGAACTCTAATGATTTGAGATAATAATTAATACTTCATATAATGTACTATAGGCTTGGTAATAATAAATCGAGAGGTGAATCATGTTGGTTAGTGTCATGCTTTGGGGGAATTTATTTGATAGCTTGGCTTGTATCCACCTACCTCTTGGTGAGGTGTATTAATGCTCGGGGAGCATATATCATTTTATTATGGTTGCATAGAATCCGGATATACTGGAGTCAATACTATGATACTTATAGAAGGGGATGTGTAAGGCTTGTAGCACGCTTGAATCGATCTCCCGAAACCGTCAAGAGGGTTGATTTTCGCTCTATGATGAATTGGCTAAAATCGATAAAAAATAGTAGACAATTTGCACAAGGATCTTAGAGTGGTTTGACTACCTAACCGAGTCTACATCCACTACCATAGCACACCATTAAGGATTTTCCAATTCACTACTATGAATTCTTCCCTTTTTCAAGGCTTAAGAGGTAACCTTTACAACCCTATCTTTTCAATGGCTAAGATAGAACCACTCTAGTTTTTACTTAGGCTAAACTAGAACCTCTTTTTTTACAAGGAAATTTGTGTAAACTCTAAAACCTCAAAGTTAGGTGTTTACAAGTTTAAAGCTCAGAAGAGTGTAAAGAATAAAAACAATAAAGAACACTCTCTATACACCATATACAAAAGAAATGAAGAATAAAAGACTTGAAAACTAATATCTCTTGAACATTAAGATTGGATGCTGTCTCTCACCATCTTCAAGTGTCCAAGTCTTGCTTTTATGTTTGGAATAAGCTACTAGCGGTTTATGGCCGTTGGGGATGTTTTGGAGCCATTAGGAGTCATTAAAATCGAGTTTAAAATGCTCACCTGCACAGAGGTTTCGAAACCATTGAAGGGGTTTTGAAACTTTTTGGGGTTTTCAAATAAAACTAGTAGTTACTAGTCGTTTTAGGTCCCTGGTTTCGAAACCAGTCAGGGGGTTTCGAAACCTTATAGTTTTGAAACCTTCTTGGAGATTTCGAAACTGTTTGCCTAGTTATGGGTCCAAGCCTTACTGCCAAGGGGGTTTTGAAACCTTCATTAAAACACTGAAAAAATTTGCTAGATTTTGACTTTTAAAGATATATTCAATATATGGTTTTAGTAAAAACATTTTAAACAAATTGAAAACCCTTTGAAAACATTTCAAACATATTTTTCAAGTTAATGGACTTTTGAATGATTTTTGTAAAATTACAAACAAGTCCAAAAACATTTTTCACAATCGTTATATCAAAATTAATATCTCAACAAACTCTCCCTTTTTGATATAAAGAAACCACTTGAAAAATTGTTTTTGTGAAACCCCCTTAGAATAAGAGAATATTTTAAGAAGATATTTAAAGCTCCCATTTTTTTTGAAATTTAATTTTTCAAATATATCTCTCCCTCTTTTGTTATATCAAAAATAATTTCAAAACCAAGTTTGAAATCACATTTAAGTTCAAAACACCAAATGTTGAAAGGTTAAAACCATTTATTGGAAATTTAGTACCGATTGATAGAAAATACCAATTGTTGGTGTAAAATAACAATGGAGAAAAAGATAAAACTTTTTAAAACAAAAAGCTCCTCCCTTAATCAAAGCATTCCACTTAAATTTTTTAGCTCAAATGCTTGACATTTAAAGATTGAATTTCACCATTGAATCAAATCAATTTAAAGTCACATGAAATTTAATTTATCCAAGACTTTTAAACTTTATGGAAACATGTGAATGAAATATGTTAAAGCATACATGCATAAAGCATTCAAATAATGTCATGCTATTTGATATTAAACTTAAAGCAAAAAATGCATGAAAATTAGTCAATAAAAAATAGATAACCAAGCATATAATCAAAAGATTAAGCTTAGAGGTTACTCATCTTCTTCACTTGTGTGACTAGAGCATTTCTAGTTCTTTTCATTTTTTCCATTGCTCCAACACACCTACAAGAGACATTTATTTGGATTTTGGTATCCAAATTGCTTTGGATCCATTTACATTAATTTTAATGTCTCTAGTTTCCTTAGGAACTCATACTTGTCTAATCCTATAAGTTTTTCTTTTCTTTATAGGACAAGTATATAAAGAATGACCATGATAATGACAATGTGAGCATTTTGTCATTATGGGATGAGATAAAATATTAGAAATAATTTCACTTGCTTTTGTTAAGCTTTCAATCTTAACTTTCAAATCAAAATTTTATTTTTTCCAAAACTTCATTGCCCAATTTTAAAAACTCTAAATTATTTTTTTAAATCACATTTTGTTTTTCAAAATCCAATTTAGTTTTCAAAAGAAAATCATTTTCAAATTCAAGTTTTGAAATCATTTTATTAAATTTGAAATTCATGGTCTCAAATTCCATAAATAATTCATCAAAAGCATCTTGTAACTCATCAAATGAATAAGAATTTGAATCACTAGAGTTAGAATGTATCTTTGGCTCGTCGAGAGCCAAAACACCATCCACCTTTGTAGATGATATGAGGTTAGCACTTGATGAGACTCTATCTTTCTTCTTTTCTTTCCCATAAAATTTCTCAAGCTTTTCCCAAATTTCTTTGGCACTTTTGGATGGGGAGACCTTCTTAAAAATCTCTTCATTTAGGGCGCAAAGAAGAATGCGCATTATCTTTACGTTTAACTTGACCTTCGTGTCATTTGCACTCATTTGCTTCTTATTCTTCTTATGAGCTTCTAAGTAACCATCTTTAATGATATCCCAAACCTTAAAATCGAGAGATTTGATGAAATACTTGATGAAGTTGCACCACTGGAAGTATGTTTATCATTTGAAGAGCGGAGGACACGAGATAGAGTTGCCTTCTTCAAATCTTACCATCTTCTTGAATGGTGGACTTCGAGAAAATGATCTTCACTTTTGGATATTAGTCCTTTGATGAATACGAGGCCCTGATACTAATTGTAAGGCTTGTGGCACGCTTGAATTGATCTCCCGAAATAGTAGACAATTTGCACAAGGATTTTAGAGTGATTCGACTACCCAACCGAGTCTACATCCACTACCTTAGCACACCACTAAGGATTTTCCAATTCACTACTACGAATTCTTCCCTTTTCCAAGGCTCAAGAGGTAACCTTTACAACCCTATCTTTTCAATGTCTAAGATAGAACCACTCTAATTTTTACTTAGGCTAAACTATAACCTCTCCCTTTTACAAGGTAATTTGTGTAAACTCTAAAACTCACAAGGTGGGTGTTTATAAATTTGAAGCTCACAAGAGTGTAAAGAATAAAACAATGAAGAACACTCTTTATACACCTATACAAGAGAAATGAAGAATAAAAGACTTGAAAACTAATTTCACTTGAACATTAACCTTGGATGGTCTCTCACCATCTTCAAGTGTCCCAAGTCTTGCTTTTATATTTGGAATGAGCTACTAACCATTTATGTCCGTTCGGGATGTTTTGGAGCCATTGGGAGTCATTAAAATTGAGCTTAAAATGCTCAACTGTATAGAGGTTTCGAAACCATTGAAAGGGTTTTGAAACCTTTTGGGGTTTTCAAATAAAACTAGCCGTTATAGGCCATTTTAGGGCCCTGGTTTCGAAACCAGTAAGGGGGTTTTGAAACTTTCTTGGAGGTTTTGAAACTGTTTGCCTAGTTTTAGTTCCATGCCTTAATGCCATGGGGTTTTGGAACCTCCTAGGGGGTTTCGAAACCTTTATTAAAACACTGAAAAAATTGGCTAGATTTTGACTTTTAAAGATAGATTCAATACATGGCTTTAGTCAAAACATTTTAAACAAATTGAAAGCCCTTTGAAAACATTTCAAACATATTTTTCAAGTTAATGAACTTTTAAATGATTTTTTAAAACTACAAACAAGTCCAAAAATATTTTTCACAATTGTTATATCAAAATCAATATCTCAACAGGACGTGCATCCGACGTACTCAAGGGCTATATGATCTAGGTACATTTAGAAACCTACTCGTGGCTATGGTGATCTGAGTATAGACAAAGGGATATGTAATTCGGACTATGTGAATAAGTAACATCTTACGTACTCACAGGCTATGTGATTTGAATGCGATTGGTATATCCATGGTTATGGTTATCCAGATATGATAGTTAACCCGATGACTATATGAGCACGGATAACTCAACGGCCATGTGAGCTCAAGTATTCCTGATGGCTTGGTGACCTTAGGTAAGAACTACTTGTGACTAATGTGATATAAGTACGTTCTAGACGTATATGTGGTTATGTTGATCCGAATATGGTCCATTCAACTCGACGGCTATGTGAGCATGGGTAACCCGATGACTCTGTGAGCATAAGTATAGTAGAGCTTCGTTGGCCATTGTATAGTGATGTATGGATTTAAATTATGTATGCTTTTATAGATGTTATAGATGATAGCTTATGGATGTTTTAACTTCAATGGGCTAAGTGGCCTCGAGAGTTGTGACGCATTGTGGAAATGTAAGACTTATTGTAAATTTAACGGTGCATTAAGATAGGTGAACTAAGAACTCTAGCTCGTGTAGACTAGATGATGACTCATAGACAATGGATCCATATCTATGCTCTCTAGACTATATTTATCTTGCATGCTTATTTTATGATAATCAGAAATTATAGTAGAGTAGAAATGTACAACTAAAGTTTGTAAGCTTAGAGTTTGAAATCGTTGTTTCCGTTCACAAGTTAGTAGGTTGATAGTGATCGTAGATTACATTGTGGAGGGATTTCCCAACACCACATTCACTTTAGAGTACAATACTTTGTATTTAGTCTTGGGCTTATGTATTCATAATACCTTACATATGTTGAGTCTATAAATTCTATTTTGAAATATTATTTTGAATTACGGTGTTTTAAACTCAGAGCTATCATTTTGTGAACTGATTTATAATGCTTACATATTCTCATGAACTTATGAATGATTTAATGTTTAATGATGGCTAAATCCATGGTTTTAAATTGGAAATTTGTTGGGTCGATTTTTGGGTGACTTGAATGTAGCACTTCGGGTCCAGATTGAGATTGGAGTGTTACATTCGTGCTCTTTGATTTTTTGATTTTTTTATCTCCATGGATATTCATGGTTTAGAGTGTGTTCATACTTTGTAATTCTTACTTTTGATTAATGAACTTTAGTTAGAGTTCTTCGTTAAATAAAGAGATGTATATATATTTTTTTCAGAAAACTACCTAAATAGTATCCCACCTATTCTCGGGTTGTTGTTTTGGTACCCCAACTATTTTTTTGGCAAAATGGTACCTAACTTTATATTTTTGTCCTATTTTGGTACCATGATCGTCTACAATTAACGGAGATGATGACATGGCCTGGTATAATCATAATTTTAGTCCAAAATACTTCAATATTTTATCATTTTAGTCCAAAATACTTCAATATTTTATCATTTTAGTCCAAAATGCATCCAATTTAAACATAATCTTAACTTTTGGGGGTAAAATTGCAAACTACCCATTTTATTTTTCTTTCTAACAAAGTTGTTCAACTTTTTTAAAGTTTGGGGGTTAGGGTTTCTGGTTTACGAGTCATAGTCATCCTCCCTCGTCGTAGCCCCATCAGCCAATCGCCATAGCCTCATCGTCGCATGAAACAACAGTTGTGCAATGCAAACGACGAAGGTGTGATTTGCAAAAGGGAAGCAAAGGCGGCCGAAGACTAGGAAGATGGGAAGGTTAGATGGCAAGGGTAAAATGAAGAGAGGTGTCAACATGGTGAAGTGCTAAAGGCCGCCGGTGACCGATGATGCGAGTTAGGGTCGATGGAAAAAGGGGTTTGGGTTTTTTGGGGAAGAAGAATGGAAAAAAGGGAAATTTATAGTTTTAATCCAATTTTTTTATGATGATTAAATTGACAGAGTTATGACCAAATTGATAGAAAATATATAAGTTTTAGGACTAAAACTGATATTATCCTAATTAAAAATGAGTCATGTCACCGTCTCTGTTAAATTTTAACGGTCGGATACAAAACAGAAAAAAATATAATATTAGGTGCTATTTTGCCAAAAAAATTAGTTGGTGTACCAAAATAGGAACACGAGCATAAGTGGAATACTATTTAGGTAGTTTTCCTTTTTTTAACATCTCTATTATGGGTAAAGAAACTTAATGGTTAGTAAATTAAGTAAAAATATTTTTTATGACTAATAAAATTTCTGAAATTATAAAATAATTTTTAATTTAATGAAATTGTTATGAATTAGTCATCACATGTTGTATATAGTGATAATTTTTGATAAATTAAAGATTATTTCGTAATAATTTGATAAAACCTAATGATATTTTTATAATCAATTGATAATTTTAATAATTTCCAAAAATTTTATGACTATGTTTTACTTAATTTAATAACTATTTATATATATTACCCATTAATATTTATCTGAAAATAGTTTTGCTAGCTGCATGTTGTATATTGGGTTCTTCTTTGTTTTGTTTTTATCCAAAGAATCAAAGGTCGAGCTTTGGTTCTTTGTAGCGACAATGGTGTTGGCCCTTAATTCCTGGTTCTATTTGGTATTTGTGTCTAATTGTGTTACTCTTTTTCTCTATTTAGGCTTAAAGAGATTTTTAATGAAGCGTATAACGTTGGTGTATGTTGTATGATTTTATTCCCTGTCTAATAAAATCATTCGTTGCTGAGCAAATAAAATATTGTACATAAACTATATAAAAAATTAATCAATGATTCAAATGAAATAAATTAAGTTGGGAATATTATTATCTTAATAATTTTTTACAGTATGTGATCCAGATTTATCAGTCCACAAATTGAATATTAATGATTATAAAAAACATATCAATCGATCTGTTTGACATTGCCTTAAACAATATTTATATGACATTGTTAGTATGAATTTAATAAGAATAAAACACTAAATTTACACACACAAAAACCAGTTTTAAAAATAACTATTGTGTATAATATATACCCGGTTTCTTCAAATAAAAGATGTGCATAATATTTAACTCAATATCAAATGTTGATTAATATATTTTTAATTTGAGATGTCATATTATCATATTAAGATGTTCACTTATTTTAATTTTTAATATATATATATATATCTAAATATTATTCCACATTCAATTTCTAAACTTGATCATTAAAAGAATTTTTAACAAAAAAAAAACATGGACTTGATTGGAGTCATCAAACCATAGCCCAGCCCGATCCAAAGAAATTAAAAGGGTTGTAGTTAAATCACTGTAGACATGGGCTGAATTGACTAGTATAATTATTGGGCTCATTTAATCCAAGGACTGGTACTTGATTTCTTTTTGTTTGAGCCAAGGTCTGAGCCAAAAAAACAACGATAATAACGGCAATAAGGCTTTTAAATGGCTAAAAAACACTTCTTTTGTGGATGGCAAGCAATTAATTTGAGCCAAAAAAATAACGATAATAAATCTCAAATTTGATTATAAATATTCTTTACATTGATTTATTATTCACATTTTAATTTCTCACACATTTTTTCTCTTCCAATTTTCTTATTTTATTTATTTATATTTTCTCAATTTATTTAGATTTTTGTTTTATAATTTTTAATTTAATAATTAAAAAAACAATAATGCATCTATTTAATAAGATTGTGATTTGTGAGGTTGGTTGCCGATATGTTATATTCAATCTGGTAAATTGATTTTTTTTTTTAATTTTGGTGATTATAATTTATGTTTTTGAAATTTTGAATTATAGAATAATGTATAAAGAATTTGTATTCTACTTGTATATTTTATGATTATATTTGCTTTTATTAATTATGATAAATTGATAATGTAGGTGAATATATGTTGCATCACCGATTAGTTTATTCAAATGTGAAAGACAGCTTCATCGACGAGAACTCAGGTGCTATCATTCTATACCTTTTACTTCATAATTGAAAGTGTTGCAAGTGACTTTACCAAATGAGTTAATGTTGGTATTTGAAATTCTCAAGTTTGTCATTGCTTATCGAATCCTCTTAACTATACCGATGACAGTTGCATCTGCTAAAAGAAGTTTTTCGAATTTAAATTGCTGAAAACCTATTTGAGGTCGTCAATGTCACAAGAAATGTTGAATGGTCCAGCCATTTCATGTATCGAGAAAAATATGTTAGACCATATTGACGTAGATACTATTATTAGTGATTTTGTATCTAGAAATGCTCGTAGAAATTGTTTTGTATGACTAGTTGGGTGTTTAATAAAATTTATTGATGCTTTATATTTGAATTTGATGCATTTAGTTTTTGAGCATAATAAAAAAGTATAATTTACAAGTAAATTAATTTATCTTTGTTTAATCTCAAAATTCAATTTTCCCTATGCTTATTATCAATGACTCAATTTTTAGGTTCGCCCTAAGGCCACCAAAATCTCATAAACGGGCATGATAATAAGATGGACATTAAAGATAATATAAAGCATTCAAAGCACGACGGAGCTTTATATATTTTGAACTCATTTCAACTTAATTACACTCTTGGCAACAACTCTTCATTGGATCTTGCAAATATAAGAGGATACAAATATATGTTCGAGGGTTAAAATTATATGAAAGCAAATAGTATTAAGTAGAGTAGTACATTTTTTTAGAAACTCATGTTCGAACCATAAACATGACATTATTAAGAACAAAAATTACGACTATAAATCATAAAACAATCATGACAAAAAATTTAAGTTCTTAAACATCGATAGCTTACACAATATAATATTCATTTTAATTTCTTATGTCATATTTTGTAATACAAATTATAATTACACAACTACATATCTCTAAATTCTCAACAATATGAATTATAATAAAAAAGTACCAACTTTATGTTTGATAATATGAACTCATTTTTTTGTTATAATTTATATATTTTTTTATAAATGAGAAAGGAGAGAATTTTTTTTATAATTACACAACTACATATCTATAAATATGACCTAACATATACATATACATGTACATGCCAAGCAAATATAAAAAAAAAACATACATTGTACACATATTTTTGTCTTGTAGGTTTTCTATAGCGTTTTAGTTGGTGATATTTCTTTTTGTGTGGTGTTTGTTTGAATGTTGTTATTTTTTTTGTTGAACAAAGCCTATTTGAATTTTATTTGAATGTTCGGGAGTAGGTGTTCACTGAAGATGCTTTGTCCTTTTTCATGGAACTTGGTTCCTTTACTAATAAAATTTATTTATGCTGAGAAAAAATATACATATATTTTATATTGCAATTTACAACTTGTAAATGCTACTAATAACTTCTAAAACATAGATATCAATTCATTTTATGTCGAAATTAAAATATCCATCATTAATGGTAGTAATTAAACCTTTTGTTATGAGTGCTTTTATAAAGAGATAAACTACTGACCATGAAATGTATTCCAAATTCTTATGATTGGAGATGAAATCTTCGATCTCATAATTTAAAAGATGAAGTGAGCAACCAGAGAGATACCGGGGATTTTAAATTGGAAAGCCAAAAATATCTTGTAGATGGTACATAATGTCACGGGGCCATTACCCTCATCCCAAAAGACATGTCTGATAGGATGTGCAGCGCCACCGTATTTATATCCAAGACCTTCATTTTCGTTTTCGATGTGGATTAATGACCCCGCCTCTTCTCAGGCGTGACATTCTCCCCCACTCAACCTCGTGACGCCCTCGTCACGAGCTTCCGCTCTCGTGATGGGCCACCTTGTCACAGTTGTCCAACTTCCCTACCCCACTTATGGGCGCTCGGCGTGAAATCGGACAGTCAAAGGGTCGCTCTGATACCACTTGTCACGGAGCCATTACCCTCTTCCTAAAAGACATGTCTGATAGAATGTGCAGCGCCACCGTATTTATATCCCAAGACCTCCCTTTTTCTTTCCGATGTGGGATTAATGACCCCGCCTCTTCTCAGGCGTGACAATAACAAAACAATAAATAAATATTATTGACAGAAAAATGTTTTTATAAACCCTTAATGGTGAGGAGGTGGGGGCTAAGTTAATTAGGAACACTAATCTAAGTATTCAATAAAACAAATCAGATATATAAAATGCTATAGCAAATGATTTAGCACATTGAATATATAGAAGAGAAGAGAGAGGAGATTAAATAAATAATGGACAGATGCAACTCGCATGGTCCATGCAGTGGAAATATTTGGTAGACTATAAGTAGCCAATAGCCATAACCAATAGCGTGCTATGTTAGCTAGAACCACGGGGGAAGAAAAGGCCTATAATTAAGCAAAGTTGCTAAGTATCTTATTTTGGTGTCATTTGCCATGTGAAAAATTAAACCCTGCACTCTAACAATAATTTCTAAACCTTAAATCCTAAAATTTAAACCCGTAAACCATAAACCCTAAATATTTACCTTAAGCTCTAATTCCAAAACTTTAACTCTATTTTTAGTATTAAAACATACATAGAAACACAAAAAAGAGAAAAAAAAGTTCCTATTCATAAGTTGGTGCGGGCATCCTTATAAAAAAAATTGACTTCTAAACCCTGTTAAATCAACTCTATTGTCTTATTTCATCAATAAAATTTATATTGTCGAGCAAAAAAAAAAAATTCTAAACTTTAAACTATAAAATCTATTTTCAATTCTTCAAATCTAACCACAAACACTAAAACACTATTAAACTCTAAAATCTAACTTCTAAACCCTAAAACATAGGTGCTTGTAAAAAATTCCAAAATTTGAAATTTGAAATTCAAATGAAGGATATTTGTTTATGTTTACTGTAATACTACAAAAATGGAGAAACCCTCAGAGCTTATTATGTACTGTAATACTCTCTACAAAGAACCTGGACTATAAACTCGAGATATTTGAAGTATTGAACTACCTGGAACAGTTAGTAATAGGAAAATTAGTCAAAAGACCATGTGCTGCATGTGCATAGCTTAGGGGTGTTCAAAATTTCGGTTAACCGAATTAACCGACAGAACCGAAATTTTTTCAATTAATCGGTCGGTTAATTTTAGGTTCGGTCGGTTAACAGTTAATGATTTTTTCAAACTTCGGTTAATTTTTTCGGTTTATATATATTTATTTTTGGTCAATAAACTTTTAAAAATTATAAAATGGTCATTAAACTTTATCAAATTACACAAAATGATCATTAAATTTATTAAATTATTAGAAAATAACCATTAAAATTTTCAATGTTTATCAATAATTTATAATGTGCAATAAATCAATGATCATTTTTAAATAATTCGATAAGTTTAATGGTTGTTTTATGACTTTTGAAAGTTCAGTAGCTAAAAAAAATATTTTATCCAACCGGAATACCCCTAGCATAGCTGATTCTTTCTGACAGCACATTTTTTTTTTTGACAAAGACAGTACAGTTCATATTACAGCCTAGCACGACAGGGAATCAAATGTTTTTGTTCACTGGTTGTTACACTTTGAAAAAGGGTAAAAAAAAAAGGTCAGTAGCAGCCATTCACTGTTAAAAGGTTAGAGTAGTGGCAGAGGGTGGGGACTTCCTCAGATGCAGGAACCATTAAATAATAAAAAGCGGGTCCTTTCTAAAGACTCTTGATAATCAAAATTATACCACTCTAAGTGGAGAGGTTGACGGACGGCGAATTGGAGCTCATCATTTGACTTGATCGACCAAGACAAAATCCTAAACATTTCTTTTACTGCATTAAACCACTAAACCCACTACTAATGGAGAGACCTCTCCTGGTTGGTGCCTTTGACTCTGCGCGTGCGCGTGCGCGTGCGCGTGCGCGTGCTCATGCTCATGCATATATATATATATATATATATATTATGAATGTAATCATTAGATATAGTGATATAAATTTAAATTGGTAATTAAGTTAGATTTTATTGGCAGAAGAATAGCCGGTAATTAGGTTTATTTAACATTTAAGTATTTTTTATTAGGCAAGAAGTTTAATTTACTTCAGAGAGATTTAGGCAATGTTTGATAAACATCGTTTTGAGTTAAAATTAGAGGTTTGATCAGTCAAATACATTATTTTATATATTTGGTGAATAGAGGATTGTAATAGCGGATTGAGATTAAACCTCTCAAATTAAAAATGTTGCTAATAGGAGCTTTTTGAAATTAGAGGTTTTGACATAAGAGTTATAAGGACTCTTCTACGCTTAACAATTACGAATAACCTAAATTTAATCTTTTCTAATTTCATTTAAATTTAATAATTAATCAAATTGTATTAAAAATAATTATATAAATAATAAATTAATATATAGATCCTTTAAATATACTTGGTAATATTTTATTAAAAAATAATTTTCACAATCTAATTAATATTAATAGATAGAAAATATTGATAACTAATAAATTATTCAAACATGCTTTTATATGTCATTTTGCTTGTTCAAATAATCAAGCGGCTATAAGCTATCAGTTAATTTTATAAAATACTTTTATACAATCAGCTAATACAATTCATTAGTCAAATCAACTAATACAATCCGCTATCGACTATTAGCTAATACAATTCGCTATCAACTATCAGCTAATACAATCCTCTATCAGCTATTAGATATCCGCTAATTGCCAAACATGACCTTAACCACTTTTTAAGATCCTACAATTACAGTGACTATGTTGTAGAGATGAGTATTGTAAGGACATTGGGAAGAGTGTTTTCGGATACACCTGGGATTTGGGATATATATACTGGGTTATGTGATTACATAAAATATCATGTATTTTTACTCTTCGTATTTTCTACCTTGATAGTGGATTATTCATTTCTCCCATCCATGAAGGTAAGCAAGATGAACCACGTTACATCTCATCTTTTGCACATGCATTATGTTGTTATCGATTTGGTTATGTATCGCATATCAAAATCCGAACGATAATGATTTTTCTGCAAATGAAAGAACAATGAATTCAAATACTAGTAGCAGATATGATTTCAGCTTGAAGCATAAGTGATATAATTACTAGAGATGGCTTGAAGATCATCTGTTTATTAGTACTATTAATTTTTTCTTCAACTCTCAGTGATCAAAACTGCAGGCTCCACCACTGTGAAATTTTAGTGGGAGTGATAAAGAAAAACCAACTCTCCCCAAGATTCGTCTTCAAGTACTAAGGAATATTTTTAAGGTATCTAGTACTCAACAGCCAAGTTGTCCAGACAGTGGACGGATCTCAATTGTTTGATGTAACGGACTTTGATTTTTTTTATGTGTGGCGTGACTGACATGTCCTTGACCTTGACTTTAATGAATTAAAGAAATAGCTCCCACTCCCCAGGTGAGAGAGAAAGTCAAACCTCTGGTTCAAATCTTAATATTTACAAAACCTGGAAAAAAAAGAGAGAGCAAGATTCATGTCAGAATCTTTATGACAATGATATTTGGTCAAATTCCGGCTGTCCCTGTGCACCATCCATTAAGTTTCGTGTTCCTGCTTTACTTTGCTTTTCCTTTTTCCATTAGTGGAAGCTAATTAAAAAATGACCCTAGTTTTCTTAATTAAAAACATATGTTTTTCCATGTCTATAGTGCTATAAGCCAACTATTGATGCACAAGTTAATTCAAAACCTCGAATGGTGATTGAAGAAATCAAAAGGTGTTGTGAAATAATTTAGGGTAATTATTCCATTCACGGGTGGTTTGGAAACAAAAAAGTTAAATTTTAAGGTTTATAAGTCAAAATCTAAATCTCTAATTATATTATCTTAAAACATAAACCCTAAATCCAACCCTAAACTGAATCTTTAAACCTGAAACTAAGGTAATTGTGGAAACATTTTGTTTTCGCCGTCAATGTATTGAATATAAATCCAATAATTTATGATTTATTACCGGGGAACTTCTAACATTCAGCAGCCAAGCAATCATTCCATCCATTTTCTTTGAAATTAAATTGAAAGCCTGCAACTAACATAAACAATATGGAGATGGTTCAACAAAAGATGTGAAGGACAGATCACAGTTGCAAGTGTGTTTCACTTGAATTTGTCGATCAAAAGAGTTCTAAGCTTTGCCCAATAGCCATCAGTTTATAATAATATTCATGCATTTGCAAGTAGGGAATCATTTATTTTTTTGGGAATTTGGGCGGTGGAGAATCCCATTTCCCAGATATTGTTATCTCATGGGAATAGAGGGTTCTAAATCAACAGGTTTAGCTTCTAATTAAATTCAAAGATGTATTTGTTTTGTCCTCTCACAATTCAGACGGTTGATAAAGTAACATTTAAGCACTATGAAAGGTCATGCATGGAGCTTCAAGTTTCATTAGGTAGCTTTGTTCTTGAAAAAGCAAAATGTATTTAGGAAGCCACTGTTTTGTGCATATGAAACTCAGATTTAAAATAATAGAGCAGAATGAGTGGGATATATGAAAAATACAGAAGGCATTAATGTTAATAGTACAATTGGTGGGACATAGACGGAATAGAGATCATTTCTCCTTTTTTTGACGCAATCATTTATGTCTTCACATTAAAAAAAATTAAATTTAGGATTTAAAGTTAAGAATTATAGTTAAGATTTAGTAGTAAGATTTAGGGAATTGGGTAGGGTGAGCAAAACTCGACTCGAAAAAACCGAAATTTTCGACTCGACTCGACTCATTCCGACTCGACTAGAAATTACATAAACTCGACTCGAAATAATTTCAAATAAAGTTTGAGTTGTAAAATAGAAATTCGAATAACTCGAATAACTCAAAATTTTTAGTAATTAGTGGATTGATTTTTAAGTTCGAGTCAAGTTCCTCAATTTTTCCTATATGTATATACCAATATAAAAAATATGAAGAAATATATGCCACATATGAAAAATATGATGAAATATAAATGCATATCTTTTATGATTAGAGAAAATCGTTTAAATTAGAATTAAAATGTACCATAGCATGATAAATAATTACAATTAAATTTGTATAGGAACTCGAAAACTCGACTCCAATTTCATAAACTCGACTCGAATCGAAAAAATTTCAAATAAAGTTTGAATTGTAAAATATGATGCGTCAACTCGAATAACTCAAAATTTTTAGACTCGACTCGATCGAACGCTCACCTCTAGAATTGGGGATTGGGTGTATTTTTTAGGGTTTAGAATTCAGAATTTAGGGTTAAGGCTTAGAATTTACTCACTTCGTGTCATTAAATCTGTCCATTTTGTGTTTTAAAATTGTCCAATTGAAAATATCAACAATTTTTACAAGGAACGTTTTTCTTTTTAGCATTTTTTTTAGTTTTCCAACAGAACAAATTTTAACTTTTCAAGGACAAAATTTCATTTTAATTATTTTAAATCACATCTCTTACACAAACTTTTGTGTTGGAGCATAGAAATAGACTAAAAAAATGACAGAGGATTCTTGTTCACATAGAAGAATACTAGTTAGAGATATATTAATCTTCAATGTAGATCAAAGAAATAGATTTGGACAAAATTCCTCTGCCCTTTTGGTGCTTTTTTTGTGCCCTAACACTAAAAAATCAAAGTTTAAGGTCAACCCTAAATACTAAACGCTAAACCCTAAATCTTAAAAAATACACCATACACCCAATAATCTAAACCCTGACCTTAAATCATAAACTTAATTTCTTAATGATAGGACATATAGGAGTCACCGAAAATGGACAAACGATTTTTACTCGATTTCCACATTATTGCATATAAAAAAATTTCCTGAGAAAAAGGATTTTTTTAAGTTTTCAAGAATTCAAACCATTCATTGTTGTAATCGAATAGAATTTTTTTGTCCCTTTTTTACTTTTATTTATGCTCACACAATAAAAAATAGGTTCAACGTTAATGTTTAGAGTTTAAAGAATCGTGAGTATGATGTATTTTGTAAGATTTAGAATTTAAAATTTAAAATTATGGCTTAAAATTTAAAAATTTTAATATTTAGACATAAAAAAAACACATAAAAGAATAGAATATTTTTGTGCTTCGTAATCATTAAGTTTACGCATAATTAGCGGTTGGGATCCTCATAGGGCCATGACTCCTACATTATAAATCCCCAGCATGGAATATCATAACTCATCAATCACTTCATTGTTCATAAGTTTATCTTTTGCCTTCTCGAACCTCTCTTAATCGTTGAATTCCAAGCTTTTAGTTTCCAAGTTATGGAGTTGACATTGAGAGCTGTTTTTATTCTAGCAATGATTGCCTACTGCCATTATTTAGCTTTCCCAGCTGATGGAAGATCACTAAAATCAACTGATGAACCAAAGCAAAGCAGCCCAACAGAGAAATCTGACATGCACGGAAATGGCCATGAACCCACAGCCGTCGAAGGTCGGGGTCGACCGAGTTTTGCCCGCCACCGTCCGGGAAGAAAACAAGTACTGCCACCTCCTATGCCAAATAAAAGCTCGGATTTTAGTGTCTCGGATGATGGTTACAAAGATGCTTTTCGACCCACGACACCAGGGAAAAGTCCCGGTGCCGGACATTCAGTCGGAGAAGATGATGAAGAAACTGAACAAAAACCTGCAGGAAGAGTTAGCTCCATTGATGGAAAGCACTCCATTAATGGTGATAAAGAAGATTTCCAACCCACCAAACCAGGGAACAGTCCTGGAGGTGGACACGCTTCTGTGAGCCAAAAATCGAAACCAAATGCCTAGCTTTAACACATTGTTTTGGGTAAATATATTCCAAATCTCGTAAATTGCTTACAGTCATGGATTACAATAATATTCACGTAGGGACTGCATGAGCCCTACAATGGTAGGTTTAAAGGCTTGGATTCGAATTTCAGCTGTAAAAGCATTTCTAGTTTGATGCTATGTACTCTACCATACTCTTTTAAATGTATTTTGTAATAAATTTCATGTACGATTGATATTTTATTAGATGATTGTTGGATATAATAATATAATCTTTGTCACAAACGATATTAGTCCAAGTGGTAAGCAACTTGGTATCGCTTAAGCAGGTCTTGAGTTCGAGGCTTTGTGTATGCAGAAAAACCCTCCTGGGAGGCTCACCCACCAAAACCAGGTGTGCAAGGGTGGTTAGTTTAGATTAGTCATGACAAATATGTGTGGAACCAGTAAGGCAACCAAAAAATATAATATGTCCATGTAATATTTTGAATGAGTTTTATTAAGTAGAGAGATAATTACATTCTCAAACTAAATGTCGGGATTTAAACTCATACAAGATGAGACAACATGAGCATCCGTAATCACTCAGCCAGTTAATGAATCTCAATTAGTTTTAATTTTTTATTGTATTGATCTAGAATATTATTATGTTTAAATATAGAGTTAATTGCACCACATGTCCCCAAACTATGCCACTCATTCTAAATTGGTCCCTAAACTTTTAAACATTCTAATTTCATCCTCAAACTACAACCTTTATTCTAAGTTGGTCCCCAAACTTTTAAGCAATTTAGTTTCACCCTCAAACTATGACTATCATTCTAAATTGGTCCTCGAACTTTTTGAATATTCTCATTTCATTCCCAAATTATCAGTATATGTTAATAATATCTTATGTTAGTAAAATTGTTATAAAAATCATTAATTGTCATGAAACACTGATGTGTATTGTGTAATAATATGATGTGATATAAACGATAATTTGCAGATGAAATTGAAATATTCAAAAAGTGCGGGGACCAATTTAGAATGAGGGTCATAGTTTGAAGATGAAAATAGAATATTCATGTAGCGATGTTTTTTCTCGCTAAAAAAAGAAAGTGTTTTTTTGGAAAATATTTTCTTCCGCGTGGAGTTTTAGAAAACCCGCATTTTATTTAAAATTGGAGTCGCCACCGGCCACTCAAGGTGGACCGGACACCGTAGAAAACCAGAGATTTCAAAATATCGAGTTCGGGAGTCGGTTACGGATGGGGAAGGATTAGCACCCCCACACCGCCCAAAATTGGTACTTTAATAATTACCGCTTTATTAATATTAAATTTTTCGGATTAAAGTGACGATTAAATTAAAATTTGATTATAAGTGCGAGTAAATTTTAAAGGCCCCGTTATTCGAGAGTAAACGTCCAACCACTATCACTACGCCTGATACTGGCCCCGTTTACGCTCGAATAAAAGGGCACCGCATTGACAAAATATATGTTCGTTATGCAAACTTAAAAAACATGACAAATATAAATAAATACCTTGCGATAAATAAATATAAATAAATACTAACATAACATAAATAAAATAATAATCTAAAACATACATACATAACTATTAATTTAACACATAAATAAAAACAAATCTAACATAAATGAAATACTAATCTAAAACATACATACATAACCATTAATTTAACACATAAATAAAAACAAATCTAACATAAATAAAATAATAATCTAAAACATACATACATAAATATTAATCTAACTTATAAATAAAAACATATCTAACATAAATAAAATAATAATCTAAAACATACATACATAAATATTAATCTAACTTATAAATAAAAACATATCTAACATAAATAAAATAATAATCTAAAACATACATACATAAATATTAATCTAACTTATAAATAAAAACATATCTAACATAAATAAAACACTAATATAAAACATAAATTTAAAACATACTAATCTAAAACATAGATAAACATACAAATTAAAAACACAATTTCAAATTAACTATTACTTCGTTAAAATATAAAAATTACAACATAAATAAAAAGGAAAGAAAATATACCTAACTAGGAGTTCGAATGACGAACCCCGACGAAACCCCACCGAGATCTACCACGACCTCTCCAAAAATATTAACTAGATCGGACCTAAAATAGGACCCCGATCGAACCGACTAGGACCGAGGACACTGTCCCAGTCCTGGGCTAGCCGGGGGCTAATGCCCCCTTTATTGGCCAGCCCATGGCCGATTCTTGGCTTGCTGCCATTTCAATCCCCTTTAATTGCCCGTTTCATTACCTATTTATAGGCAAAATCAAAAGGGTGGGGGGAATTTGGGGTGACGTGGAGCATGTTGCTCCACGCATTTTTCCATTTTTTAATTATTATTATTTTTTTTGTTTTTTATTAATTTTATATTAATAATATTACTATTACAACAATACTACAAATACTAAAACCCGGACAAAAATGAGTGATTACAGTTGCCCCTCTTTGCTTGTTCTTGTGAAACGAGAACAAAGCAAAGATCAAAAGCACTCATTTTTGTCTTATCTGGCTGAACTTCTCTCCTTTTGACGCGTGTCTTCCTCCTTTGGTAGATCTTCTTTCTCTTCGGCGTAGGTCTTCTTTCTTGTCTTGATTGATCTACCTTGTCACTTTAGGGAAGCAAAGCCTTCAAAATGGGGGTTGTTTGTTGGGGAAGCCAAACCGAGTTCCACTTGTTACATTATTGATAATAAGTTAACACCTAAAGAGAGTTCGACCCAGCTGCAACACCGACGAAGAGGCAGGGTCTACAAAATTCGATCCAGCTGCAGCACTAACGAGGAGGCAAGACCGATGGATGAAAATTATGATGTCTGATCCAGCTACAACTCTAACGAAGAGGCAGGATCAGAAAACTGACAACTTTTTCCTTTTTTTTGTTTCATTTTTCATATATTTTCTCTTTTTTTCTCTTTTTTTTCTCTTTTTTTTCTTTTTTTCTTTTTTTCTCTTTTTTTTTCTTTTTTTAGATACAACATTGATACAACTAGAAAGTTAGTAAATTTTGACCAAGCTACAACACCGACGAGGAGGCATGGTCTAAAGTTAGTAATGTTGATCCAGCTACAACACCGACGAAGAGACATGATCAAGAGTTAGTGAATTTGGTCTAGCTACAACACCGACGAAGAGGCAAGACCGGAAGTTAGTGAATTAGGTTCAGCTACAACATCGACGAAGAGGCAGAACCGAAAGTAAGATTTGACCAAGCTACAACACCGACGAAGAGGCAAGGCCTGAAGATTTGATCCAGCTACGACACTGACGAAGAGGTAGGATCAGATAGTTGTTCTTTTTTTGTGATCAAGCTACGACTCTGACGAAGAGGCATGATCAGAATTTGGTTGAAAGCTAATTTTTCTTTTTTTTCTTTTTTTTTCATTTTTTGATTTTTTCCTTTTTCTTTTTTCTTTTCTTTTTTCTTTTTCTTTCTTCTATTTTTCTTTGATTTTTTCTTCTTTTTTCTTTTTTTTTTGATTTGTTTTCTAGCTACAACATTAATAAAGAAAACTTGAAAACCAGTAAAGTTGGATCTATCAACGGAGAAACAGAAATATTAACTGGAACCCTACTACACCATCAACGGATAAGTAGGACAGCAGCATCTGGGACCTAGCCACTCCATCAGCGGAGGACTGGATCGGATAATGATGACCTGGAACCGGCTACACCATCAGCGGAGAGCGAGATCGAGAGGACGACGGGAGCTTGGACCCGGCCACTCCATCACGGAGGACCGGATTGGACAATTACGACTGAATCGACTACACCATCAGCGGAGAGCATGATCGAGGGGACGACGAGCTTGGACCCGGTCACTCCATCACGCGGAGGATCGGATTGGACAATGACGACTGGAACCGCTACACCATCACGGAGAGCGAGATCGGATGACGACGTGAGCTTGGACCCGGTCACTCCATCAGCGGAGGATCGATTGGACAATGACGACTGAACCGGCTACACCATCACGGAGAGCGAGGATCGAGAGGACGACGTGAGCTTGGACTCGGTCACCCATCATCGAGGATCGGTTCGGGCGATGAAAGTTGATAAATTCATTTTGATTTTCATTTCATTCATTTTTTCATTTTTCATTTTTTGATTTTTTTCGACTTTTGATTTTTTTTTATTTTTTTCTAATTTTTTTCTGATTTTTTTTTCAACTCTATTTTTTTGGTAATTTTTCTTTTTTCTTGAACTATACAAAGAAATAAGACTTGAGGAAAATTAGGTCTGGTTGCACCGTCAGCAGAGAAACAAGACTTGAATACAAATTTGATCTGTTTGGGGAAAGGTTCGGATCTGTTGCACCATCAACGGAGAAACGAGATCTTCCGGATGTCTATATTGTTGCACCATCAGCGGTAAAACAGAATCTGAAAATTGTTGGCCTATCAACAATGACAAAGGCAAGATCTGGAAAAGGCTACTTCTGTTGCTCTACTGGCGGAGAGGTATGACCTAAAAATAGAAAAACATTAATCAGTAAATATTCACAAAATTTTTCATCATTACCTTTTATTGATGTTTCATCATCCTCTTTGTGTTTGGCCTTCTAAGACTAAGGTTGGTTGTCGTGTTGTTGCCCACACGGTGAGGATGTTCGGTCTCTTTTGAACCCTTTTGTAAGTAAAAATGCATGAATTTTATGCCTAAATGCATGGTGACTTCGTGTGTATGCATAGATGTACGCAAAAAATGATGAATGCAACTAAATGCATGAATGTGATATGATTTTTCTGCCCTCAATGGGATGCCCCGACTCCTCACTGATCATGTCAGGATCTTGGTTTTTTGCATATGACGGTGCCCTAACCTCTTATTGGGTTTGATCATCCTTCTGGGTGCATGCCCCAACATTTTGTCCGTTCTTATACCATCGTCTGAAATTGCTCTTGAAGTTGACACTTTGAGTGCTGATTCTGTTACCCCCTAAGTTGGGTTCATAAATTGTGTGTTGGTTAATGGCAGCTCATTATTATTATTATTATTATTGGATTAGGTGCAGTTTTGCAAACTGTGGTCAAGGATGCAAGAGTTTGTCTAGGCAATGAAGGTTGGACCTTGGCAAAGAATGCCCCTAGATTGAGGTCTTATTAGAGGCACAACATTTGTCAAAGATGTGGTGGGCTGCTTTTGGACATGCCCCAAGATCAGGCTCTTGTAAGAGGCTCTGTAAGGTGCTAGATCGACCAACTTTGTTGTATTTAATGGGGCAACCCAGGGACTAATTTTGAAATTTCAAAATGTATGCATGTAAATGCAAAATGCATGTCTTAGATGTGAAAGTACTGATTCAGAAATGGTTCTCGTGGCTCAACTTCCGAACTCACGGGATTTATTTGCAACTTTGAATATTGTCTTGATATCTAGAGTGCTAGATTTTCTCCCGATGATAATTTTTTCAAATTGAGAACTAGTCACAAATTAGCATTTCATGATGGTAAAATGCAGAAACGAAAAATGTTATAATATGTCATGCAGTGAATGTGCAGATTGAAATTAAAATAATTAAATGAATAAATTAAAGTAGATAAGGTAAAATGAAAGATTTCTGATTGGGCAAATTGCTTGAACCAACACCTTTGTGTCATGCAAAATGCAATGATGTATGCAAAAAAGGGTAAAACAAAAAAGAGAACGAGTCAGTACCGGATAAGATCAATAACACATAAATAGAAGAACAATTTAGATAAGGTAAACAAACAAAACAACCCTATTTACATCCCGTCTAAAACACCTAGGTTATCCGCATGGCTCTAAAAGGGTGGGTTTCTATATGTTCTCACATGCAGTTTTGGTGCTACGAGGTACCCGAATTGTCTTTACTGTCCTCTACTAAGAGTAGCAAGGCCCCCGGTCATCACCCATTATAGGCTCCTTTCAACCAGGTTCAATTCAGGGGGACCCATTCGCTTATACCCATACGAAGGAACGATATCCTCACGAAAGTATAAGGTACTCGAGCCTCGAAGGTACTTGCTAGGCCCATACGGAGAACGATATCTCCACGAAAAGCATTAGCATTTTCCCCACTTAAAAAAAAAACGGGTTTATATGCCATATTTTAAATGCGTTAAAATAAACGTGCAATTATAACGAATGTTACTTTAATAGTCACTTTAATCCGAATTTTCGATATTAATAAAGCGGTAATTATTTGAAAAAAGCTCGACTCTCATTTGTTTTTGAAAAACAAAAATTCCCAAATGAGTCGCCATCCATAGCGATGTTTTTTCTCGCTAAAAAAAGAAAGTGTTTTTTTGGAAAATATTTTCTTCCGCGTGGAGTTTTAGAAAACCCGCATTTTATTTAAAATTGGAGTCGCCACCGGCCACTCAAGGTGGACCGGACACCGTAGAAAACCAGAGATTTCAAAATATCGAGTTCGAGTCGATTACGGATGGGAAGGATTAGCACCCCCACCCCGCCCAAAATTGGTACTTTAATAATTACCGCTTTATTAATATTAAATTTTCCGGATTAAAGTGACGATTAAATTAAAATTTGATTATAAGTGCGAGTAAATTTTAAAGGCCCCGTTATTCGAGAGTAAACGTCCAACCACTACGCCTGATACTGGCCCCGTTTACGCTCGAATAAAAGGGCACCGCATTGACAAAATATATGTTCGTTATGCAAACTTAAAAAACATGACAAATATAAATAAATACCTTGCGATAAATAAATATAAATAAATACTAACATAACATAAATAAAATAATAATCTAAAACATACATACATAACTATTAATTTAACACATAAATAAAAACAAATCTAACATAAATGAAATACTAATCTAAAACATACATACATAACCATTAATTTAACACATAAATAAAAACAAATCTAACATAAATAAAATAATAATCTAAAACATACATACATAAATATTAATCTAACTTATAAATAAAAACATATCTAACATAAATAAAATAATAATCTAAAACATACATACATAAATATTAATCTAACTTATAAATAAAAACATATCTAACATAAATAAAATAATAATCTAAAACATACATACATAAATATTAATCTAACTTATAAATAAAAACATATCTAACATAAATAAAACACTAATATAAAACATAAATTTAAAACATACTAATCTAAAACATAGATAAACATACAAATTAAAAACACAATTTCAAATTAACTATTACTTCGTTAAAATATAAAAATTACAACATAAATAAAAAGGAAAGAAAATATACCTAACTAGGAGTTCGAATGACGAACCCCGATTTAAACCCCACCGAGATCTACCACGACCTCTCCAAAAATATTAACTAGATCGGACCTAAAATAGGACCCCGATCGAACCAGACTAGGGCCGAGGACACCGTCCCAGTCTCTGGGCTAGCCGGGGCTAATGCCCCTTTATTGGCCAGCCCATGGCCGATTCTTGGCTTGCTGCCATTTCAATCCCCTTTAATTGCCCGTTTCATTACCTATTTATAGGCAAAATCAAAAGGGTGGGGGGAATTTGGGGTGACGTGGAGCATGTTGCTCCACGCATTTTTCCATTTTTTAATTATTATTATTTTTTTTGTTTTTTATTAATTTTATATTAATAATATTACTATTACAACAATACTACAAATACTAAAACCCTGGACAAAAATGAGTGATTACATTTGCCCTCTTTTGCTTGTTCTTGTGAAACGAGAACAAAGCAAAGATCAAAAGCACTCATTTTTGTCTTATCTGGCTGAACTTCTCTCCTTTTGACGCGTGTCTTCCTCCTTTGGTAGATCTTCTTTCTCTTCGGCGTAGGTCTTCTTTCTTGTCTTGATTGATCTACCTTGTCACTTTAGGGAAGCAAAGCCTTCAAAATGGGGGTTTTGTTGGGGAAGCCAAACCGAGTTCCACTTGTTACATTATTGATAATAAGTTAACACCTAAAGAGTTCGTTCAACCCACCGCAACACCGCGAAAGAGCGGGGTCTACAAAATTCGATCCAAATGCGACTAACGAGGAGGCAAGACCGATGGATGAAAATTATGATGTCCGACAGCTACAACTCTAACGAAGAGGCGGGATCGAAAAACGACAACTTTTTCCTTTTTTTTGTTTCATTTTTCATATATTTTCTCTTTTTTTCTCTTTTTTTTCTCTTTTTTTTTTTTTTTTTTTTTTTTTTTTTTTTTTTTTTAGATACAACATTGATACAACTAGAAAGTTAGTAAATTTTGACCAAGCTACAACACCGACGAGGAGGCATGGTCTAAAGTTAGTAATGTTGATCCAGCTACACAACAATCGACGAAGAGACATGATCAAGAGTTAGTGAATTTGGTCTAGCTACAACACCGACGAAGAGGCAAGACCGGAAGTTAGTGAATTAGGTTCAGCTACAACATCGACGAAGAGGCGAACCGAAAGTAAGATTTGACCAAGCTACAACACCGACGAAGAGGCAAGGCACAAGATTTGATCCAGCTACGACACGACACCGACGAAGAGGTAGGATCGGATAGTTGTTCTTTTTGTGATCAAGCTACGACTACGACGAAGAGGCATGATCGTAATTTGTTGAAAGCTAATTTTTCTTTTTTTCTTTTTTTTTTTTTTTTTGATTTTTTCCTTTTTCTTTTTTTTTTTTTTTCTTTTTCTTTCTTCTATTTTTCTTTGATTTTTTTCTTTTTTTTTTTTTTTTTTTGATTTGTTTTCTAGCTACAACATTAATAAAGAAAACTTGAAAACCAGATAAAGTTGGATCTATCAACGGAGAAACAAATATTAATCGAACCCTACTACACCATCAACGGATAAGTAGGACAAAGAAAGATCGGACCTAGCCACTCCATCACGGAGGATCGATCGGATAATGATGACTGGAACCGCTACACCATCAGCGGAGAGCGGGATCGAGGGGCGACGGGAGCTTGGACCCGGTCACTCCATCACGGAGGACCGGATTGGACAATTACGACCGAATCGACTACACCATCAGCGAGAGCATGATCGAGGGGGACGAGAGCTTGGACCCGGTCACTCCATCAGCGGAGGAGGACCGATTGGACAATGACGACACGGAACCGCTACACCATCAGCGGAGAGCGAGGATCGATGACGACGTGAGCTTGGACCCGGTCACTCCATCAGCGGAGGACTGGATTGGACAATGACGACCTGGAACCGGCTACACCATCAGCGGAGAGCAGGATCAGAGGACGACGTGAGCTTGGACTCGGTCACTCCATCAGCGGAGGACTGGTTCGGGCGATGAAAGTTGATAAATTCATTTTGATTT
This sequence comes from Hibiscus mutabilis, assembly GCA_019671005.1. Classification (NCBI taxonomy): domain Eukaryota; kingdom Viridiplantae; phylum Streptophyta; class Magnoliopsida; order Malvales; family Malvaceae; genus Hibiscus; species Hibiscus mutabilis. The sequence continues at coordinate 44,424,320 of CM033731.1, forward strand.
TCATTTCATTCATTTTTTCATTTTTCATTTTTTGATTTTTTTTTTTTTTTTTTTTTTTTTTGATTTTTTTATTTTTTTCTAATTTTTTTCTGATTTTTTTCAACTCTATTTTTTTGGTAATTTTTCTTTTTTCTTGAACTATACAAAGAAATAAGACTTGAGGAAAATTAGGTCTGGTTGCACCGTCAGCAGAGAAACAAGACTTGAATACAAATTTGATCTGTTTGGGGAAAGGTTCGGATCTGTTGCACCATCAACGGAGAAACGAGATCTTCCGGATGTCTATATTGTTGCACCATCGTAAAAAAAGAATCTGAAAATTGTTGGCCTATCAACAATGACAAAGGCAAGATCTGAAAAGGCTACTATACATTTGCTCTCAAGGCGAGAGGTATGACCTAAAAATAGAAAAACATTAATCAGTAAATATTCACAAAATTTTTCACTGTTACCTTTTATTGATGTTTCATCATCCTCTTTGTGTTTGGCCTTCTCTAAGACTAAGGTTGGTTGTCGTGTTGTTGCCCACACGGCTGAGGATGTTCGGTCTCTTTTTGAACCCTTTTGTAAGTAAAAATGCATGAATTTTATGCCTAAATGCATGGTGACTTCGGTGTATGCATAGATGTACGCAAAAATGATGAATGCAACTAAATGCATGAATGTGATATGATTTTTCTGGCCCTCAATGGGATGCCCCTGACTCCTCACTGATCATGTCAGGATCTTGGTTTTTTGCATATGACGGTGCCCTAACCTCTTATTGGGTTTGATCATCCTTCTGGGTGCATGCCCCAACATTTTGTCCGTTCTTATACCATCGTCTGAAATTGCTCTTGAAGTTGACACTTTGAGTGCTGATTCTGTTACCCCCTAAGTTGGGTTCATAAATTGTGTGTTGGTTAATGGCAGCTCATTATTATTATTATTATTATTGGATTAGGTGCAGTTTTGCAAACTGTGGTCAAGGATGCAAGAGTTTGTCTAGGCAATGAAGGTTGGACCTTGGCAAAGAATGCCCCTAGATTGAGGTCTTATTAGAGGCACAACATTTGTCAAAGATGTGGTGGGCTGCTTTTGGACATGCCCCAAGATCGCTCTTGTAAGAGGCTCAGTAAGGTGCTAGATCGACCAACTTTGTTGTATTTAATGGGGCAACCTGTGACTAATTTTGAAATTTCAAAATGTATGCATGTAAATGCAAAATGCATGTCTTAGATGTGAAAGTACTGATTCAGAAATGGTTCTCGTGGCTCAACTTCCGAACTCACGGGATTTATTTGCAACTTTGAATATTGTCTTGATATCTAGAGTGCTAGATTTTCTCCCGATGATAATTTTTTCAAATTGAGAACTAGTCACAAATTAGCATTTCATGATGGTAAAATGCAGAAACGAAAAATGTTATAATATGTCATGCAAAGGAATGTGCAGATTGAAATTAAAATAATTAAATGAATAAATTAAAGTAGATAAGGTAAAATGAAAGATTTCTGATTGGGCAAATTGCTTGAACCAACACCTTTGTGTCATGCAAAATGCAATGATGTATGCAAAAAAGGGTAAAACAAAAAAGAGAACGAGTCAAGATCTGGGATAAGATCAATAACACATAAATAGAAGAACAATTTAGATAAGGTAAACAAACAAAACAACCCTATTTACATCCCGTCTAAAACACCTAGGTTATCCGCATGGCTCTAAAAGGGTGGGTTTCTATATGTTCTCACATGCAGTTTTGGTGCTACGAGGTACCCGAATTGTCTTTACTGTCCTCTACTAAGAGTAGCAAGGCCCCCGGTCATCACCCATTATAGGCTCCTTTCAACCAGGTTCAATTCAGGGGGACCCATTCGCTTATACCCATACGAAGGAACGATATCCTCACGAAAGTATAAGGTACTCGAGCCTCGAAGGTACTTGCTAGGCCCATACGGGAGAACGATATCTCCACGAAAGCATTAGCATTTTCCCCCCACTTAAAAACGGGTTTATATGCCATATTTTAAATGCGTTAAAATAAACGTGCAATTATAACGAATGTTACTTTAATAGTCACTTTAATCCGGAATTTTCGATATTAATAAAGCGGTAATTATTTGAAAAAAGCTCGACTCTCATTTGTTTTTGAAAAACAAAAATTCCCCAGCGGAGTCGCCATCTGTAGCGATGTTTTTTCTCGCTAAAAAAAGAAAGTGTTTTTTTGGAAAATATTTTCTTCCGCGTGGAGTTTTAGAAAACCCGCATTTTATTTAAAATTGGAGTCGCCACCGGCCACTCAAGGTGGACCGGACACCGTAGAAAACCAGAGATTTCAAAATATCGAGTTCGGGAGTCGGTTACGGATGGGGAAGGATTAGCACCCCCACCCCGCCCAAAATTGGTACTTTAATAATTACCGCTTTATTAATATTAAATTTTCCGGATTAAAGTGACGATTAAATTAAAATTTGATTATAAGTGCGAGTAAATTTTAAAGGCCCCGTTATTCGAGAGTAAACGTCCAACCACTACGCCTGATACTGGCCCCGTTTACGCTCGAATAAAAGGGCACTGCATTGACAAAATATATGTTCGTTATGCAAACTTAAAAAACATGACAAATATAAATAAATACCTTGCGATAAATAAATATAAATAAATACTAACATAACATAAATAAAATAATAATCTAAAACATACATACATAACTATTAATTTAACACATAAATAAAAACAAATCTAGCATAAATGAAATACTAATCTAAAACATACATACATAACCATTAATTTAACACATAAATAAAAACAAATCTAACATAAATAAAATAATAATCTAAAACATACATACATAAATATTAATCTAACTTATAAATAAAAACATATCTAACATAAATAAAATAATAATCTAAAACATACATACATAAATATTAATCTAACTTATAAATAAAAACATATCTAACATAAATAAAATAATAATCTAAAACATACATACATAAATATTAATCTAACTTATAAATAAAAACATATCTAACATAAATAAAACACTAATATAAAACATAAATTTAAAACATACTAATCTAAAACATAGATAAACATACAAATTAAAAACACAATTTCAAATTAACTATTACTTCGTTAAAATATAAAAATTACAACATAAATAAAAAGGAAAGAAAATATACCTAACTAGGAGTTCGAATGACGAACCCCGACGAAACCCCACCGAGATCTACCACGACCTCTCCAAAAATATTAACTAGATCGGACCTAAAATAGGACCCCGATCGAACCTAGGACCGAGACATCGTCCCGATCCCTGGCTAGCCGGGGCTAATGCCCCCTTTATTGGCCAGCCCATGGCCGATTCTTGGCTTGCTGCCATTTCAATCCCCTTTAATTGCCCGTTTCATTACCTATTTATAGGCAAAATCAAAAGGGTGGGGGGAATTTGGGGTGACGTGGAGCATGTTGCTCCACGCATTTTTCCATTTTTTAATTATTATTATTTTTTTTGTTTTTTATTAATTTTATATTAATAATATTACTATTACAACAATACTACAAATACTAAAACCCGGACAAAAATGAGTGATTACAATTCAAAAGTTTAGGGACCAATTTAAAATGAGGGTCATTGTTTGAGGATGAAATTGGAATATTTAAAAGTTTAAGGACCAATTTAAAATAATGATCATAATTTGGGGACGTGTGGTGCGATTAACTCTTAAATATATTTAACAGTTAAATTTTTTAATAAATAATTAGACTCATTTTAATTTCTGGTGTGCATAATCATTGTGAATAGAGGATGATAGGTACAGATGATATTAAACAAATATGAGTGCAACAAAAAAAAATGGGGTTACATATTAAAATGAATATAAGTAAATTAATTTTATTTGCACATGAATATAGTAGTGCACGGGTGGGCGAGGACCATCAAATGAAGCACATACATATTATATGTAAAGCATTATTTTCCATTTGGGGCAAGAGCAGTCATAAATACAATTGTTGTATCTTTATTACTATAATTAAAATCAATTATTATGATACTCTATACAACAGATGGATTGATATTTAGAATATTTCATACCTACATAAAAATATATATATACTAAAAATATAGAAGTTATACATACATAAATTCAATATACAAAAGATTAAGGGTATATTTCCTAAATACACTCGCTATGTGTGTTTTTACACATCTCATGTGACCCATGTTTGAGTCTCCTTTCAAGCATCTTTACTTCTTTTTTCCCTAACATTTACTTCATTATAAGATATATATATATATATATATATATTATATATAATGGTGCAATTTATATTACTAAGTAGTAGTTGATGTAGTGGTAACAATTTAACTTTTTTTCCCTAGAGGTTCGAGGTTCAAACCCCACTAATGCCACATTTTTTTTCTCTTTAACTTTCCTTTGACCATGTGGTGACACGTGTCACCACTTGATTGGATGAAAATAGATAAATTAAATATTAAATAAATTATATTAAAAATTAAATTAAATTCATCTAATCGGGTGATGTGTCGTTATTTGATTGGTTGATTAATTTTATTTAATTAAATTAAAATTAAGACCAAATTAATATAATAGGTAACTAACATGGACAAAATGTGTATATACAAATATTACTTTAACTGCCACGTCACCTCTCTGTTAGATTTTAATGGCCGGTGGTCAAAATAAGACCAATTAAACAATTCGTTGGTTGCATTTTCAATTTTTATAGTTCAGTGGTCAAAATAGATCATAGCCAATAGTTGGGTGGTCACCCAAATAATTTACCCTATATTTTAATTAATAATTACACAAGTTTAAATTTTAGAATAATATTCTCTTATGCACTTTATTTTTCTACAAGGGAGGGGTGATCATTGGTGTAATTATGCTTGTAATTACTCTTTTCTTCCTTCCGTTTGAATTGAGTTACGAACAGAATTTTTAAAGAGACTCGCTCTTTTAAAAATATATATAATAAAATTGAAGAGTTAATAAATGCAGCAATATATAAAACGAGATGCGACTCCCCTACATTTATTATACTTCTCCTATAAAAAAATTGTAATGCGCATTTCATTTATAATTCCATCGATTACTCGCTATCAAAAAATTAATAATTAAATCAATTATCACCCCTTCTCTAAAGAATCAAAGAGTGTATTTGGAGTTTCCGATTACACTCAATTCAACAGGGTCTACAAACTATAATAATTATTCAAATGATCAAATATACCACAACTGTAAAATTCCACCCCAATGCAACTGCACAGTAGCTTTTCAAACGCACCTTACAAATATCTCTAATCAAATTTTCATTTCCATTTATTTTTAGTAAATTATTAAAATGAACTCATTAATGTTGTTAGTGACTTCATAATTAATATACATTAAATATATTGTTAAATTCAATTATTAGTTTATATGACTACATTAAAGGAATAATCATGGACGGAACCACATGGGTGGGGTGGGCCAATTGCCTTCTCACCCTAAATTTATTTTTACCTTTGTTCTTATATATAATCAATTTTAAAAGAATTAGATTATTTATGAATTTGACCCTCTACTTTTAAACATTTATGTTTTATCCCCAACCTCAAATCTTAGTTTCATTCCTAAGAATAATGAAATTGATATTTCAAGTTAACTTATGAATTGGAAATTTTAATTAATCTTCCTAAAAAAATATGATTCAAATGTTATTTAAAATTCGATTCACAATTATGTCTTTTATTTCGTATATTTTAAAAGTACACACTCAATTATTCTAACAAAAACAAGTTTATTGTTTTGTCAAAAGAAAACTACAATTCTACCCACATAATTCATCTATAAAAAGACTTTATATAAATATATGGATTATTATTCTATACATTGGTGGTAGAAAACAAAGTTTTCATACGCGGGGTTATTTAGGTGTTTAGAGTTTTAGTTTAGGGTTTAAAGGTTAGAAGCTTAGGTGGTAGGGTTTAGAATTTAGGGTTCATGGTTAGAATTTAGGGTTTAGGTTTTGATGTTAGAGTTTTAGGGTCAGAATTTTAGATTTTGGCTTGAAAATAGGCATGTTTGTGTGAATTTTTTTACACTGACAGTGTATAAAATATTCACCCTAAATAGGCCTGTAAACGAACCGAACAAACACGAACGAAGTATGTTCATGTTCGTTTGTTTAATTTTAACTGAACAAATGAACGAACACGAACAACTAAGCGAATATAATTTCTTGTTTGTGTTCATTTGTTAAGGAATGTAGCTTGTCCGTGTTCGTTCATTTAAATGATAAACGAACGTAAACGAACACAAACGAACGTGCATAAAATGACATATGTGAATAAATTTAAACGAACATAAATGAACGAACATATGTGAATAAATTTATTTTTTAAAAATATAATACTTTTGTTATGAAAAATAATAAATATAAATGGATATATGTGAATAAATTTAAAAGAACGAACATAAATGAACGGATTACCGAACGTTCACGGACATAAATGAACGAACAAACTCTTTGTTTGTGTTCGTTCATTTAATTAAACGAACAGAAAATCTTGTTCATATTCGTTCGTTTGATAAATAAACGGACATAAACAAACTTCCCGTCGAACGATTCACGAACGGTTCGTTGAACATTTGGTTCGTTTACAACCCTAATCCTAAATATATACTGAATCAAGTAAAAAATTTATCATGTATATTATTTTTTAAAATTTTATATTAAATCGTAATTGTAGGGTTAAATTAAGAAATCAAGAAAACCAAAATCCAATACAAATAGTAGTCCTCGGTTCGGTTCAAATATTAGCTAAGTGTATTCGATTTTTGGTTCTTAAATTAAAAAAATGCAATAAAACAGATTTTTTATTATTTAATATACATTTGTTTCATAATATAATATAAATTAGAGGAAATAACTTGTATAAAAATTATATATTTAAAAATTATAAAACCAGTGAACCAAGCGAATAAGAACCGTCGAAATACAATTCGGGTCAATTTAAATATCTTTAGTATTTTGATTCAACTTTTTAAAAGATAAAATAAAATACTTTAGGCTAATCATATATTTTTCCGAGATTCAGTACTTGGCCGAGTGATTAAAGATACTCATGATGTTTTATCTTATATGAGGTTGAATCATATTATCCTATTTTATATAGAATTAAATCCTGATATTTATTTTAAAAATGTAAATATCTTTCTACCCAATAAAAAAATTATATGTTTTTCTAAAAAACTATTTAAACTTACACTATAAATCTAGAAAAAAAAAATCAAATTATTAAAAGTTTTTATACTCATTTTACTATCTATATTCATGACTACTTTAATATTCAAAACTCTGGTATATTACAGCCCCCCGGCCCGAGGTTTCTTTACAGAGCATGCACAACAGCAGCTAGCTGGGCAAAACTACATGTATTAATTAGTTGTTTTTTTCTTGAACAGTTATTTAATATAATAGTACTTGGAAATAAACAGCCGCAAATCTTTTAAACAAGATCCCATGGAATCTTGTACGGTATCAGCTTATTTGCAAAGTCTCCTCCAACTTTGATCAAAGAAATCAGTAATGAATATTATCATCGATCTTTAAAAAGTCTCCTCCAACTTTGATCAAAGAAGTCAGTAATGAATATTATCATCGATCTTTAAAACCCCTTTAGGCTTTTGGGTGGGTCATGGCAGTGGTGGGCAAAATTTAATTCGATTCAAAAAAATTAAATTATTCGACTATATTCGATGTAAAAATACTTAACTCGTCTTGATTCTACTAAAAAAAATTAAATAAAGTTTAAGTTTTAAAATGAAAATTTGAATAACTCAAAATTTTTAATAATTAGTAGATCAAATTTTAAATTCGAGTAAGTCTCTCAATTCTGGCTGAAATATATAAGTATTACATATGAAAAAAATATGAAGAAACGTATATGTGTATTGTACATGGTTATAGAGAACCTTTTAAACTGGAATTAATTAGTACCGTAATATTATAAATGCATACAATTAAATTAGAACAAAAACTTGAACTCGATTCGACTCAAGAATTTTAAATAAAGTTTGAGTGATAAAATATGACTCTCTAACTCGAATAACTTAAAATTTTTTTGACTTAACTCGATCGAATGACCACTCTAGTAATGGGGCGCCTCCTAAAAAAAGTTTAAAACGACAGATGGAATCCCCCCACTCCTCGGGGCATGGCCTGTCAAGCTCAGACAACTTTAACCAAAAGCCTCTCCATGTGCGACCCTTTTAGCCATTTGTAGGCAGCACTACTCTTTCAGAGCTTTGGTGGCTTGGCGTTCGTGAATTGAGATTCTTGGGCTGGAATAGAATCTAGCTCCTACCTGCTAGTGCTCCATGTACATGCTTGAGTTTTAAAATTACAGCCAGTTGTTGGGACAAAAATGTATAAAAAACTTGTTATCACGTGCTTTCTGTGATTTTACTATTACCAACTTGATCATTTTCTCCTTAAAAGAAAAGGGCTTGCTCTTCAAACCCAGAAAAACTACACATTCGTAAATCACTAGGCAAGGGGCCTTGATTCTCTTTCTTTCTTCAAACAATAGTGATTGTTAGCTGATAAAACGGTAAAAAATTTACTCAAAATGTAAAGCTTGTGCAAATATCATGCATTCAAAATTAGTATTGACATGGGATCACCGATTGGATTCAAATCCTAAAATCACTTACATTGACGTGAATTAACTATGATATTTGAGAGCCAACTTGTTCCCGTCTCTCTGGCTTGTAGTAATTTTTTTTTATTCTTCTACCCTTTTTATGCTCTATAAATAGCATAATCACATAAACATTGCAATCAAGCCATAGCTTCTCCCCTACAGCATTGTAGCCTAGTTCATAAGAGTAGAGCTCACGCTCAGAACTCAGAAGCCCTAGCTATGGCCAATTTCAGATGTAAATGTTTGTTTTTTCTAATGATACTTCTTATTTTCTCCCACGAAGCACTTCTCTTTTCCGAGGGAAGAAGCTTGAAACTGAAGAATAAACTAGAGAAAATGGATTTATTATTGAGCCCCGATGGAAAGACCGTTCATGCAAGACCAACCATGAAGACTGTAGGCAATATCGCAAATCCCTTCCACCATGTTTTCAGGTCCTTGGAACAATATGTAAACGCATTTCGACCCACGACCCCCGGACATAGCCCTGGCGTCGGCCATTCCATCCAGCACTAAGATATTTGTAATTGTTGTAGCCATGCATTTCATCTTCTTTTCCTTTTCCAGTATCCTGTAGTGTTGCTTGTACTTGTACCTTTACAATAATCTTAATAAAAAGATTGCTGCTAATTTAGGCCTCTCTGCATTGCTTGTTCTTAACCATAATCCCCAAGTGTCCTACTTTAAAAGTTTAATCAATAAATATAGCTTATATATAACTCAATATTACAACTAATTGGTAATATTATTGTAAAACGTATATTAAGTTAATTAATTTCTTTGTTAAATTAATTTCTAAAAGAGGAAGTTGGTTAATAATGTATAGTACTGTATTTAGGGTTATTGTTCTAGGGCAGAAACATTAAAGTGAAATAAGATATATTTATGTAAATCATTGTTATTTTCTCTCAAAATGTGGGACTCAACCATATGCATGGCCCATGCAACTTCTTTATATATTTCTCGTTGGATGTTTCATTTTTTGTTGATGTGTTGTTTAGTTTGTAGATGGGTGTGTAATGAATAATCCTTTGTTTTTTTATGCTTTTATGTATGTTCCAACACTAAAATTTATATTTAAGGTTTATGGTTAGAGTTTATGAGTTAGAGTTTAGGATGTAATGTTTAGGGTTTATGATTTAGAATTAGGGTGTAGAGTTTAGATTTTTAGTGTTGGGATATAATATAGGGACTCTAAAAAGGGACAAAAGATTTTTGTTCGTGTGGAACTAGCTACATCGGTGTTGGTTTTAATTCTCTCGTGTTTCGCTGTGATGGTGGAACAAAAGTCATTTGTCCCTTTTTGGTGTCTTCATGTATTTCCCAAAAATAAAAAACAAAACCCTATACTCTAACCCTAAATTCTAAACCCTAAACCATACAACCTACACCCTAAACTCAATTTTTTGACATATATAGAGACATAGAAAAGGGACAAACGATTTCTGTTCGTGATGGGTGTAGTCCCTGAAGAAATTTTTTTTCACCTTTGTCCCCCTATTTAAATTTTTTTAAAAAATTAGTTTATTTATGAATTTGCCCCCTCCACTTTCAAACATTTATAGTTTGCCCCCCAACTCCAATTCCTGGCTCTGTCCCTGGGTGTAGTGTTGGATACTTGGTTCCTAAGTTGTTAGAGTCAATTATATTTGTGTTAATAAATTAATACATTGTTACTGACCGAATATTATCTTAATTAATACCATTATTGTTATAACATATATGAAGATATGAGTTAAATATGTTTAAGGACATTATCCCGCAATGTACTCGTACCAAGTCATCATTCAAATTTTCTATATTTCAAACCATATTTATATATGCATTAAAACCCCATAGATTAGTTCTGTTTTTAAAATAGTCCAAAAGAAAGTACTCACTCTTTTCTTTTTTAAAAATTAATCAGAAAAAAGAACAAGAAATTAAACTGACCCTTGAACTCGTTCAATAGTTGAGGAGGGGAAATTTGGTGATGAACTGATAATGAATGAACCATGCACGATTTATTCTCCCAGCTGACAGCTTTTGTCTTTGCAAGCTAGCTGTGAAAGTCTTCACATTGTCTGGTTTTTAATATTATAATTACTTTGTTGATCACAGTTCACATGTACCTTAAATTTCTAATCGATTCTTCCTTGATTTTTGGGGGATTCCACAGTACACTTTGAATGTTTAAGCAGCCTCGCCCTCACATGGCTGTTAACCTAGAGCATTCTATAGTAGCATATACTTTTATTTTTAATCTCTCGGAGAACAGCATTCTCAAATTTATATTTCTTTTCCATTTTAATCGATATGAATAAAGGCTATGAAATGACAAGAAAACCAAACGTCAAGAAACAATTGCATTGCATTCCATTTTTTCTTTGCCCTGAACAATCCAGATCGACCCGTGTCATACACTTGATTTTGGTGGGTGAGTCTCCAACGTGAATTTTCTGCACACACAATGCCTCAAACTCCAAACTTGCTTAAACAATACCAAACTGCTTACCAGTTGTATCAACCCGTTGATTAATGCAATACTCTTATTAACATATCACATGTAGGTGTTATTATTTTGTATGATGTCAAAATTGAGCAATTAATAATTTTGATTTATTGATACTGCAATATATCAAATAATCTAAAATTCCTTCAACTAGAGATCATTTAAAACTTAAGCCTTTTATCAACAATATTTAGAGCAAGTGGTTAAAGTTCTCAATTAACACCCTCATCTCTTCCCTGGGTTGTAGGTTCAAAACCTGTTAAGAGCACGTTCCCCCTTCCCCTACCCTAAATAGAAATTATTAAGAAAACTTAAATCTTTTAAATTCAAGGCTTTCTAAATATTTTTTTAATAAAGAGAGGAAAGATCGGCAGCCAAGGCTTTTTAAATATTATAATAACAATAACACAAATTGAACTAAGATTCTATCAATAACTAATACTCTTATATTTAATTTAAACTAACTTTTTAAACATTAAAAACTGTAGAATATAAAGTGGGCCATTGGCGGCTACCCTCCGCAAGCTAAGGAGATCCCATACTTTAGAGGGAGGGAATAGAAGGGCAAAAAATACAGGTACACAAACATTAAAAAATTAATTTTTAAATTTTAATATTAAATTTTAAATTATAAACACTAAATTTTAAAAAATACACTATGCCTTAAATTTTTTAAACTCTAACCTTAAACTTTAGTCATAGATCTTAAATCTACGTTCTTAGTGTAGGCATAAATAAAGGCACCAAACAAACTTAGGAGGTTTTTATTTGGGAGTTGAATACCTTTTCTTTTTCTTTCTTTTAATGATCCCGTTGGGGCCGAGGTCGAGCCACCAGCCATACCCTTTTAAAACCTTAAATAACCGCACAAGCTTTATTGTGCCTACTACAGTTGTAAAGTCGATGTGTCCCGCGGGCAGCCTTTAAACAATAACAAATGGTCCAAAGCAGCAACGAACCGGCCAAATAAACAGTGCTGTCTAGTGGAAATTGTTAGTGGGTAGGCGCATGCTTGCAAAGAACGAGGGTCCAAGTACAAATCTCTGCCATTTTTTAAACCATGGCTACTCAACCTTTGAGCCCTTTCAAGGGTATGAAGGATCGGCAAAATCAATGCAGTCGACAACCAAAGTCCATAGAGAAAGAGCTGAACCTGATCTTGCCTTTTCACCTGTTTTTTTAATAGGTACGTCGTCCTAGGTTTTTATAACCCTTTTTAGGTTAGGAATATGGAATATGGAATATGGAAGAATGATTTATATATACTTAGGTCAATCACACAAACGCATTAGTGGGATAGTTGATGTCTTGATGATAGATTAATATATTTTTTTACGTAAAAGTTACGGTATAAACCGAAGAAATAAATACTGCTACATTTTATTTATTTATTTTTAGTTGTATTATTTTGAAGTTCTGAAGTGCATGAGTGTCGGAGTGTGGACATAGTTAATTTATAGTAATAAGGTTTTTTTGCAGATGGATGTTTTTAAAACATTAATTAAAATATTATTTTACATTAAATGGGTAAAAGCATTGTACATGTCTCTGTATTATAACACGGTCCATTTATCATTAATTTATCTTTCCTGTTCACGAGAGTTTGGGCTAAACATTAATATATTCCGTCCTATTGGAGCATATGGGGGCAAGAAGAATATAACCAAACATGCCATACTTGCGATGTGTATTAATATTTCTGGTTCATGAGAGTTAGGGCTGAACATTAATATAAGCAGTCCAATTACTCCATATACTTTCTCTTTCTCCAACTGGTGTGGAAGTGGAAGGTCTCATGCACATGGCCTATGTCTCTCACACTTTTGAATAGTATACTGAAACTTGCCCCACAAAAGGCTTTAAATACCACACTTCTCACTAAATCCCTTAAACCAGCTTGCTCATAAATCTCTTAGGTTTTACTTTCCTTTGCATAAAAATGGCAAGTTTTAGGGCTCTTCCTTGTTTTGGTAATCTGTCAGGAAATATTTGTTCGAGGCAGGCATTTAAGGAGTAAGCCATCGTGCAAGAAATGCTCAAGGCAACGACATGACAACACTACTTTTAAGGTACCAGAGAATGGAAATCATGGCATCGGTTCGGGTCAAGAGCGAAGCAGCAAGGTGGATAATATCGATGATTTCCGACCAACAGCACCGGGTCATAGTCCGGGTGCGGGTCACTCCGTTCAGACTTGAACATTCTATTGAACATCCTCAGTCGCCCAACTATGGCTATTCTAATGGCCGAGTCGAGTGCTGATTTTTTTTTTTGAGGAAGAGTCGAGTGTTAGTTGGTTATTCTTCCTTCTTTTATAAAACCCATAAAATCTATTCATCAAAAGCTTTACCTAAACCAATAAAATCTATATTTTGTTTCGTTTTTCGACCTAAAATTATTTCAATTCCGTTACCGTGGGTGAAAGCTGAGTATCCTAACCAACTAGACTACAACAGATTGCTCTATGCTTTGTTTCGTTAAAAGAGACAAATTGATTAATGAATTAATGATGCACCAGTTATTAATAAGATGCATACAGGACAATTAATTAGTAATAAGGGATGCATGAGTTTCGTGTATAACATAATACTTTATTTCTGACTAAAATATAATGGACCACTTCCAAATAAATACAACACCCTATGTCCTATGAAGATTGTTCTTTATTTATTTTTTTGGTTAATTTTTTTAATTTGATTCATAATTATTTAAAACTTATTATTATAAAAATATGAAAAAATATATTTTAAAATTTTTTGATCAAGTAGTTTTTAAAATAAAATATAATTATTTAAAATATTTAATATAATTATAGTCAAAGTTTAAAAATATTTCCAGTCTCACGCTTACTCAGGATGGAGGAAGTCTCATTGCCAATGCTAGTGAGTATCGAAGCTTAGTTGGAGCATTATTGTATGCTTGTCACACTAGACCCGACATAGTATACAATGTCAACAAGCTTGTCCAATTTATGCACTCTTCATGTGAACATCATCTAGCATGAGTGAAAAGAGTGCTAAGGTACCCAAATGGGACTCTTGATGATGGGTTACAGTTCTCTTCTTCTAAGATGGCTTGCAAGCTGACAGCATTTGCAGACGCAGATTGGGGTGGAAGTCTTGATGACAACTGATCAGTGTTAGGCAATTGTGTATATTTAGGGGGAAACTTGGTAGCATGGACTTCCAAGAAACAGAAAACTGTATCTCGGTCTACCACAGAAGCCGAGTATAGGAGTCCTGCAGATGCAACATTAGAGGTAACATGGCTGGAGGCATTGCTAACAGATATGGGAGTTGAACAACATGATATACCGGTTATTTGGAGTGACAATTCCAGTGCTATTGCAATGAGTGCCAACCCTGTTTATCATTCCAAGACCAAGCATGTTGAGTTAGATGTCCACTTTGTTCGAGAGAAGGTGGCTGCTAATAGGTTACGAGTCAACTACGTTCCTACAGCACATCAGATTGCCGATGGTCTCACTAAACCACCGTCAAAGAGCTACTTTCAAGGGTTTCGACAAAAGCTCTGTGTCTTGTCTGGAGAAGAAGTGGAGAACAGAAGAATCAGGGAGAATGTTGTGTGTAATCTGAAAAGTTACTCAATTAAGGAAAGTAGTTAGAGCTAACAGACTTAGTCAATTTATAGTCAGTTAGGCACTCTCATGTACCCTATATAAGCAATGCTCGTGTATTGAGTAAAGGCAGTGTGTTTGTGAATGAGAAATCAATTTCCTCTTTTCAATATGTTTTCCTAATAACGATTAAATTAAGGAAATGATTTGATGCACTGGTGGTGGAAAATGAAGTTTTTCACAAGTGGTGCATTTTTAAAGTTTAGGGTTAGGATTTTAAGGTTTAAAGTTAGGATTTTAGGGTTTATGGTTAGTTTTAAGGTTAGAGTTTAGATTTTAGGGTTTGGTTTTTAATGTGTATGATTTATTGCCCCTAAAATAACACATGACATTATTTGAAGCCTGCTTATGAAAATAAAAAATTCCACTGACATCAAATATTAACCCTTAAATTAAAATCAAAAGTTTATGTAAATCATTCGAGAGAACAAATTTTGTGTATATAAAAAATATCCATAAAAAATACATATGTAATTTTGAAAATGTTTATTTATAAAAAAATATTTGTTAACTTTATAATACTATGAAGATATATAAAATATTTTAATTTTACGTTAGACTAATATGAATATAAACGACCACTGATCCATAATCTAAGAAATTGAGGAAAGTGCATGAATAATCTAATTGCAAATCAAAAGATATTTATAAAAAAATAGTTGCATGTTCAAATGGCCGTTGAGATATGCAGTTGGGCCTAGGTCCTAAGAATCGCCGTGGTAGGGGACGAGGCAAAATGGCCCAATTCACATTCAAATCTCGATAATCTCCTCTTTTCCCCATATTTATATAAAAATAAATCAGTTTTTACTAATTTTTTAAATATTATTAAAAGTGTGTTTTTTTTTATTTTAAGTATTTATTGTTTTTGCCTTAAACTGACGTGAAAAGTTAAACGCTCTTTTTGGATATAATGTTTGAAAGTTAAAAACATGTTAATTTAATTTATATTAAAAATAGTATATTATCATAATGCATTAAATATAAAATTTAAATACTTTTAAACAATTATTATAAATTGTTTGTAAAAAATAATTTGAATATTTTAAATACTAAACTCAGCTATTAGAATTAAGGTATTTACTTGGTGTAGAAGCTGAAAAAGTGCTTTCTCCTTATAATGATTCTGAGCATTGAATGAACAGAGATCTTGAGACAATGATGTAGACAAGACAGGATAGGGTTTTGTTTGGAGCCAGAAAACAGAGCAAACATTAGGACAAGTTTATTGTGAACCAAACTGTAGTTATGTGGGAATTTCCGGGGACCATCTTCTGTCAAAAGTTCCATTTTCTTCGATGGTGGTCTCTGACTCTCCTATGTAATGTGTGAAATTCTGAGTCTGGCTTGTTCCTCACTGAACCGGGAACCAGTCTGTTAGCAGGTTCTGTCTTGGTGCATGGTCATCTCCATGGTGGTCCAGTTTTGTAGGTGCCCGTTTGGCTTTTTGGACCACGACTACAGCCAACTGGGAAAGTGATCCATCGGGCTTTTCCTTTTTGTGGTCCTCTCTCTGTCCCATATACCAGCTGATTTGGCTGCTGTAATAATAATGTTCCTATATGTATTTGTTTAAAGAGATTCACTATATGCATTTGTTCCTCACTTAAAAGAGTTGCAGAGCTATGGGGGAGAATGCAAATCGGTGCAAGGATTGTGAGAAGGTGACAATTCTAATACCAGCAGAGCATATTGAGAGGTTATAGAAGTTGAAGTAGATGCGATCGTGTACAAGGTGAGAGTTATGGAGATTGGTTTTTCAGACATCCCAAAGCATGTTGCAACGTCGAAGAAAGAAGGAGAAGCTACACGCCGGAGCAGCTACAGTCAAGCAGAATCCTCGTCAGGGTCAGTCGCCGGAAAAGATAAATTGTCTGTAATTGAGAAGGATATGAGCTGAGGTTAAAACGTCTCTTGTACTAAAGTATATAGTGAATCTCTTTAAACAAGCTGCAAAGATAAAATTTTGATTCAAATTGCGTAAACAAATTTATGTGTCCTCTATTTACTCTTTTTATGTTAAGTGTGTTTGCTAGTAGTGCTCACTTACTGGACCACACCTCTACAAAGCTACACTCTTTCATTTCGATGTGTTTGCTTAATTGACCCAAACGACAAACATATACCAACAAATATGATCTTTCTATAAGATAATGAATTTGAATTTTGAGATCATTTTAAAAATTTATCAAAAATTAATTGACAAACAAATTAAGGAAATCATAGTAAATATAAAATCCTTTATATTATTTTCAATCGGGCATCTTTACAATGTCTTGTGAATTGAAGGAGAAAACACTTTTTAAGCCTAACTCGTCTAATTTTATAAAAATTAGAGGGCTTATACTATAATTAAGAAAGTATATCATCTTTTTCATCTAAGTACTTAAAGTGTTTTTTTGTCAAAATATGTACCTAAAATATATTTTTGGTCAAAATAAGTACAAAAAATATACTTTAAGTATTTATTTAGATAAAAAAAATACTTTAAATACTTATTTTATCCAAAAATACTTTAAGTACTTCGATAAAAAATGTGATATATTTTATGTACTTACTTTTCGATATAAGCCAAATTAGAGTTTCAATGATAGTTTAAAACACCGATTGTGTGTTTCTAGTATCCACGTACTACAAAAAGCGATATAAAAAAGTGTTGGGAGATATTTAACATCCAATTCTTTATTAGTCTCGTAACCCAATGACACATCATTTGGTACATCGGATGTAAAACAAGTGTATTGTATTAAATAATATTTGTGTATTAAAAAAATAAATGAAAGGTGATTGTTATTACATCAAGATGTTTGGTTGTGAAATTTATGATAAAGTTAAAATATAAGTATTATGTATGAATGTACCCTTAAAATTCTAGCTTCATATTTTTCTCTTGTTTTGACATTGATTATTATATTATTTTTAAGGTTTATAGTTTAGAGTTTAGGGTTTGGAGTTGATAGTTTAAGGTTTATAGATCAAAGTTTATGGTTTGTGGTTTTTAGGGTTCATGGTTTATGTGTTTGAATTTAGGGTTTGGAGTTTATGGTTTAGGGTTTATGGTTTGATGTTCATTATTTATGGTTTAAGGTTTGACATTTGAAGTTTGGGGTTCATGGTTTTAGGGGTTGATGTTTATTGTTTATGGTTTAGAGTTTGTGGTTTGAGGTTTAGGGTTTAGAGTTTATGTTCCATTATTTGGTGTTTGAGTTTAGGGTTTAAGGTTTATGTTTCAGGGTTTAAGGTTCAAGGTTTGGTGTTTGGGGTTTATTATTTATGGTTAGAGTTTGTGGTTTAGGGTTAAGTGTAATGTTTAGGGTTTAGGGGTTAATAATTATAGTTTAGGGTTTAGGGTTGGGTATGAGGATCATTTTTAGGGTTTAGGATTAGTATATTTACAATGATGTAAATACATGAAAAATAGTATGAGGGTATAAGTGACAAAACTGACGTAAAACTAGCGTGTTAAATAAGGATGAAAATTGTTTGCCCCTAAATATGCCCCTTTCTATGCCCCACATTAAAAATTAGGTTTAAGATTTAGGGTTTGTGGTTATTGTTAGGGCTTAGGGTTAGGGTATAGGGAATTAAGAGTATGGTGTATTTTTCATGGTTTAGGGTTTAAGGTTTACGATTTAGTGTTAGGGTATATGGAATTGAGGATATGGTGTATTTTTATAGTGTAGGGCTTAAGGTTTAAGATTTGGAATTTAGGGTTAGGGTTCATAATTTAATATTTTTAGTGTTTTTATGTGTGAGGCATAAAAAGAGACATACTTAGGGGCATATGATTTTTGTTCGTTAAATAAACATCACCTCCACCTCGTGATAAATATCACCCAACTTGCGTATAAAATAATATGTCGTATTAAATTTCACTTCTACCAAACGCACGTATAAAAGTAAGTTTCGTAAGAGGGATTATTAAATAATACAACACTGCAATTACAACCCAACCAAACGAGACGTGAGTGTTTTCTGAAGAAAAAACTAAATTTAATAATTGATTTTTTTTTTACAAAACTTAAATCTAATCCTACCTAGAGGGGAGGGAAGGAAGTAGTGCTTCTAGTGAGTCTAGAAGTCATGACCTAAAGGAATATAAGATTTACGAACCATAATACAAATAATTAAAAGAGAAAACTACCTATTTAATATCCCACATATTCTCGTGTTTCTATTTTGGTACCCCAACTATTTTTTTGGCAAATGGTAGCTAACGTTACATCTTTGTTCTGTTTTGGTACTCCAATCGTTTAAAATTAGCAGAGATGGTGATGTGGCCTGGTATAATCACAATTTTATTCCAAAACACTTGTATATTTTATCAATTTAGTCCCAAATCCATCCAATTTAAACATCATCTTAACTTTTGGGGTAAAATTGCAAATTACCCATTTTATTTTTCTTTCCAACAAAATTGTTCAACTTTTTAGGGGTTTGGGGATTAGGTTTAGGGGTTAGGGTTTGTGTTTTAAGGGTTATAGTCATCCTCCCTTGTCCTAGCCCTATCAGTTAGTCGTTGTAGCCTCATCGTCGCCTTAAATCGCGGTTGTTCAATGTAAATGACGGATGTGCAATTTGCAAAATGCAGGGGAAATTCGATCGAGGATTAGGAAGAGGTGAAGGTCAGACGGTAAGGGTGAAAATTAAGAGAGTTGTCGACAATGATGAAGTGCAAACGGTCGTCGGTGATCGGTGGTGTGAGTTAGGGTTGATGGAAAAAGAGGCGTTAGGGTTTTCGAAGAAGAAGAAAGGAAGAAAAAAAAGGAAAATTTACAGTTTTAATCTAAATATTTTAGATGATGATTAAAATGATATAGTTATGACCAAATTGATAGAAATATACAAGTCTTATGGGCTAAAATTAATACTATCCCAATTAAAAATGAGTCACATCATCATCTCCATTAAATTTTAACGGTCGGGTAACAAAACAGAATAAAAACGTAACTTTATGTACCATTTTGCAAAAGAAAATAGTTGAGGTACCAAAACAGAAATAGATAGGGACATGTAGTTTTCCCTTTAAAATTGTTAATACGTCAAAACTTACATAGAATCACATAGTAAATAAGATATGAATACACAAAGTAGCACCTGAAAAGCCTGTTTGTTCTTCCAATGGATGGTCTCCTTTGGAGAGATAAAACCTTATCTTTTTGCATGTGGATCTGCTAAAGCCCTTTGTTTTTCATAGGCTTTGGATCAAACTTCACCATTTGTTCCCACTTCTTCTACATTCAACCTCATTCACCCTTACCCAGAGACCAAATTATTCATAGGTTGGGAAGGGTTATGATATCTCAATTTTTGGTATCATACTATTTTAAGTCTTTTTTTTAGTTTAAATATTAGTTAAATAGGATTTTTATTCTTCCCAATTTTTTTAGAATTATATGCTTAATAGATTATTATTCTTTAGGTGCTTATTCCCTACAATGGCAGCGGAAACAAAAAGCTTCAACAAACACCTTAATTCTAGGTTTATGAGGTTTAGAATTTAGGTTTATGGGTTAAAACGTAAATTTCTAATCATATTACCCTAACTTTTAATCATTAAATTCTAACCACAATCCCTAAACCAAATATATAAACCCTGAAATAAAGCGTTTGTGAAAACTCTTTATTTCTACCGCCAGTGTATTGAATACAAATTCTTATTCTTTTGTTATAAAACAATTTAACAACTGTTAATATTTGATTGTAACTCTGCTCCGCTGTCAACCTTAGCATTTCCTCCACCCCAAATTCCAAAGTGTCTCTCACCTTATTCACCTTCTTTGGGACCACCAGCAAAGAAAGAAGTAATATTAAATGAAGTGGTGGTTTGAGAATATTGGGACCATCCCATCTCTTGCTTTATTTTAAAGGCTTTAAACAACTCAAGACTTACCTTTCTTAGTTTTAGACTTTAGTTGTTTTCCTCTTCTTTTGTTTATTCTTATGGATCTTTGGGGACTAAATTACTAAGAAAATGGTTTGGACCTTAAGATTTGTAAGGTATACCAATCTATTAACTTGTGCACTTAAAATTATTGGTGACCAATCTTAGACACATTTATGTGTTAAGAAGTTAACATTTCATTTAAATTCTAATAGCTTAAGTTCCAAAATTATTTATTTCTTCAATTAATTCTTATTTGCCCAACACAAAATAGAATAATAGACTTTAAATCATTTTTTTCACGTTTTATTATATTTCAGATAGGTTTATAATTATTTAATATCATATTTATATTGTGTGTCTAAAACTAGAATTACTAGATATTGGATTGGTTGGTGAATGGCTGTGCTTGAAAGAACATGACCACTCACGTGCTTCTGCTACTAAAAACAATCATTCATTCAATTCAATCCATGCACCATTTGTACACCAATTACTAATTATTTGTTTAATATATATTTTTTATATAATAATGCCTTTGGGAATGTGTCTCTCAAACTTTTACTTTAAAGCTGCTTACCTTTTCTTTTCTATAATTAATCCATGTAAAATCAAGGTGTGTACAGAATAACATTAAATATAATATGATTAAACAATGTTAATATTATGTATTAACGAGCAAATATATTTAGTCGGTTGGCTAAATTGTTCATCTTTGTTCCCTCATATTTTTTAGGTCGTGTATTATAGACTCACTAGAAGTACTCACATTCTTTTCCTTAGAGTACCCCTTCTCCTCCCCTCCAAGTAGGATTAGGGTTAAATTTAAGATTTATAAAAAAAAACCATGTCTTAACGTCGAAGTGTGTTTCTATATTAATATACAATTTTCCAAGTAAACGATTAAACACTTGATAAGTAATGTCTAAATTTTGGTTTTTTCGTTCTTTCTTTTTACATGAATAAAATATTATTTATTATAAGGTGGTCTATATTTATTTAACAAATTAGATTAATGAAAAACGTAAGAAAACATCCAAATTAAATATCAAATGGATGAATTATAATGTGGTTTATATATCAATATCGAAGTAACCCAAAAGCAAAGGACCTGCGCATCAGTTTGAAACAGGTTCCCTTCGTCATTAATTGACACGTTGGTTGCTTAGTTAGAAAGCCAATTTATTTATGGCTTTATATAAAAATAAGTGTCTGACTAATTTTATATGTTTAAATTACTTTTTAGTAAAAATATATATAAGTAGTTAACTGACGTTAAAAAATTATTGATCAATCAAAACATGACACTTGACATGTTTATTTTTTTTAAAAAAATTTAAATAAAAAATTTTACCCCAAATTTTTAATTTTTCAGAAAATCCCAAAGCTCCCCAAATTTGACATACAAGTCCTCAAATCCCTAAAATATCTCAAACCCAAACACTTAAATCATCACTGCTTCTGCCACTGATCACCGACCCTGAGCCCACCCCTTCGGCCACCTGACCTAGCCAATCATTTCCCCCAATGTGTCGTCACCATAAACGACAAATGACGTGTCAGCCGAACGTCAAACGTGAAATCAACGCTCGGTTGGCACATCATTCGTTCGTTTTCGGCAACGACATGTTGGGGAAAATGACCGGTTAGGTCTGACGATCGAAGGGGTGTGCTAAGGGGTGGCGGAAGCGACGACAATTTGGGGGTTTGGGGACTGTTTTTTTGTGAACTTTGGAAAATTTAAAGATTTTCTGAAAAATTAAAAATTTTGGAGTTTTTTTTCAAAAAAACAAATTATTGACATGTGTCAAACATTGATTGGATAATAGATTTTTTTAAACAGTCTTTAACAATCAGACAACTAAAATTGTAATAGTGTAAACGTTAGGCACTTATTTTTATCAAGAATAGTTTAAACACCTAAAGTTAACAAGATGTATAGTTTAGGCACTTGTTTGTATATTAGGCATTTACTTATTATAGTGGATAAATGAAACAAATATAAAATAATAGCGCTGTAAACGAACTAAACGTTCAATGAATCGTTCATGAACCGTTTGGCGGGAATTTTGTTTATGTTCATTTTTTTATTAAAAGAACGAACATAACGAACATGAACAAGATTTTCTGTTCGTTTAATTAAATGAACGAACACGAACAAAGGGCTCGTTCGTTTATTTACGTTCGTGAACGTTCGGTAATTCGTTAATTTACGTTCATTTAAATTTATTAACATATATCCATTTATATTTATTATTTTTCATAACAAAAGTATTATACTTAAAAAAAGTATTCACATACGTTCGTTCATTTATGTTCGTTTAAATTTATTCATATATGTCCTTTTATGTTCATTCATTTGTGTTCGTTTACGTTCGTTTATCATTTTAACGAACAAGCTACATTCCTTAACAAACGAACACGAACAATAAATTATGTTCGTTTAGTTGTTCGTGTTCGTTTATTTGTTTGATTAAAATTAAACGAACTAACATGAATATACCATCGTTCGTGTTCGTTCGGTTCGTTTACAGACCTATAAAATAATAATTATTTGATTCATCATGATGTATTTTTAACTTTAGATATGGGTTAGGAAAGCATTTACTTATTTTTTACCTAAAGAATTATTTAGGGATCTAATACTTAAAAACACTAATTCTCGATTTAACACTTATTTCTAGAACTCGTCTGGCTGGTATGACATATTCTGTAAAATATTATTTTTAATAGAACTTGTCATTTTGAGATGATGAATTTCGTAAAATATTATTTTATAATATTTTTGAGTGTCAGAATTGAATGAGTTCCATAAAAAAACTCATTAAAAATTAAAAAAAGCTTCAAACACGTCATACCAATATGATCGGTTCTATAAAACCTATTAAAAAACCAAAAACTCGTCATATTAGCTATACGAGTTTGAAAAATGAATATCAAAATAAAAAATAATTTTTTAATTTTAAATCCATAAATATTATTAAAAATTGAATATTTGCGTAAAAGTGCCTCTATTTAGATCAGGGTAGTTTTGCAATACATATTAGTTTAAGGTTAAAAAATGATAAGTTTCGAAATTTGTCTAAACAACTTAAAATATTATACTTTTTATAATATTTTAGGTTGATTTTTTCATAATTTTTCTCAAGTTTAAAATCTTAAAAAAAACTTATTAAAAAAAGCTAACCTAAAATGTTATAAAAATATAACATTTTAGATTACTATTAGAAAATTGTCGTTTTTAATCTTAATTAAGCTATCGTTTTTAGAAATTTTTTCCATTTAGATCAGTGACATACATATTAAATTCTTTTATATAGAATAGTTTGAAGCACTATATAAAGAAAAGAGAAGATGACAAAAGTCTCTCTCTCATGATCTCATAAAGAAGCCGATGAACTGAACATTGAAGAAGAAGAATAAGAAAGTGTGGTAAGCCAGTGAATGGCTCTTGTCTTCACCCTATCACTTCTTCAATGCTAAACACATATCTTGTTTTTATTAAAAATAAATAAATAATCCCATTAAGATATTATCAATAATAAATAATCATATATGTATTCAATATATTTTTGTTTTGTTTTTATCCATCTGTTACGCTATTCTTGGATTCAATAACGATTTTAAGCTCCAATCCTCGTCGTTTTCTTTTCTCTTTTCAACACTCTTATATTAATATTTTATAATAATACAAAGCTTTGATTCCCTTTTTTTCAGTATATAAATAAACAAAAACTTGCAATGTATAAAAACCATGTACATGCAGCCATTAGTGTTTCTACCGGTCGCTTTACTTTCAAATTTTCCCGCTCTGCAACTTAGAAATAAACAAAGGGTATTCAAAGAAACTCCTTTTCTTTACCATTTTATTTCGTTTCGGAGTAGTTTCAATGGCGATTGCTTTGTTTTCTCACTTTTTTCTTTCTTTCTTTTGCTTGCATTTCATCTTTCAGGTGATGGGAACATTATTATTATTATTATTAGTAAAAGTGTAGATATTGTTGGGTTGTTTTATTTTTGGATTTTGATTCTTTAAATCGAAAGGAAAAGGAAAAACAAAAAGAGAAGATGAATACAAGAGCCCGCACCGCTCTTCGGTCCATGAAAGCTCCTTTAAATCATTACAGAAACAACAATAAAGTAACTTCTCTTTTCCCTTTTCCCTCTTTTTTTTTTTACTTTAATTTGATTTTACAAGATCTGGGTTTTTGTTAACTGATGGTTTGAATGTCCAAAGACCGATTATTTGGGGATTAAAAGTTGAAACTTTGAAGAAAATTTGGTTTGAACATTTTGGAATTGTTTTTAATTTGATATATACCATTGCTTGTGTCATAAAAAGAGAAGTAGGGAAGCACTTTTGATCCAAAAATCTGAAGTGTGACATTACACTTGTCTCAAGAAAGGAATAGTGTCTTCTTCAAGCTTCTTTCTTTTACTTATCTCTTTGTATAAACCTTTTTTCTTCACTGAAATTTACCATTTTTTTGCATTTGGATTATACAAAGAAGGAGAAGATGGAGAAGGGTCAGGGAAGTAGAACACTTGGTACCAGCAAAGCTGTGACAAATAGGAGAAGATCAAATAGGGAAAGGAAAATAGCCTTATTACAAGATGTAACCAAATATAATACACTGTTTTAGTCTATTCAATTGATTTTCTCTTAGTTTTTTCTTGCATTTTTTTAACTAATTTGAGATGTTATTGGTATGATTTGCAGGTTGATAAGCTAAAGAGGAAGCTTAAACATGAAGAGAATGTGCATAGAGCTTTGGAGAGAGCTTTTACTAGACCTTTAGGGGCACTTCCTAGGCTTCCTCCTTACCTACCTCCATACGTAAGTCTAACTTAACTGCATGCTACATTAGGGTAGGAAAAGTTCTGGTACTTGAAAATTGGAAATTTTTACATGTTTTTATGTGAAGTGTGAATTGCTTTTCTTTTCTGAGGGGTTTTCAGATACTAGAGTTACTTGCTGAGGTAGCTGTTTTGGAAGAGGAAGTTGTTTGTCTTGAAGATCAAGTAGTGAGTTTTAGGCAAGGCCTCTATCAAGAGGCTGTCTATGCATCTTCCAAGAGGAATGTGGAGAATTCGAATGAATTCACCATAAAGGAATCTCCGGCTCGAAGTACTAAACACCAGCGCTCAAAGTCTTTGTCCGTAAACGAGACGAGTCCAGTACCAACCATTTCCAGGACTCAACCATCTCTTTCCAGAAGTGTTTCAAGCAGAAAGTTATTGCTTCCGGATAATATTCATGATCGATTCGGACAGTGCTTTAACAGGCCGACAAATGGGAGATATGGTTCCACAAAATCCAATTCTGCTTCTGGAGATGTCAGAGGAAAAGAAAACCAATCATTTGCCAATGCTTTGAAGGATAAACAATCTCCAGATAAGAAAGTTTCCAACATTGCCACTCCAGTAAAGAGACTTCCAACCAAGCTTGAATCAGCAGACAAATGTTTGGATCCTCTTAAGGTGCAGGTATGTACTGTTTTCTGGTTAAAAGAAGTCATTCTTCACTTCACTGCGTTTTTATTAATTGTGGGATTTTTTCTGTCCAGCTAGATAGTAGATTAGCAAACCAGGAAAGCGCAGACGGAAGCCCTTCCAGTTCTTCAGATGATAAAATGTTAGAAGCTGATTTTACACCAAACAAAATATCTGAGGAAATTGTAAGGTGTTTGTTTAGCATTCTTGCAAGGTTGAGCACCTCAAAAGATAAGGCCGTAGAATCCAGGACTTCACCTACAGAAAGCGAATCCCAAGACCCTTATGGTATCTGTTCGGATTCGAAAAGTAGAGATATTGGCCCCTATAAACATCTTTGTGCAATTGAAGCAAAAACAATTGACCTAAACCGGAGTACAAATGCTTTGTTTCTAATCCATAAACTAAAGTAAGGTCTTGGGTTGGTTTCTCTTCCATAATATGTTAATTGTGACATTTCTACTCAGCCTATGTGATTATGATTTCAGGTTTCTACTCGGGAAGCTAGCCTCTGTCAACTTAGATGGTCTCAGCTACCAGCAGAAGCTTGCATTTTGGATAAACACTTGTAATTTCTGTATGATGAATGTAAGAATGTTGTTTTGATTAAGATTTTAATACACTCCGGGATCAAGATAAGTTTGTCTATCTTAATATGCAATGTGTCTGTTAGGCAATTTTGGAGGATGGGGTTCCTGAGTTTCCTGAAACAGTTGTAGCACTAATGCAAAAGGTATGTTTCATCCATATTTCATATTGTGTTCCATTTAGCTTTTGGACACTTTGACTTAAAATTTGTCTATGTTTATGGTGCCCCAGGCTACAATAGTTGTGGGAGGACACTTGCTAAATGCAATAACAATTGAGCATTTTATATTAAGACTGCCTTTCCATTTGAAATTTGCAAGTATAAAACATTGTTCTTCTTTCTTGTATATTTATTTTTGCAGGGGAGAGTATTGAATTCATCCATAATTTTTTTTTTGTTTTAAAAAAATGATATTGCTAACTGGAAATTTATTCCTTTTCTCTCTTTCTATTGAAGACCTGTCCTAAAGCAGCGAAAAATGATGAGGAGAAAGCACGCAACATGTTTGGTCTCGACTGGTCCGAACCCTTGGTTACATTTGCTCTTGCATGTGGAAGCTGGTCATCTCCTGCTGTAAGTTTGCTTTGAAATCGATCTCCTTTCGTAGATAGTCGGAAACATTCATAGTTAAATAACCAATCCTCTATGCAAATGAATATAATTTTGGGTTCATTCCTTAAGTTCTGAAATGCCGGTTTTGGTAATGAAGGTGAGAGTATACACGGCGGCTTGTGTCGAAGAAGAGTTGGAAACAGCAAAGAGAGACTACCTGCAGGCAGCAGTGGGGATGTCGGGAACAAATAAGTTAACGATTCCGAAGCTTTTGGATTGGTATATGCTCGACTTTGCAAAGGATTTGGAATCGTTGCTGGATTGGATTTGCCTGCAGCTGCCGAATGAAGCGAGGAAAGAAGCAGTGAAATGCTTGGAGGGAAAAGGGAAAGAGCCCCTATCACAGCTTGTGCAACTAATGCCTTACGATTTCACATTCAGACTGCATTTACACCGTTGAGGATTATGTTTTGATTGCTTTGGCCAGCAAAAGAGTTGATGGATTTGGGGTTGGTGACTACTACTAAATATTAATACTTAGACACTGTTGAAGTACATATGTAATCTAGCATCTGTACAAAAAATGAAAGGGGAATATCCGGTTTTACTTGAAAAGTGTTTATGGGTTTTGGTGATTGGTGATTGGTTCATTGAACATTATTTTTCTGTTTCGATTTTCCCAGGGCGTTTGGTTGTGAAGGGAGGGTGTTTTTTTTAAACTTACCAATTGACGTATAATTTACCATGAAATGGTTCACAAAATGGTTCCTTTAATTTCTCTTGATAGGTCTCTTTTAATTTATTATTTTCAAAACTTATAAAATCACCATCCTTTATGATATTTTTCTTCAAAATAATGGTGCTGGAAAATATTTAGCAAGGATGTGTCTTTATATATATATATATATATATATATATATATATATATATAGGAAAAAACTTTGATACACAGGCCGTGTAAACTTTAGTTTACACATGTCTTTTAGTTTTAGGGGTTAGGGTTTTAATTTAAGGTTTAAGTTATAGAGTTTAGAATTTAAGGTTAGTGTTTAAAATTTAAGGTTTAGAGAGTGGGGATTAGTTTTTTAGGATTAGGGTTAAAAATTTAGGATTTGAGTTTTTATAGTGTAAATACACAGGCTTGTGTAAAATTAATTTTACACAACCTGTGTATCAAAGTTTTACCCACATATATATATATATATATATATATATATATATATATATATATATATATATATATATATATATATATATATATATATTGGTTTTTATTTTTTGATCTGTGACATCAAAATGTAAAATAATTTTACACAACCTTTATATAAAATCTAAAACCCTAACACCTTAAATTCTAAACCTTAAACTCTAACCTTAAATTCTAAACCCTATAACTTAAACCCCTAAACTTTAAACTCTAAACTAAACCCCTAACCCCTAAACTTTAAACTTTAAACTAAACCCATAAATTTAAAAAGCATGTATAAACTTTAATTTACACAGATTGTGTATCAAACTTTTTCTCATATATATTCAACATTTATAGGAGTCAAGGTCTACGTAAATAAAAATCTATAGTCAAACCTCAACGGTTATGGATTTGAATCAAGTGAGAGTTCTTATGTAACCTTAAACTAATCTCATTACGGCTTATGGATGAAGTGGGGAGGGGAGTTGAGAATGAAAGTAATCGGTCAGTGTGGGATATTTAAACAAATTTCAATTAAATCTTAATAAATTCAAGTAGTTGGGGGTTCATAAATAAATTCACGTGGATCTTCACATATTCAATGTCAAGGATCAATTAACATTAAAAAAATATAAAACTTACTAATAATTAATTTCCGGAAGAAGGCAATAAAAAAGTGTTTATACAAATGCATGTTTTTATAGTAAAGAATATGGGCCAACAAAACAGCGGGTAATGTGAAACTTGATGTAGTCAACAAAACAATCAATTTATTCCATAGATTGTTTCTTCATCACGCGCACTATATGGTTTTTAATGAAACCAAAGCACCAATCAAAGGGCATGGAAAATGGCATATCTGAAAATTATTGGGAACTGGCATTTTTCGTTTACAAGGTCATTTAGTTCCTAACTAATGAAAATATCATTGTGAAGTTACATATATTACAATAGATGATGGTTCCAAGTCGCACAACTAACAAATGAGGCTGATCCGAAAAAGAAAAAAAACGACTCGAAAAAAAGAATATACACGAATTAAAAGAAAAATTATAGATATACCTGGTGGCCCCAGCAAGATTCTCAATGGTGATGGAACTCGACTTTCAAAAGGAAGATCGGTGTCGAGGCATCTGGCTATAGGAGGAAAACAGCCCGACATCAAGGATGGGCTTCCAGGAGAGTCTGATGGATTATAGAAATGACATATATGATCTCAGCCAAATGGAGAAGGAACTGGGCCAGCCCCTCCAAGAGCATCTGATCTTTTAATACTTCCCATACCACAGATGATGCATCCAGGAGATGAGAGCGCGGAAAATTTGGCCCCACAAAGATCACAGACATCGTACCCAATAGTAGACAGACGGCTGAGAGTGGCAGAACAGAACTGAGAAGGATCCTCCAGTGGATCAATGGATTTGTTGGTTAATCCCCTCTGGACACAAATGTCAATCAGGCTCCTCAATTCCTCTTGCTTACCGGGAGGTGCCTTAGACAGGAGAAGTTCAAGCATCTGCTTTGCATAAGCATAGTTCTGAACATCCATATTTCGTTTTATGGCAGTGCGGATGCAATTTATTCAGTGCTTTGCCTGTAGAGGCAAAGAACCTAGATGTCTGGATAGTCTAGCCATCTCATCTTTTGCACTGAGTGCTCTTGGGCCTTGAACTTTCTGCAATCTCAGAATTTCCTGCAGGAGAGCCAAAGCTATAAATATTGTCATGAAAAACAAATTTATGTTTCCAACTATAGCATTAAGGTCGAGGCTAGGGGCAATTAAATGGGCATCAGCCACAACCCTTTAGACACTAACTTCAGAATTTATGAATAGTCATTAGTCAGTCTCATAATTAGCATAAAATACTCAGCTTGTCAAGATCAAAACTGAATTACACGTCATGAACAATGGCCCATGTAACCCAGACTAAGTACATTCTTGTTCCGTAGAGATCACAGATAAGTTCATTATATGATCTCTAGCACCATGAATGCAATAAAAAGACTATTGAATTACCCTGATGAGAAACACTAAAAACAACTAAATCTAAAAGAAAAATGCTTGTTATTTTTCCTCGGATGCCTGACTCAAGTTCTAATACATTTGGTGCCCGGAAAACAATGACGTACCTGAAGAAGGGTTGCAGCTATATTGTATTGAGCACAGATAGTAGCTTGAGCTTTAATATCAGCTCCACGGGAGTTATCCTTAGCCAGTGCCAGAAAAGCTTCATCAAAACAGGATAATGAATCTGGGAGTTGATTCTGCTCAAGGTGAGCAAGTCCAGTCTTAAAACATATGGAAGCTGCAGCCCCACGTGGAACCTATCAAGAGAGTAAATATGGTAAATGGAAGAATAAAGGAAGTTATTAATAAACAAATCTCCAGAGAATGACAGTAGTAAGGTGCCAAGTTACAAGGACAGATTATTGGTACAAAACCAAATCGCTTAAACGAACCTTTATTCCAAATGCTGTTAGAAATTATTTCTTTTCCCATGGCAATAAAGCAACTTTAAGTTATTAGGCACAGACAGCTATGCTATTAAGCACAAAATGCAAGTGCATCCCAGAATCAGAAATGAAAAGGAACAGATAAAAAAATAACATAATGTACATATTCACCTGTCCAGGGCGCACAGATGCTGGAGCAGGTTCAGAGGAAGTAGGTTTTCCAGAATCTGCAGAGTTTGGAACTCCAAGAGCACTAAGGTCGAGAGGCTGTGTTGATAGCGGCATCTGAGATGGCTGAACTTGAGGCTGTGGCATGCCAGCAGGTGCAGCTGTGTATTGAGGAGGAACGCCACCACCAGGAAGTGCAAAAGACTCGGGAGGAATTGGTAGTTCAGCAGACTGAGGTGGAACCCCACCACCAGGGAGACCAATATCAGCTGAAGGCGCATTTACACGATCAGGTGGTACCTTTCCACCAACTTCAACATTTTGAGAAGTTTGTTCCAACTTTGAAAGATAAGTTCCAGGAGGAGGCAAAGAAGCTGCAACCTGGAGGGATGGTCTTGTGTTCTGGAAAAAGTCTTCTGGTATAGGCCCAGCAGCAGTCCCCACACCTTTGGTTGCTGGAGCTGATTGTGATGCCAATGCAGGTTGTACCCATGAGTCAGTGCCAAAGAGATCTCCAGCGGCAGACACTGTAGGATTAGTCACAGAAGCACTGGCAGCAGGATACGGCTGCTGTTGACTCTGACCAAGATCCTGAGAAATGCCAGTCAATGATTTTGTCCTGGCTCTACGTAGGCCCAAGCCATCACCAAGTCGCTTGGTTGCTTCTTTAATCTTATTGACATCCACGGCGCCTGAAGTTGGCTTGTCGCGTATCCTGATCTGCAACTTCTTAGTTTTTGATATTCCTTCCTCATCACTGCTGCTACCATCAGCCATGCCATACATTGTTTTCTTAAATTCTTCTGCAGCTTTAGCCTGTTCATCAGCAGCAGTGGAACTTTGATTTGTTCTGATTAAAGTTTCCAGACCCATCAATGAACCAGCCTTGGTTTCACCACCTGGAACTCCCTTAGAACTATCTACAGATTGAGCCATAGAAGTATGTTCTCCATTTGGCTTACTTTCACCTACTACAGGTATAACCAAACTACCTTCCTTTACTTGAACAATGTTCCCTCTTCCTTTGATTGAACCAAGGTAAACACCAATATGATCTGTGATAATTGATGGAATGGCACCATCATCAGTCTTCATGTATGGCATAACTTCTGCAGCAAGCTCCCATTGAGGTATACTCTTTAAGTTCGTAGGGGTCTTGATTTCCCAGTTCCCACCACCCCATTCATGTCCCTTAGGGACCATACTTTCAGCAGCAAAGTTGGCAAAAATTCCTTGTGTCCAACCGCTTGAGCGGATTCGTAAAATCCTTTCACAATATCGCCTCAATTCCGAATCAGCACCTTCTTCCTCAAGCCTCTGTGCAAGAGGCCGCATTGCACTGCGGTTGAGGTGGCATAGAAACAGGTCTAGCATGCTTTCATAGTCTGCTATAACTTCAAAAGTTTCCTTTGCACTGTCAAACTGACAATACCTGCAGTTCAAAATTTGAGTATAGTCAAAGCAAAAAATGGCACCATATAATGACAATGCGTTTTAAGGCTCAATAATGTTAATGGTTATAAGATCAGAAGATTCCTATGTAATGCTATTCATAAAGAGACTGCTATCTACTCGACCATTGAAAAATAAGATTATTGACTAGTTCGTTAAAATCATTTACAAAACCAAGAAACACAGCAGTGACAGATTAAAGTCGTCGGCTGTGATTACTTACCTTATGCAGGCATATCCCAATTGGCGGAACCGGTGGAACAAATGAGAGGTTGGTGGACATTTTGGATAATCTCTAGAACGCACAAACTCATCTTTCAGTACAGATAAAGCAGTAGCAAAACGGAGTGCTTTGATTGCATATTGTCCCCACAGCACCTAAGTTTGTTTTATAGCAAGTTCAGAACCAAAAGTAAAAGGGTAATGCAATGTAAACATAAAACATAATTGTTGATCTGTTAGATTATCCGATAGAGTTAGAGTCCTTATGTAAATAGTAGTTTAAATTAAAGTTTAAAGATAGAGTTAGAGTCCTCATGTAAATAGTAGTTTAAATTAAAGTTTACTTCCTAAAAAATAGAGTTAGATGTCTTGTGTACTTAGGACTCCTAATTGTAACTAAAGTCCAATACTTGAGTCTATAAATTCACTGTAAAGGGATGTAATTTTTTGAAAATATTCAATAACAAAAAATCAATTCTGTTTTCTTCTTTTTTTCTACAGAAACTTAAATTCTGCTTTATTTTTCTGCGTTAATTAGTTTTTCCTAAAGCTAGAAAATTGCTTTTCTACATGGTATCAGTCTAACATCGATCCTAGTTAGAATTCTTAATGGGATCCCCTTCGACAACCTTTGAGATGCTGTCCATAGCAGATTTAGCCCTCGTGGAGGATACAAGCATACAGAATACTTGTTCTCCTACTGCACTTTTTTCTACCAAAGGTGCATCAGCATGGATCATCGACTCTGGAGCATCTGATCACATGACAGGTAACAGGGAATTATTCCTTAGTTTTTCAGATTCATCTTGTACAAGTTCTATTAAAACAGCCGATGACTCTTTCTCTCCTATCAAAGGAAGTGGCTCAGTCCTCATTAACGATAATTTGTTGCTTGAAGATGTTTTGTTTGTGCCTAATCTCGCCTGCAATCTCCTCTCTGTTAGTAAACTCTCCAAGAATTTTAAGTGTTCATTACAATTTACTGAATCTGGTTGTTTTTTGCAGGCAATGAATTCGAGGAAGATGCTTGGCACTGCTAGCTTGCAAAATGGTCTCTATGTCCTCGGAAATCAACCATCTACCCTACCAAATACTTCTTGCTCTTTGACTTCTTTAGGGCAAATTGATAATATAATGTTATGGCATTTTAGGTTAGGGCATCCTAATTTTCATTATCTTGCTAAATTATTCCCTGAATTATTTGTTAATAGAAAACCAAGTTCTTTTAAATGCCATATATGTCCTCTCGCTAAACAGACAAAAGCATCCTATTTACCATCTTCCTACAAACCTTCCCAACCTTTTTCATTAATTCATAGTGATGTTTGGGGTCCTTCTCGAGTGAAGAATGTAACTGGTAGTAGGTGGTTTGTCACTTTTATTGATGATCATAGTAGAACAACTTGGGCATATTTGTTAAGGGATAAATCAAAGTAGCCTCTGTTTTGAGAAATTTTACAATACGGTTGAAACCCAATTTGGAAGTAAAATTCAGATCTTCAAATCTGATAATGGGAGTGAATATTTTACCAAGTCCTTGGGGAATTTTTTAACAAAAAAGGGATTGTTCAACTTAGCACTTGTGTGGATACACCACAACAAAATGGGGTTGCAAAAAGGAAAAATAGGCATTTGTTGGAGGTAACTAGGTCTTTGATGTTCACTAGTAATATTCTTAAGTATTTGTGGGGTGAGGCTTTGTTAACTGCAACCTATCTCATTAATCGAATGCCCAGTAAGGTTTTGCAATACAGAACACCTAGAGCTGTTTTTTTGGAGAGTTACCCCAATTTTAAACCTCTGTCCTCTATTCTCCCTTTCAAAGTTTTTGGTTGCACTGTGTTTGTGAAAGATTATGTTCCCTCTAGGTCAAAACTTGACCCCAGATCCTTGAAGTGTGTCATGGTCGGGTATTCTTCACTTAAGAAGGGCTACAAATGTTATCATCCTCCTTCTCAGAAATTTTTTACTTCCTTGGCTCTCACCTTTTTTGAACAGAAACCTTATTTCCCTGTGGCTGCAAATCAGGGGGAGAATTGTGATGTTTTTCAGCCTCCTACCAATCAAGTTTATCCTTCTATACCTTCAGAGTTATTACCTACTAATAATCCTTTGTTATTTGAACCTCATACTCCTTTAAACCCTTTTACTTCTTCACCTATTATTACACCTACAACTTCCCATCCTTCACCTATTGTTACTACTCCTCAGAATTCACCCAAACCTTCCTCACAAACCCCTCAGCCTCCTAAGCAATTGAAAGTTTATACCAGAAAACAGAAAACTATTCCAGAGACTGTTTTGCAATCTGACACTTGCCGAGAATTGGACTTGAATTCAGTTGCCAATGAAAATGATGGAGGTAATGTTCTAGCCGAGATTCCCTCTCATTTACTTGAGTTTGATTATTTGCCTATTGCTAAAAGGAAATGGGTAAGACAATGTACAAAACACCCCATTCAGAGGTATGTTGCTTATGGTAATCTAATGCCATCATTTAAGGCTTTTACAGCTTGCTTAGATAAAGAACAGATACCTAACACTATTGAGGAGGCTCTAAAAGATTCTAAGTGGAGAAGGGCTGTTAAAGAGGAGATTGAAGCACTTGAAAAGAATGATACTTGGACCATTACAGATCTTCCGCAAGGCAAGAAACCAATCTGATGCAAATGGGTGTTCTCCATAAAATACAACTCTGATGGCAGTATACAGAGGTATAAAGCATGGTTGGTGGCCAAGGGTTTTACTCAAACTTATGGAATTGATTATAATGAGACCTTTGCTCCTGTAGCTAAACTAAATACAGTTAGAGTTCTCTTAAGCTTGGCTGTAAACAAGGACTGGAAGCTTCATCAACTTGACATTAAGAATGCCTTTCTTAATGGAAAATTGGAAGAAGAAGTGTACATGAGAGTGCCTTCGGGCTTGAAGTCAGTAAAAGGAGATCAGAAAGTTTGCAGACTTAATAAATCCATCTATGGTTTGAAGCAGTCACCTAGAGCCTGGTTTGACAGATTCACCAAGGTGATTTTAGAAAATGGATACAAACAATCCTTGGCAGATCACACTCTCTTCATTAAGGTAACCTCTAGCAATAAAAGGGTTATTTTAATAGTATATGTGGATGACATTATTCTGATAGGTGATGATGATGAAGAGATAAGTCACTTGAAAGGGTTGTTAAATACACAGTTTGAAACAAAAGACCTAGGAAAGCTCAGATACTTTCTAGGCATAGAGGTTGCTAGGTCGAGCAAAGGTCTAGTGATAAACCAGAGAAAATATGCTCTTGATCTACTTAACGAAGTAGGAATGTTGGGATGCAAACCGGTTGATACTCTCGTGGAAGCAGGCTTAAAATTCAATAGAGAGGACACAAGCCCTAAAGCTGATAAGGGTAAATTTTAGAGGTTAGTGGGAAAATTGATTTATTTGTCATTAACCAGACCAGACATTGCTTTTCCAGTTAATATTATCAGTCAACACATGATTGATCCAAGGGAAGATCACATGGAAGCTGCAATTAGAATTTTGAGATACTTGAAAGGGACACCAAGGCATGAATTGCTATTTAAAAAAGACTCAAGAAAGGACTGTTCAGATTTATTCGTATTCAAGTTGGGCAAACGAATCGATGAAAAGGAGATCAACTAGTGGTTACTGCTCCTTTGTTTGGGGAAATCTAGTAACCTGGAGGAGTACGAAACAAACAGTTGTATCTAGAAGCAGTGCTGAAGCAGAATATAGGGCTTTAGCATTGGGAATGTGTGAAGGAATTTGGTTGTTAAAGCTATTGAAGGAGCTAAATGTGAACCAAGAGGAGAAGTTTGAGATTTTTGTGATAATCACCCCACCATACAAATTGCTCAAATCCAGTCCACCATGATAGGACTAAACATGTGGAGATTGACAGCATTTTATCTCCAGAAAAGATTACTAGTGGGACAGCTTCTTTATCTTATGTTCCTATAGAAGAACAAGTGGCAGATGTACTTACAAAAGCACTACCAAAAGCTTCTTTCGACAAGTTTCTATTCAAGTTGGGATTATACAACGTATATTATCCAACTTGAGGGGGAGTGTTAGATTATCCGATAGAGTTAGAGTCCTTATGTAAATAGTAATTTAAATTAAAGTTTAAAGATAGAGTTAGAGTCCTCATGTAAATAGTAGTTTAAATTAAAGTTTACTTCCTAAAAGATAGAGTTAGATGTCTTGTGTACTTAGGACTCCTAATTGTAACTAAAGTTCAATACTTGAGTCTATAAATTCACTGTAAAGGGATGTAATTTTTTGAAAATATTCAATAACAGAAAATCAATTCTGTTTTCTTCTTCTTTTCTGCAGAAACTTAAATTCTGCTTTATTTTTATGCGTTAATTAGTTTTTCCTAAAGCTAGAGAATTGCTTTTCTACATGATCTACCTGAGTGAATTGTGGACCTGCTTGGGATAATGATACTGCAAGAGCACCACAAACAGGAGGACCTCTAGCTAGAATATCAAGAGATCGGGGAGTGATACGTAAGCTGTCAAACCTTAAAAAAGGTAAAATATATAGAAGTCAGATGCCAAGTTTCATGCACTAATCCACTTTGCTATAGCTAATGAAAAGATAAAAACGATAAAAATGCTACATTTTACCCATAAATATGAGCAAGACTTCAATCATCTGAGTAACATTAGGCAAAAAACATGAAAAATAAACAAAGCGATAGTCAAAAAACCTTGATGTTATTTGGTATAGTGTTTCAGAAAGGTCATGCTTCAGCTCAAAGTTTTGTTGCATGGTAGCAAAACCAATAAGAAGAGGTTCAAGAAGCCCGACAAGGCAACTCTTAATCTCAACCTCCTTTTGTCCAGGACTTATATCTGTAGGGTTAGCTAGCTACAACCGATCATTTAGAGCCCCAATCAGAAAGTTGCATTTGATACAATACAATGGTGTAAAAATAAATTGGGAAAAAGAATACAAACCTGCATTTGGCATTGTTATGGAGAGACAGTCCTCACCTTCCCATCCCATCCTAAAATACAAACTGCAGTTACAGTAGAAAAAAGAAGCGCGGGTCCAACCCACAAAAGGGATCTAAAGTGCACATGAGTTAAAGTAAAACAAATTTATTCATCTTGACTAGATACATGGCATGCAAATATTAGTACAAGGATGCATGCAAATATATACAAGACGAACCATGTATTGTTGATAAAAGAACTTTCTTTCCTTAACACAAAGAGGCTGAATTTAATTGGTCAAGTCCTGAAAAATATATTTAGCTTGGGCAAAACACGAGTGTAAATCCATGGGGAAAATGGTACAAAGGAGCAAAACAGATATGAGAAAATAATACAAAACAAAAAGAACAAAAAATGCTAAGATTATATAGCTATCAGCAATCACAGCTACTGGAAGCAGGTATTGTTCCAATGGGAGTCAAAGAAGGAGACTGATTCATGAAATTGACTCTCTGTTAGTACTATAAGGGAAAAAAGAGTAAGTTGCCATCAGGTAGTAAAACAAAAAGCCTAAAACTTACATATACTTTTACAAGCATACATGGACATTGTTACTTTTTACACAAGTATGTGAAATCATGTATGCATGTATGCATTTTATGCCAAGATTTATGCTGCATTACGTATGTAGGATATGTGAGAAAGGAGCCATGATGGCCGGAGAAGATGAACGCCGATGAACAATAAAATATGAAAAGCTAGCGTTTAATGATAGAACAAAAATTGTATTTTCAACAGAGAACAATGTGTTTCTCTGTATTTTCTCTTATTATTCTTAATCAAATGTGTATAAGGTGAGCTTTTAAATAGGCAATTACAGAGTTTTAGTATAGCTAAAACTATACTTTTATCTCTAATTTAAATAAAACTTTATCTCTAATTTAAAGAAGACAAATAAGACTTTATTTCTAATTTAAAGAAGACTTCTAGTAAATCTAAACTACTAGTTACTGACTTAGAAATAAACTCTAATTACACATTAAATTAAACTCTAACACTTCTTGTCAACTTACACTCCCTCTCAAGCTCTAACACTTCTTGGATAACTTACAGGATATTGAAGGATTTCCTTTGTCAAGTTTCAAGGAACTGCTTGCAAGTACATCAAGGTCTGCTGAAACCATAAGCACCCTGTGAGTAGTTGATACTCCTGCAACATAGCCTCTAGGAGTTTCCTGCCAATGCACCTGCAGATATTGGAAAACAACGCAATTAAAAATCCAAACCCATATTATTCAAGAAAAAACGCAGTCAAACTAGACAGACAATGCATAATCTATGCACAGACATAAAGGAATAAATAGATAAAAGTATAATAGATACATATTAGCTTGTGTATGTGCATATACGTACGTATTCAGTTCCAAGAAACTAATGTAATTCCTTTTGCACAGAAATGCATGAGTTTTATAAGCAGTTGAATCAATGATTCAAGAGATATCAGCCTTCAATGTTATTGGATTTCATCAACGCTTGGGTAAATATAGCAGTGTTGGGATCTTACACAAGAAGAAAATCAGTTAACAAATCTTTCACGAATCTGGCCTGATAAACATGCTAAAAGTATATAGAGATTCCATTAAAATTAAGTGAAGAATTAAAGAAAAGCAAAGGCAAAGGCCTTTGCCACTTCATAGAGGAACCATACAAAGCGGACAGGTGACACGCGATACGAAAATTTATAAGAAATTGAATGTTAACAAATTAAACCCAATTTTGCTTTTAGATTATTTATACTTGCATATATACTAGATTTTGCCACATCCACCATGCAGGTGAAAGAAAACAGTTTATGTAAAAAAAATATTTATAAAAATTACTCAACAAATTATAACAGGTATGGTGGTAAAGGATTTGTATACAAATCTACTAATTTTGTGTTCATCCTTAAATAGTGATTTTTTGTTGTTTTATTTAAAGATTATATAAAAGTATGAAAAGACAAAAAGTACCAATGTAATACTATTTACTACAATTTTTAAAAAATCAGTCTTTTACCAACTGAACTGGTACCTGGTTAACCCGTGACACCAGTTCAGTCAAAGTTTTAATACTTTTTGAATTTTATTATATTATTTAAAAGGGTTTCATGAAATGAACACCTCAAAAATCATCCTTCAAAAGTTGAATTACTCACCTGAAGCACAAACTCATTTGCTTTTAACCTTATAAACTTTTTCCCCTCTGTTTTTGTTGATATATAGTGGCCATCAGAAGATGGATGAACGTAACTTTGAACTAACTTCGCCAAGCCAATCTGCTTCCCATTACAAGCAAACATCAAAGTGGAATATGAAAACACAGAAGATACAGATCAGTATCATGTCTTACTAATGGTGATATCTAATATGAAGTATCATATAAGGCCAAGCACCTATAGGAGTTGAAAATATTCGGTCGATTTCAGTTTCAAACAAAAATGGCATAGGACCCTGAATAGAATTAGTGTTTGCTTCCACAGGTTGATCAGGTAAAAGATTTGGTTCTACTGCACCATTTTTTGCACCAGCTTCTTGTAAAGCCCCCTGGAAGAATATACAGAGCCAATCCAGACTTATCTTCATCAAGAATAGCAAACTGATTTTCATTGGGGCCAATAAATGCTGCATCACATCCTACAAATTGAAAACGAAAGTATCACAAATAAATAGTAGAGACATATATAGGAAGAAATCATTTACAGAAACAAACATACTACACACATACCTTTGATAGTGCTTCCTTTGCTGTTAGCCAACTTTATATCAGTATTTTCCCAATAGAGGACTACTTCATTTGTAGTGCCACTAAACTCATAAACAATGAGAAATAGATGCCGCTTCTTACCATAAACCATATGTTTAGGGTAATATTCTACGTTTCCTGGGATCTGAAAGAAAGCATATTGTTAAGAACCATAGCCTTGTCCATAGCATTAAAAACACACCTTTTCAAGCATTTACCGATGTGAAAAGTTTCTTGTAAATACTATCTCCACCAGAAGAAAGATTATAAGCCATGAGGTTCACACCATCTACATAAAAAGCCCTGACAGGGTAATGAAGAACTCGGTTCTCCTTATTGAAGAAATTGAGCTCCAAATGAAATGGCTGTTAAAAAAGTCATGTCAGTCAAATATCAAACAGAAGCAACATAGATATTGATGCATAATCAATATCACAAACCAAAGTACCTGGCAAACAGGAATGTCCTTCAGTTGATTTTTAGGATCCACAATAGTAATAAGAGGCAGCCTAGATATCAGGGCAGTTTTAGCATGACCTTCCAAGAAATGCTGTAAAAGTTCAGAAGGTAACGAGTTAAAAGTAAATAAACAGTTCAGGGTTCTTGAAAATGACATGACATGTATTGTAGAAATTAATATATAAAATAAACAACTTAATTTGAAATTACTGAAGTTTAAAGCAGGGTCATACACTATAGAATAATGCCTTCCGAGCAATGTCTGAAATTGTAAGATCGCTTTGGCTGCCATGGAGTTTATATATAAATGGTCAACAATGATGCATGATTAAATAAAATTTCCAAGATTGTATCATCAAATCAATGTAAAAATTTATCCATGATAATATGTAGCAGCTATAAATATATGATCATTAAACCAAAATAATTAAACATTTCAACCTCCAAATTCAATACATTTATCTGCAAATCCAGATTTAAATTCTAAACCCTTAACTATACTACCAAAACCAGTAATTTTGCTTGACAAAACTTACCCCCTAATATGTCGCTCTTCCAGTTCTGCTTTAAGCTGATGATCAGCCAAAATTCCAGAGGATCCCATGGATGAAAGCTTCTCCTTTAAGACAGATGCTGCACATGATATCATTTTTTTATGTCTTTCAATATATATGGAGGATCATACCCTCATAACCATGTCTGAACATGTATCCTATATAGTGTCTCACACGGATACTTGAGGAACAATGAA
Source organism: Hibiscus mutabilis (assembly GCA_019671005.1). NCBI lineage: Eukaryota > Viridiplantae > Streptophyta > Magnoliopsida > Malvales > Malvaceae > Hibiscus > Hibiscus mutabilis. Next base: position 44,466,095 of record CM033731.1, read on the forward strand.
GAGTCCAGGTAATACATGATATCACAGCAAAGAATATTCATGTTGATTTACAGAAAAATATAACATAATGTAGAGAGAAACATGAAAGGCATTGACAGCTGCACTTAATTTTAGCGAGAAAGCAAATGTACACAACATTTCAACATAAAAACTGAACAATTTTCCCAAGAACCAAGATAAGATGATCACAAATTCTGTAAAAGCAGTTCCCAAGAGAACAAAACATTCAGTTTCGACCACCTCAATGAGGGATATCTTTGCACAAGGTTGAGCCATGAAAGAAGCTGTGTCATCCTATATTGAAAGAAAATGTTCCTATAATATACCTCAACACCCTTCATACTTGACATCCAGGTACATTAAGAAATTAAACTGGCATAAATTATTTTAGAATAGATTATTTTCTTCATATGCAGGACGTATAGATAGATGATCAATGAAAAGTCCACCTGAAGATCCCCTGGCGCTTTGCAAAACTGCAAAGAGCTGTTTCCTTCCTTCCCTAGTGTAAGCAGCCCTATTCTTCAAGTTGTCACCACCACTCATATTCTATCACAGAAAGTGCATAGTTATACATCAGAACTTAACAAATAATTTATAATGCAACGACATAGGTGAGCACTCTTAACTGCAAAAAGCAGAGCTGCTAAGTTCAACTTTGGGTGAACTTCCAAAGCTTTGATATGTGGCAAGGGATAAACTGCTTCCCCACCCTGCTGAGATAGAATGCGTGGGATGTCCAGTAATTCAATAGCTGCAAAGAAGACACCAAAAGGTCTTGAGCATTTGATTTCCATTTAAGATAATATGCATGCATCTTGGCCTCCTTCCTTGCTAGAGAGTTTGTGGTTGTACTTACAAGCAGGCTCAAAAAAATTTACTTGCGTCGGAGGTTTGTTTGGATTAACTACCAATCTTGTTTTCCAAACTTGTAAAGTTCCATCCTTGGAAAGAATGTGTTGGTTAGCACGAGTAAAATAGAGTTATAATTCTATTAGGAGATGTAATCTTATCCTAACAAGTAGTTTAGTTTTATTTAAACTTTGTAAAGAGATAAAAGTCCTATCCATGTAATTAATTACTAAGGATAAAACTCCTTGTAAAAAGTCTTTAAAAGGACTTTCTGTTGTACATCGAAATTAACAGAGTAATTCTAATAAAACTCTGATTTCTACATGGTATCAGTCTAGACTGATCCTCTTTTCCATTAAAATTATTCTTCTTCTCTGTCGACATCTCCTTTCTCCATGGCTGGATCAGATTCTTCCTCTGATGTTAGCACTCCTATGACCACTCGACAGGCTGATTTTTCATTATCCGATGCCTCTCTTCCTCCCATTACCTTCTACAAACTTAATGGGAACAACTACCTTCCCTGGTCTCAATCTGTGAGGCTTTATATCACTGGTAGAAGCAAAGAATCCTATCTTTCTGATTCTCAGAAAATTCCAGAAAAAACTGATCCTACTTACAGCAATTGGTTAAGTGAAAATACCATGATCAAGAAGGAGGGGGAGATTCTTCCCCAAGTTCGTGAAGCCTTCTCTGAAATAAGAAGAGAGGAAAGCAGGCGTTCCTTGATGGCACCAGCTGTCCAGCAGGCAGATTCTTCTGCACTCCTTACACACTCCACCTCTAGAAATAAACAAAGGAGGGGGAGACCTTGGTGTGAACACTACAAAAAGGTTGGCCATTTCATGGAACAGTGTTGGAAACTGCATGGGAAACCATCCAAGAGGAAGCTTCCTCAATCCATATTCAAGGAGGCGGCTTACCTTGCATCTCCTGCCATCTCTCCTGCCAACTCTACCAGCAGCTCCTCCAGCAGTTTTAGCAAGCAGCAAATTGAAGAGCTTCAACAACTTTTCAGCCAACTGTCATCTAAATCTTCTCCTAATGCCCTCATGACCACAGAAGGTAGCATCTCTTGTTTGGCCACCAATAATTATTTGTTTTGGATAGTAGATTCTGGGGCTTCTGACCATATGACAGGAAATCAAAGCCTTTTTTCTACATTTAGCAATCACAAGTCTGCTTCCTCAATCAGAATAGAAGATGGTTCTCTATCCACAGTTAATCAGTTAAATGATCAGGTAGTGTTATCTGATGTTCTATATGTTCCCAATCTTGCTTGCAACCTGCTATCTGTGAGTAAATTGGTTATGGATGTTAATTGTGATGTTAATTTTGGTATTGTTGGTTGTGTTTTTCAGGCACGGGACTCAAAGAGGGTGATTGGCAGTGCTAGGTTGTGCAATGGCTTATACTTACTTGATGGACTCCCCTCTCAGAATTCAATTTTTTCCACTTGCCTTCAGACTTCAATTTTCTCCACCAATTCGATTTCTAGTGAAATAATGCTATGGCATTATAGGTTAGGACATCCCAAATTTTTCTATCTTGCAAAGTTGTTTCCCAATTTATTTATAAATAAAAGTCCATCATCTTTTAACTGTGAAGTGTGTCAAATGGCCAAACATACACAAAAACCATATGTTTCCTCCAAATTTAAACCTACTTCCCCATTTTCTATTATTCATAGTGACATTTGGGGCCCTTCTAAAGTAAAAGGCATCTCTGGGTTTAGATGGTTTGTGTCTTTTATTGATGACTATTCTAGAGTCACTTGGACATTCTTGATGAGAGATAAATCTGATGTAGACACAATCTTTAGAAATTTCTATCAGATGATTGAAACCCAGTTTGAAAAACAAATTAAAATGGTGAGGAATGATAATGGTAGTGAGTATCTTAGCAGGTCTCTTGGGTCTTTTTTTAAAGAAAAATGAGTGGCTGAGCGAAAAAATAGACATCTTCTAGAGGTCACTAGGTCCCTCTTATTTTCGGCTAAAGCTCTTAAATATCTTTGGGGAAGCTCTTCTTACTGCCACATACCTTATTAATCGGATGCCTAGCAAGACACTAGGATTCAAGGTACCTACTAAAACACTTTTGTCTCACTTTCCAAATTTCAAACCATTATCCTCAGTTCTTCCTCTTCGAGTCTTTGGATGCACAACCTTTGTTCATGTGCATAACAGTAATCGGGGTAAACTTGATCCTGGGTCACTAAGATGTGTGTTTATAGGATACTCCTCGAGTCAGAAAGGCTACAAATGTTACTCCCCATCCCAAGGAAAAGCCTACATATCCTTTGACGTCACCTTCTTTGAAAATCAGCCTTATTTTGCAGGTACTGAAATTCAGGGGGAGAAATACAGGGAATTCCAGCCTTTACTTAACCTACAACCTATCATCTCGATGCCTATCCTTGATGAAAATCTCAATACTCAACAGTTTGTGTCCTCCTTGCCTTCTTTGCCTACCTATGATGAACCTATGACTGCTACACCTAGTAATCCTATTGAAATACCTTCTCCTCACCAAAAATTACAGTCCTTATACAACACCTCCCCCAACACTTAAAACCACCTCAAAAACTCCACTCAAGGTGTATACAAGAAGGAAAGGACCTGTAACTGAAGAACAACCTAACATTTGCCAAGAGCCTATTTTGGGTCCTGTTGCCGAGGAAATAAGAGGTAACATTATCCCACAAGACTCTTCCACTTTGTTGATTTAGATGACTTTCCTATTGCTATTAGAAAAGGGGTAAGGAAATGCACTTGTTCATCCTATTAATGATTTGTTGCTTACGGAAACTTATTGTCCGGTTTTAAAACCTTTACTTGCTAGTATTGACAAAGTGTGAAGATTCCCAAGACAAGAGAAGAAGCTTTTGAAAGTCCCGAATGGAGAAAAGTCATTGAAGAGGAGGTTAAAGCATTGCGTAAGAATAACACTTGAGTTTGACTAATCTACCAAAGGGAAAAGGGGGTGTTGGGTGCAAATGGGTTTTTACCAAAAAGTACAAATCCGATGGGAGCATTGAAATACACAAGGCAAGACTAGTTGCTAAAGGGTTCACTCAATCATATGGAGTGGACTATCAAGAAACTTTTGCACCAGTAGCCAAGCTAAACACCACCAGAGTGTTGTTTTACGTGGCGATTAATAGAGACCGGAAGTTGCATCAATTGGATATCAAAAATGCATTCCTAAATGGAAGACTTGAGGAAGAAGTGTACATGGAAATTCCACCAGGCTTGGGAGGAAAGGTGACAAAAGAGACAGTATGCAAGCTAAATAAATCACTCTATGAGTTGAAGCAGTCCCCTAGAGCATGGTTTGAGAGATTTGCGAAGGCTATGGTTCAAAATAGTTTCAAGCAAAGCCAAGCAGACCATACTTTGTTTAGAAAGGTGGCATTCAATGGTAAGATGACTCTCTTGATTGTCTATGTTGATGATATGATTATCACTGGGGATGACATAGAAGGAATAGAGAAGCTCAAATTTGTTTTAGTGAAGGAGTTCGAAACCAAGGACTTGGGAAGTCTTAGGTACTTCTTGGGAATGGAAGTTGCAAGATCAAAGGAAGGTTTGATTATCAATCAAAGGAAGTACATCCTTGATCTACTCACAGAGACTGGAAAGCTTGGGTGTAGACCAGTTGACACTCCAATGGACCCAGGTTTGAAATTTGGTAAAGAAGCTATGGGGAATCCTCGTGAACAAGGAATCCTACCAAAGGCTGGTTGGAAAGTTGATTTATCTTTCACTCACTAGACCGGATATTGCATACCTAGTGGGCATAGTTAGCCAAAGACATGAGTGACCCCGAGAAGAGCACTTAGAGGTCATTAATAGAATCCTAAGGTACTTGAAGTTCACACCGGGATCCGGGCTTATTTTCAAGAAACACCGGGACGAATGTTGAAAGTGTATATAGACTCAAGTTGGGCGGTGAATTAACAGATAGGAGATCCGTAAGTGGTTATTGCACCTTTGTATGGGGTAATCTGTTACTTGGAGAAGTAAAAACAATCGGTTGTCTCTAGGAGCAAAGATCTTGGGGCGAGTTTAGGGCAATGGCCCTTGGGATATGTGAAGGAATGTGGATTAAGAAGCTTCGATCAACTAGAGTTGGATGGAAGTTCACAGTTTGAAATTTACTGAAGGATGACCAATCGGCAATGAGCATTGCAAGGAATCTGTGCAACATGACAGACCAAACATATTGAAATAGATAGACATTTTATCTATGAGAAGGTCAACAATGGGATTGTAAGGCTAAACTACATTCCTACCAAAGACCAGCTTGCGGATATCTTCACCAAGGCACTACCAAGAGCAACCTTTGATGTGCTTTCATCCAAACTGGGTGCATACAACATATACACGCCAGTTTGAGGGGGAGTGTTGGTTAGCACGAGTAAAATAGAGTTATAATTCTATTAGGAGTTGTAATCTTATCCTAGTAAAGTTATAATTCTATTAGGAGATGTAATCTTATCCTAACAAGTAGTTTAGTTTTATTTAAACTTTGTACAGAGATAAAAGTCCTATCCTTGTAGTTAATTACTAAGGATAAAACTCCTTGTAAAAAGTCTTTAGAAGGACTTTCTGTTGTACATCGAAATTAACAGAGTAATTCTAATAAAACAATGATTTCTACAGAATGACGAGTAAACGCAACATTGGAAGCCAAGCAATTGATGTGATAGGCTGAGAACCCACCTGCGTACTACATGGCAAAACATAATATTTCAACAAAGAGGTGCCTTCTACTACTAACATCAACATGCATAATACAGGCCTGATACATAAGTGATAAAAGGGAAAGTATAAGAAAAAAGCTCACATTCCAATCATAATAGGTCTTTCTGTTGATACATCCCAGGCAAGCAGAGTACCACGTCTATCACCAACAAAAAATCCATTCCAGGGATGGATGAAAAGCAAGCGCACCAGCACCTACAAGCTTAATGGTATTATCAACTGAAGGAAACAAAACAGAAAAGCAACATGATAATTAAGCATGACTAATATAATAAAATACAAAAAAGTAAAGAATCATTTTTTCATCGACTTACGTTGTAGCGTATAATGAACAGCATATGTATGAATGTTGTACGCCAGAATCAAACCTTCTGCATATGCTATGTACTTTTGTTTTCCAAAAGGGAAGAGACAGGACCCACAGAAACAAACAGCTTTGCAGTACATTCTTAATCATAAGAATGAAAATGAGCATAAGAGATATCAATAGATCAGATTGCATTAACTGCTATCTAGATAGCTGTATATGTCATAACAGAAGATGATAGCGAGCTATTCAGATTTTTAGAATATTGAGCAGATTTCTTACTGTTAGCAAAAAAGCATTAACTAAATTTTTGGGAATTCAGTTCCAGCCAAAAAGAAAAGATCCATTTCAAAAATCATTCTGTCAGTATTAAATGAAACAAACATGTTCAGCATCACCACTTCTCTACTACATCACATATCTCATGCATATTAAATGATCAAGCCAAAAACCAAGAACAGATTCAAATATCAAGTTTCATGCCTATCCTAGAAAATCCCCAAGCACCGGAATTTCTGAGTTCTGACAATTATTAACTACTTGTAATTAGATCTTAAAGAAAACATAAATATCTCGGGCAAATAAATTAACTTACAACCATATCAGAAAGCAACAAAAGATAATAAATACGATAACAATAAAACCTATTGCTGGAAAATGAAAAATGTACCAGAACAGGAAGCCGAGGATGACAGGCAAGATTCACAACAGGTTTCTTAAAGTCTGTCTTTATTTTGGTAGGTGCTCTTCCACCTTCAACAGTCCCAACAACTTCATGTATGACAGTAAAAATATTAGAAACATCATTAAACTCCCATAATATAATATAATGATGCAAGTACAATAAAAATTTCTACCAGATAACACATGGAGTAAACTAACCTGTCACACTCATTCTCTTGTGAAAACCAAAAAATACAACAGGTTGGAGAGGTGTCAAAGCAAGGTGAACTTCTGTTTCAGATGAAATGCATTCTGTCTTCTTTTCTGGCGAATGTAGAACACAAGTTTGCCCAGTGTCAAAGTCACAAGAACGTATTGTACAATCCTGCAACGTGAAATTTTCAGAAAAGATAAAGGTTATGATAAGCATAAGGGAACTTCATACAGCGGCGAACTATAAGGAAAAAATAAAAGGCACCATTTCTTGTAGAAACAGAAGGAAAGACAACAACCATACTCGTTACTGCATTAAATCAAAATGTCAGACGATGTGAATATTTCATCTTCAAAATGTAATCTAATGCTTAATTAAATAAAAGGGGTACATCCAGTTGCGGCGGTGACCTTGAGGAAAACATCAAGAATAAGCTATTGGGAATTTTAATTATAATCTTAGAATAATGAAACAGAAACAGCAAGTTTTCTTTCCAATACATAGTTCAACAATCTATATATAATATATCTATACTGACTACTTGGCATCACTTTCTCAAACTTAGGAACAACTGCATGAAATATATGACCCCTAGAATACACCACTAACGTGGATAGGTTCTAAATCATCTTAACATATGAAAGAAAATTAATCTTAGTCGGCTATCTAAAAGATCAATACCACACACTGAAAGAGCACATTCTACCTTAAAATGCCTCTACATTCTTAGGAACAAAAATATAGAATTCAAACTATTTCCTCATACAGGATTACTTACAAAGAAACCCATGTAATGGCAGTTGAAGTCTTGAGATTGAACTAATACCAATCTTAGCATGCTCTACCGTCTCCGTCAACTGATTTAATGATTGTATTAATACCAATCTTAATATGCAGTAAATCTATTCTCATGATAATTGAATGCAAATCCACCCCCCCCCCCCAATTTTGATGTAATGATCGAAGCTAACATTAACATTGTAGAACAAACCTGAAGAATGGCAATGACAGAGTGACCACTTGCAGGACTATACGCCATCCTAACCACTGGCGAACCCATGTCTACAGTAGCTAACTTACTTCCAGTTAAAGCATCAAATTCTGCAGCCAAAAAAGATCCATAATTATTTTTTGTTCTTTTAAAGCAGATTTAACTTCGAAGTTAAAAAAAAAATTCCAAAACCTATCCAAATTCTAAAAAAATTGACACAGGTTGTACTGTAGTCGGCATTACCGATTATGTAAGTGCCGATGGAGGCGGAAACGAGAGCCTGAGTAGGATGAAAAGCCGCCGCGTGCGGCTGCAACGGTTTGAGAATACCTCTTGCGACATGGAGTAGATCCAATTGTTGCAACTCGTCCACTCCATCGATTCTTCTTCTTTTCAACTCCCTTCTCTCTCACACCTTGTTAACAAATTTAAAAATATATGTACATCAATACCAAAAGAACTCAGCAAAGCGGTAAAAATTCAGGTTCGGGAAATGAAAATTAGAATGGGGAAGACAGCGGAGACCTGGATCCGATCTAAACTGCAAGTTGAGAATTGAAGGCGAATTTATAGTTTAATTTGTTTACCTCTTATTCTCTATGACAGGAGAGAGTTCATAATCATCCCTTTGAAAAAAGGAAATGCGAGGAAAAGAAGATCAAAATAGCTAAATTAAGCTGCGAAATTTGTTGAAATTGAAGAGGAGAGTTGCTGGTGGCGAAAAGGAGAGTTGGGCTTAATGGAGGCAAGACTATTTGGGCCTCAACTTTATCTGTTCATTATCAGATTCATGTCGGTCTGATCACAACCATTTTTGGATCATTTGGACCGAGTTAAATTTAGATCTTTTAGATGCATAATCAGGGGAGCCAGCCCTGTTTTAAAGCTGCCCCCTTTTGATCTTTCTTTATTTTAATGAATTTCCCCTTTCGATTTGTACTTGCAATTTACTCGGTTTCAGCTGAAAAAAGTGTGTATTCAACTGAATATTTCTTTTTTTTAGTATGGATTGAAATCGAACCACCAAATGATTCGAATTCAAATATTCCTCCTAAGCGTTGAAAGCGAACTTCGAAATACCATTAAGATGATGATGGTAGTATAGAACAATTTCGGGTCATGTTTAATGGATGGGTTGCTTCTTCTAACGCCAATAAGGTTTAAAAGCTTACAACCTGTTGAATAATTTTATTGCATTTCTAGTTGACACGAACAACAACAAAAATAAAACACGACATGCATATATAGCTTAACCATCAGTACTAGCTATTTATGTCTAATCTTTGGCATGAACGAGACCCAATTGTCCGTCTAGTAAAAAAATCGCTTTTATCATTTGATTAAAATTTTATTATAAATATGTCACATCACCGTTAAAATTATAACATGACCTAGTATAATAGTAATTTTAGTTCCTCAAAATTATATTTTTCTATCAATTTAATACAAATTTAAAAATAATTCATAAAAATTACTCAAGCTTGAATCTCTTAATAAGTGCATTCTCCTTTATACTAAAACCATTTGCTAAATTTATTTTTATTTGTATTCTTGTTTCAACTATTTTGTGCCAGTATCATAAATGGGTTATCTTATTCATTTGGTATTTTATGTAGAAATGAGAAGTTCGTTTTTCTACCAATAGGATTAGGGTGAAGACATGCTCCATGTAAGGATAGAAATGGAATGGAGCGGGTGAATGGTACCAAATATATTGTCACACCATTGTTGATATGTTTTTAAGGTAAATTGCGTAAATTATTATTGAACTTTACTCTCAAACCTATTTTAATTTTTAAAGTTTTCAAACGTTCAATTTACTCTTTGTCACTGAAGTTTAGACGTTGATTGTTTTTTATCACTCCATCGTTCACCGTCGTCGTCGTTCGATACCATATTTCACCAGTCCTTTCATCTCGTTCTCTTAGTTCGAATCGGACTTTTCATTCTGACGAAAAGTGTCCCAAAGTCCACGAATCAGACAAATTTTTCGATTTCTCTCTCACCTATCTCTCTCCTCCGTTGTCGGATGGAACTCATTTCTCAGTATATTGCTTTCCTCCTACCATGAAGCTTTTCACCATTTGGATCTTGAAAGCGTCCCTCCGTTTGCCGGTAAATAGATGTCATCAATGTAACACCCTAGTCTCGAATATAGAGTATCTGAAAACCAAGGTGCTACATCGGGTTACCAGGGCAACCCAACAAAATTTTCAAATAATTTTTTTAGACGTTAAAATTCTCATTTTAATACGAGAAAATACCATTAAATAGTTATACTAAAATTTTAATAAAAGTAGTTATACAAAATATGTGTAGCTTCAATATTATCGTATATCAAAATAGTCAAAATACCCAAGATGATAAATGAGTTACATGCCTACAAAATACAAGTAAGGCTTCTAGGAATACGCACACTACACATAAGGTGTTTTACTCTATGCACATGATGCTGGAAGTCCTTCACCGATGGCGCTCTTCAAATACGAACAAAATATACTAATCTGAAAATAAAGATAATTTGAAAGGCTGAGCTTTACAGGCTCAGTGGTACACAGCTAATCTACCATACTTCAAGTAACTCATAAATATAAGTATGCAAATCAAATGTACACATAGAAGCATGGCATTACCATAGAATAATCAAATTATGAGTCATCACGATAAACATAATCAAATCACTTGCATATCAAACTTGTCAGATTGTCAAACTTATCGAAATGCACATGTGCTCAAATATCGAGTATTCGAATAATCTTGCGCCACTCATGGCTGCTAGTCAAATAATCTCGGGTGTCTAAAGTGTTTTCCTGAGCGCCACCCATGGCCATTAATTAGTAATCTCAGGTGTCCAAAGTGTTTTCCCGAGCGCCACTCATGGCCGATAATTAGATTAGAGCCCGAAGGTTGCACGCAAACAAAGCATCAAATATATAATCACCAATATCAAATCAAACATATAATCACATATATCCAACAACGACATTCAAATCTCATACTAGTTTCAACTTACTTAATAGAGCGTGTATTATGTTTGATCGAATATCTTAGTCATTTAGACTTTATAAAACCCTTTTAAGCTTTTCAAACTTCTAATATTGTTAAAGGATTTTAACCGCTAATTAACCTTAAAATTGACTAAAATATTAATCATGGAAATCTGGCATCTTACGCTACCTTTAAAGAAAAATACGTAACTAATAATTTACATATCCAAATCATATTCCGTTTGTTCTAGAAGAAACTAAACTCGATAATGTTTTCAACCATATAAATTTCACCTCCTAATTTAACTCGTACAACTTATGGTGAATTTTTGAAGTCACACTCACTGTTGTTTTTTAAGACAGACTACTGCCTTGCATTCCGATCTTCGCTCATTCAAAAATTAATATTTCCTAATATATAACTCAAAATCGAGCACCGTTTGTTTTAAATGAAACTAAACTTCTTCACGATTATAAAAATATAAGGTTCACTTTCTGATTTACTTTTAAAATTTTTGGTGATTTTTCAAAGTTATTGCCTAAACAGTTTTGTAAAAATTCTGCTACCAGATTTTCTGACCTTCCAACACTCAAAAATTCATATCTTCTAAAATACAAATCGAAATTGATTTTCGTTTGTTCTAAACAAAACTAGATAAACACACGGTTCTAAGATATATACCTCATATCCTAATTATTTTTATGGAATTTTTGGTTGATTTTCAAACTTGTTGCTCATACATAGATTTATTTCTGGGCAGATTTTTATGGTTTGAACCTTTAGCCTCATTTAATCATCCAAACATAATTTTCACCCAAAGACATACAACATGCATACATTATCACACAAGCATTATATTTATGACTTAAGATGAAGCATAGGAGAGTTAGAGGGTACCACCTTGATGGATGAACACTAACAAAGTTTCTTGCCTAGCTCTCCACCACTTTCTCATTTTCTTTAGCTTTAGATTAGTCATCACCTTCTTAAACTTCTTGAAGCTTGTAAGAGGAGATGAAAGTGAAGACCCCTATTTTTTTTCTCTACACTCACGTATGGCAAAGGATTGAAATGTGGGAAAAAGTAAAATGAAGAAGGTGATATATGAATAGGTGTAGAAATTATGAGGGAAATAAAAGGAAAAAACTTTGATACACAGGCCGTGTAAACTTTAGTTTACACGTGCCTTTTAGTTGTAGGGGTTATGGTTTAGTTTAGGGTTTAAAGTTTAGGGGTTTAGGTTGTAGGGTTTAGAATTCAAGGTTAGTGTTTAGAATTTAGGGTTTAAGGTTTAGAGTGTGGGGTTTAGTTTTTTAGGGTTAGAAATATAGGATTTGGGTTTTTATTATGCAAATACACAGGTTTGTGTAAAATTAATTTTACACAGCCTGTGTATCAAAGTTTTACCCAAATAAAAAATGGTGAAAAGATGGAAGGAAATAAAATATTTTTAAATTGAGAATGAGTGACAAAATCTCTCTGCCCATACTTCTAAATCCACTGGCCATACAATTCTATTAATGGGAGAGTAGATTTTTTTGGAACAACGATTTAATTACCCTTAAGGAAATCCATCTTTTACCTTCTTCACACTAACCCCCAAACTTCTTAATTTCCTACAAAAAGGTCAAATTCTTTCAAATTAAGCTTAACACAACTCAATCTAGAAATAATTTATTCATTATTAACTCGAGTTAACGCTCGAATATTGACTCAAGAAATTTGGACCGGTACAACTATCCCTTCTTAAAAAAATTCCGTCTCTAAAATTTATCTGAATCAAAGACGTACGGATACTAAAATTTCATGAACTTCTTTAGCTTCCATGTTGCTTTCTCAGCTCCATGATTTCTCCATTTGAACTTTACTAAGGGAAATCTTCTCATTCCAAAGCTCTTTAATGTTACAAGCCAAAATTTGAATCAGCTTTTCTTCATATGACAAATCTTGACTCACATCAATATGCTCGAGCGGTAGGACATAGGAAGGATCAGAACGATATTTCCTAAGCATAGACACGTGGAACATATTATGAATACGCTCCAACTCGGGCAACAATGCTAACCAATATGTCACTGGTCTAACTCTCTCTGGAACCTCATAAGGTTCAATGAACCTAGGACTCAATTTCCCTTTGTGACCAAAGCACAAAACTTTCTTCCAAGGTGAAACCTTAAGGAAGATTTTTTTACCCACGACAAACTCTATATCCTTGCACTTTAAATTTGCATATGACTTCTGACGATTGAAAGATGCTCTCAAATTATCTTCGATCATCTGGACCTTATCCTTAGCCTCTCTGATCAATTCTGGACCAACAATATTCCTCCCAGTAAGCTCTGTCCAACACAATAGAGTCATGCACTTACGACTATATAATGCCTCAAAAGGAGCCTTTGAATGTTAGACTAGTAACTGTTGTTGTATGCGAACTCGAACAAAGGAAAGGTGTTCCTCCCAACCTCTATCAAACTCAATGATACAACACCGAAACATATCCTTGAGAATTTGAATGACTCGCTACGATTGGCCATGCAAACGAGTACCCAACGCCTCATGAAAGGCTCTATGAAATTTTAAAGTGAATAACAGATCTCTGTTTGAAATAATCGAAATAGGCACCCCATGAAGCCTCACTATCTCACCAATATATAATTTGATCAACTTTTCGAGAGTAAAATCTATGTGCACTAGCAGAATATGTGCGGTCTTCATCAATCTGTCCATAATCACCCAAATCGTATCATGTTTATGTAGAGACATAGGTAACCCCATCACAATATCCATAGGGACTCTATCCCATTTCCACTATGTAATCTTGATAGGATGAAGAAGACCTGAAAGAACTTGGTGTTCTGACTTTACCCGCTGACAAGCTAATTATCGAGTCATAACTCTGACATATCTCTCTTCATCCTTGGCCACCAATAAAAAGGACAAAGCTCTTGATACATCTTGTTGCTACCTAAGTGAATAGAAAACGAACTACTATGCGCTTCAAAAAGGATCCTATCTCTCAACTCACTTACTAGAACACAAAGTCGTCCTCTGAAATACAATATGCCATCATCTCGTAATTTGAAGCCTGATGCTTCACCTCGCCTTACCCTATCTACTTTGGAGACCAAACTATAATCAAACTTGTATGCCTCATTTACCTCTCGTACCAACAACAACTCAATTTGAAACACGGCTAATAAACTGCCATGCTCTGACAAGCTCAAACTTACAAACATTGTTCGCAACATTGCCTCTGATTTACAACTTAATGCATCTGCTATCACGTTAGCTTTACATGGATGATAGTCAATAATGCAATTATAGTCCTTAAGCAGTTCGATCTATCTACGTTGCCTCAAATTTAGCTCTTTCTGGGTGAGCAAATACTAAAAATTCTTATGATCGGTATAGATATTGTAATACTCGTATTTTGTTTAGGGTATTCGAATATATAGGGCCAAAATAAATAATAATAAAAATAATAAAAATAAATAGTCCAAAAATTCATTCTAAATGTCCAGTTTACATAAAATACCCGAAGCCCATTTATAAAGCCCAAATCCCTTTTACAGTTTAAAAAGCCAAACAAACACAAAATGGATCCAAAGCTCGTTTTCCCGCCCAAGCATAACACATGGCAGCCTCAGATTGGACAAAATCAGTAGCCACGGATTGTGTGTTTTCTCTTTCCTTAGTTGGCTCCAGTTGGCGCTGACAACATCAACCATGACGTCAGCAAGACAGACCCTATAAATACAATAGAGAGAAATTATCAAGGGTAATTAATAATAGTGATTAAAATAATAATAAAATAACTAATAATAAATAATAAAGAGGAGATAGGATATTACCTCGAAAGCTGAGCCGGCACAGTAGCCGAACCATTTGGGAATTAGAGCTGTCGGAAAGCTCATCAGATGCTGGAGATGGCGATCAAAACTGCAAATCCACTGTCAGAAGGTATATCATTATCTGATCCATCTATTTCCTGCAAAATAAACATGAAAAGGGTTAAAATGAATCAAAACAATAAAAACAATGAATAAAAATGAGATCAAAATTTGATCTGGTGGTCGGGGTGATATATGAGCACCAGTGAAGTCGAAAATGAGTGACTGTGGATAACCTAGGTCTAGATCAGGAAAACTAGGGGGATTCTTTCGAATCTTGGTAGATTTAGGCCGGGGAAGTTGGGAATCTTGTCGGATTAAGGTTAGATTAGGCTTTAGGGTTAAAAATAAAGATTTGGGGAAATTTTAGGGTTTCAGCGCAACGACCGGCCGAGAAAGTAATGGTGGTCGGAGATTGTAGACGGTGGACGGTGAACAATTTTAGGCGATCGAAGTATGGCGGCTTAAGAACAAGAGGCGGAGGCCATGACGAAGTGTGGCCGTGAAAGATGAACTTCAACGAGTTCTTGATGAACTCGATGAATGTTCATCCAAAACTCGTGTTTTTGATCTGAAATAAGGGTTTTTCTGGGTTTGAATATGTTTATGGGCAGAGGATTTTGAGGGGTAGGAGAGAAGAGAGAGAGGGAGTGCGGGTGAAAATGACTAAGCTAACTCGGTTTTGTGCCTTTTATAGCCCGAGTGAAATGGTGTCGTTTTGGCACCGAGTCAGCTAGGATCCGCGCGTCTGTATTCGGGTTGACCCAGGATCCACGCCCCACTTTAGAACCTACAGGGTTTTGGCCCAAAGTTTTGCCTTCCTATCAATTTGGTCCATATTTCTCCTTAATTGACCTCTATAGTTTGTATTTCTTTCCAATTGAGTCCCTTGGGCTTTGTGATAAGACATTAAGGCTTTGTAATCTTTCCAATTTAGTCACCATTTTAATAAATCAACTTTAATTTCAATTTGTCTGTTAATTTAGTCCTTTGTTTAATTATTTAATGTTTAATTTATATTTTGTAATGCATATTTTTAAATTGATCATGTAGAATTATTAATTAGACAACTAATTCACTTAGATTTAATTAAGTATTTGTTAGATCCTTAGATTTAGCCTCTCTAATTAAATAATAAATTAGGAAGATCATTGTAGTTAATTAAATGTATATTAAATAGAAACTTTGAGGCTCAAATTTGGATGATGTTTCATTATTTACAATTGGGTGTTATCTCAACATTGGCTTTAAAGATGTATATTTAATATACATTTCCACTTTAATTAAATAATGATTTAATTAATTAGAGCCTTAGTTAAGATTAGTACTCTAATTAATTAGAATGGTTAATTAATTAGGAATATTATTAATTTAAGGGCTTTAATACATGGACGGTGTTCAACAATTAGCATTTTCTCATGAAAGCCTTTAAAATAATTAATATTCGTAGTTTAAATGATTAATTAATTAGAGTCATCTTAGGTTAGTACTTAAAATAAACAAGACAATAATAAATCATACATTTTAAACCTTTTATGTTGGAGATTCATTTTTTTAAATATGAATAGGGGTGCCACTTAACGGGGTGCTTTTAATCTCATATGAATAAAATGAATTCCCTTATAAAAGTGTATATCCATTTGAAATTTAAATTCAATTAATAACTAAAAGATAAATTAAATTTAAATAATTATTCGAAATGCCAAAATGCCACGTAAAATTAAGGTACCAATAACGAGCGTTTGTAGGGGTGTTAATCATTCCCCACACGTAACCGACTCCCGAACTCCACTTTTAAGAAATGAATCTCTGGTTTATTTTTACGGTGTTCGATCTACCTTGAAGTGATTGGTGGTGACTCCAATTGTTTTTCTAAAAGGGAATAAAAGGATAGAATTAATAGAAATAAATTAAAAATGGTCAAAACCCTAATTTTACAAAAAAACAATTGTCAGGCTATTTTTACACACGATTTCAAAAATGATCGTGACAGATATAACACTTCTCCCCAAAGAGATAGTGCCTCTAAATCTTCAATGCAAAAACCACTACTACTAACTCCAAAACTTGGGTAGGGTAGTTACGTTCATGTGGCTTAAGCTACCTAAAAGCATAAGCGAATAGCTTACCTTTCTGCATGAGAACGTAGCCAAGTTCATTCAAGGACGCATCATTGAACACTACATAGTCCTTACCTGACTCTAGTTGGTCAAAAATGGTGCTTGTGTCAGAAGTGTCTTAAGCTTATCAAAACTCTATTAACGCTTCTCGTTCTATGCAAATGGAACTCCCTTCTACAGCAACTTGGTCTAAAGAGCATCAATCATTGAAAAACCTTTAACAAATTGTTGATAACACTAGGCGACTATGAACTTCAGAAACATTACGTGGTGGCTTCTAATCTAACATCGTTTGAATATTTTATTGATCAACTTGAATACCATTCTTCGCAACAATATGACCAAGAAATGCCACCTTGAAAAGCCAAAATTCATATTTACTAAATTTGGCAAAACGATGTTTCTCTCTAAGGATCTGAAGCACAACTCAGAGATAATGATCATGCCCATCCTCAGATCATGAGTACACCAATATATCATCAATGAAGACCACCGCAAATTGATACAAGTATGGCTGAAAGATACGATTTATCAAAACCATAACGGTTGTACGAGTATATTTTGAGCCCAAATGGCATCACCAAGAACTCATAATGGCCATATCTTGTTCTAAAAGCTATCTTCGGGATATCTTTCCCCTGATTTTAAATCAATCTTAGAAAACACGCTAGCACCTCTCAATTGGTCGAATAAATCATCAATCCTCGGAAGTGTGTACCTGTTCTTCACTGCCACCTTATTGAACTAACGATAATCAATGCACAACCTTATTGACCCATCCTCATTTCAAATGAATAACACTACTGCTCCCCATGGTGACACACTAGGGCATATAAATTTACGCTCAAGCAACTCTAACAATTGAGTCTTTAGCTCTTTCAACTCAGTTGGTGTCATACGGTACGAGGAAATGGATATCAGAGCTGTACTAGACAATACCTCAATTTCAAACTCTTACTCTTTGTCTAGGTATAATCCATACAATTCCTTTATGAAAACACTTGTAAACTCATTTATCATCCAAAGATCTTCTACTGTCAGCCTTTAAACCCTCACATCCACAACATAAGCCAAGAGAGCCTCACAATCCCCTAATAATTATTCTTTGAGATGCAATTATTGAGATAATATGAGTAAGGAACTCACTTCCCTAATAGACACTAAAACCCTAGTTTCAACCGACCCACGAAGCTTAAAGTAATCCACTTAACATCTCAAACTAGTATCATACTCAAATAACATATTTAGGCTCAAAGGTACATCAAAATCTCGGCACAACAACTCATTCAAGCCTGTCTAAAATAACTAGCCTTGAATCTGGCTTCAAAAACTTTACGATAAAATTCATTTATCCATATTTTAGAACTTGACATATCGAACACTCGAATTTCGTATCAAGGTTATATACGAAAAATATCCATCTTAGTTGGATGATCTCACACACTAATTAATAACAAAACTATAAACCGGATTTCTTAAGACAACAATGAAATGCCCTCCAAGAGTCTCTGAAATCTCCAACAACACAACTAATGAACAAAAATATTTATCAGCATTCTAAACCATTTTCTAAGAGCTTCAAATTGTTCGATCTCTAGGTTAAGGTCACTCACATCAATGCTAGAGTGATAGATGAGACCTTCGACTATCCTAATCACTCTCTAATGCAATCTCCCACGTATATAATATATATATATATATATAACATAGAAAAGAGGAGACACCATTGAATTTCCAGCCTCAAAAGAGTGCATCCTTAACTTAGGGGTATGTATTCACTAACACCTTACTGCGTCCGACCAGCTGGTTCTAGAACCAAATAAACCTAAGCTCGGGTACCATTAAATGTAACACCCTAGTCTCGAATATAGAGTAATCGAAGATCAAGGTGCTACATCAGGTCACCGAAGCAACCCAACAAAATTTTCAAATATTTTTTTAAACATTAAAATTCTTATTTTAATACGAGAAAATACTATTAAATAGTTATACTAAAATTTAAATAAAAGCATTTATACAAAATATGTGGAGCTTCAATATCATCGTATACCAAAATAGTCAAAATACCCAAAACGATAAATGAGTTACATGCCTACAAAATACAAGTAAGGCTTCTAGGAATACAATGCCCACTACACATAAGGTGTTGTACTCTATGCACAAGATAATGGATGTCCTTCGCCGATGATGCTCCTTAGATACGAACAAAATCTACTGATCTGAAAATGAAGATAATTTGAAAGGCTGAGCTTCACGGGCTCAGTGGTACACAACTAATCTACCATACTTCAAGTAACTCATAAATATAAGCATGCAAATCAAATGTATACATAGAAGCACGACATTACCACAGAATAATCAAATTATGAGTCATCAGAATAAACAAAATCAAATCATTTGCATATCAAACTTGTCAGACTTGTCAATTTGTCAAACTTGTCATATTGTCAAACTTGTCAAACTTATCGAATTGCACATGTGCTCAAATATCGGGTATTCGAATAGTCTCGCGCCACTCATGGCCGCTAATCAAATAATCTCGGGTGTCTAAAGTGTTTTCCCGAGCACCACCTATGGTCGCTAATTAATAATCTCGGGTGTCCGAAGTGTTTTCCCGAGCTCCACTCATGACCGCTAGTTAAATTAGAGCCCAAAGGCTGCGCGCAAACAAAGCATCAAATATATAATCACAAATATCCAATCAAACATATAATCACATATATCCAACAATGATATTCAAATCTCATACTAGTTTCAACTTAGTTAATAGAGCGTGTATTATGTTTGATCGAATATCTTAGTCATTTAGACTTTATAAAACCCTTTTAAGCTTTTCAAACTTCTAATACTGTTAAAGGATTTTTAACCACTAATTGACCTTAAAATTGACTAAAATATTAATCATGGCACCTCCTAATTTAACTAGTACAATTTATGGTAAAATTTTGAAGTCACACTCACTGCTGTTTTTGAAGTCAGACTACTGCCTTGCATTATGATCTTTTCGCTCATTCAAAAATTAATATCTCCTAATATATAACTCTAAATCAAGCATCGTTTATTTTAAACGAAACTAAACGTACAGTTATAAAAATATAAGATTCACTTTCTGATTTAGCTTGTAAATTTTTTGGTGATTTTTCAAAGTTACTGCCTAAACAGTTTTGTAAAAATTCTGCTACCAGATTTTCTGACCTTCCAACACTCAAAAATTCATATCTTCAAAAATACAAATCAAAATCGATTTCCATTTGTTCTAAACGAAGCTAGACAAACTCATGGTTTTAAGATGTATACCTCAAGACCTAATTATTTTTATGAAATTTATGGCGGATTTTCAAACTTGCTTCTCATACATAGATTTATTTCTGGGCAGATTTTTATGACTTAAACTTTTAGCCTCATTTAATCATCCAAACATGATTTTCACCCAAAGACATACAACATGCATACATTACCACACAAACATTATATTTATGACTTAACATGAAGCATAAGAGAGTTAGAAGGTACCATCTTGATGGATGAACACTAACAAAGTTTCTTGCCTAGCTCTCCACCACTTTCTTATTTTCTTTAGCTTTAGATTATTCATCACCTTCTTGAACTTCTTGAAGCTTGTAAGAGGAGATAAAAGTGCAGACTCCTATTTTTTTTTCTCTACATTCACGCATGACAGGATTGGAATGTTAAACTTCTTAATTTCTTACAAAAAAGTCAAATTCTTTCAAATTAAGCCCAACACAACTCAATTTAGAAATAATTTATTCATTACTAACTCGGATCAACGCTCAAATATTGACTCGAGAAATTTACGCCATTACAATCAAAAAGTTAACAGAAGAGTGAGAAATAACGTTCAATGTCTAAATTTTAGTGAGTAAATTGAACGTTTTAAAACTTCGATGACCAAAATAGGTTTAAGAGTAACATTCAGTGATGACTTGTGTTACCCTATGTTTTATTCCACCATCCGGCAAATTCTATTTTATCACAGACATAATTTAAAATTCTATTTTTATATTAAAAAAACAATTTTATTTTGAATATCTTGCTCCTGCATTGTAACATCCTAATGAAAACAGAGTGAAAGTACCTTTTTTCCATCCATTTACATGCCTTTACAGCAGAAGGTGATTTTATAAGAGCCTTGTCAGCATTCATCATATCAGGAGATTGGATCAAATTCCTTCATCTATTGCAAAATCCATTATTTGAGTTACGATGGTGGGTGTAATTGTGATTGTTGTATCCATGGAACTGTGAAGTAGGTATTGTCCATGGATCTATATAAGGTCTGGAAGGCAATGATCTTACCATTGTTGAAGTGGTTGCAACATCATAGCCCGCAAACTGGTGTGGTGCACTCCGAGGGTGAAAGTTTCGTTGAGGTTGATAAGAATTTTGAACGGGACCGGCATTGGAATAGAAACTTGATTTTTGCTTCTTTTTCACTCGTCCAACTGGAGAAGAAACTTGGTATTTATTACCCGTATTCCCAAGCCTTGGAATAGAAGCTTTTCCGTGTGCTTTGCCAATCTTTCCACTCTCTGGTTCAGTTGTTTTTCTCTTTTTCGAGGGTCTTGTTTGATGTGAACGGTTTTGGAGTTTTGTACCTAATTATAAAAGAACGTGTGATGTAAAATTCTAGTAGCCTCATAGTCAAGAGAAATGGAATTCACAGAAACATACTTTGCTTTCACCATCTCGCTCCCCTACATACCAGTATCAGCAGACCACTTCCTCATTCTTTTCATTGCTTTCACCAGTCTTGCAGCATCGCCTCGTTTGTGCTTCTCAGCAAGAACATTTCTTCTTTCAGCCTCATCACTCCAACGCTGATATAGACAAAAAAAAAGTATAAACAAACCAAGTTTATCATTGTTTTACCCGAAAATGTTGATTTCCAGCCAAATAGGCAAATACTTACCTGTCTGCAAGTTCTCGATCTGTAAAGGTTACGACCCTTTACAAGCAAAGGAAATAATGGGGGTAATTTATTAGTCCCCTTGCTCCATAATACCTCAACCTAATACATCAAAAAACAAGGAAGTGGATCAAGTGTGAAAACAGCTCATGAAAAGAAAATTGAAGAAAATGAATGAAAGGAACAGTTTGTCGTCTATTGCTATCACTCAGATAGCTAAAATCAACCCGTTTTAAACATATCTTTGTTCTAGAAACCAAAAATATGCACCACTTAGTGGACTTTCATCTTCATGCCAAAAGATAAGTGTCGGAAGTACCGTAAAAGTATGTTGTTGTTTGGCATTGCCATAGCTCTCCTTAACAACCCTTCCTGCAATAGTTCTCTTCCCCAGAAGCCTCCCATGCCTCGTTACTTTATCGAATCTGTTTCAAAATCCGAACCTTAATTTACATAGCCCCAAAAACGGAATGGAAATGTAAGATGAGAAATAGATAAGATATAGAGTATATGCAATGAAAGATACTGCAACGTTAGCTCGGATAAGGAATTACTTCTTATAAACCTTCTGTGTAAACAAAACAACATCTCCTTTACAAACATCACCTGCATTATTAGGTGTCAAAACCCACATTACTCGCTCAAATGGCCGAAATGATAATTCAAATGGGGGAAAAGAGAGGCTATTTACCAGTACAGTTGATATAAAAGGATGACACAGGATATAAGGCTTCAGCTTTCCCATCTTTTATTCTGAGAAAAAAAAAATGTTCAAATATAACTTCAGCAAAATGGCAAATAAAAATTGTGAAGAAATCACCTCCAATGCTCAAGAATTCTCTGTTGACACACTGTCTTCGTGCCTGTGATTCGGAGGCCATGAATTCGCAAATAAGCTTTGAGTTCTTTCAAGCTTAAGCTTTCTAAGTCGCCTCCTTCTATGGAACACAATGATTATAAGTTGTAAGGGCATTTTTTGGGATCAAATTCAACCTTCTATTTTCAAAACACAAACCTAAATTCTAAGAAGAGATAAATAACCTTTGAGAAGAGCGATGACACGATTGCAGAGAGATTCGTCGTTCTCGGTCCGATCATTATCGTCCGAATTGTTCACTTCCTCTTCTTCTTCAGATTCTTCTCCACTGACGATATGAAAATTAAATCAAACTTAAAAGGGAAAGGAAACGAATAAATTGGAATAGGAATTTAAATACCTGGAATTGGAAACGTTGGTATCTTCATTGTCATCATCATCTTCTGTTTCTATTTCGTCTTCTTCCTCAGAAGAAGAGAGGAAAATCAAAGTATGTTTGCCTTTGCCTTTCTTATCAGTCATTTGATTGAACTCCAAGTCTTCTGTAATTTTATAGCCTAATCTTGAGTTTCGATTTTTTTAGAGAGGTTTTTCTTTCTTTCTTTTGATCGACGAGACGTTTTCCTTTAGATTTTTTTTTTTCAAATGTACTTTAAATATACTAAAGATTTATATATTATTTTAAAATTTAAAATTTAATATTTTTAATTTCTATATATTTTTTGTTTAAGCCAATATATCCACTGTTTTTTGTGTTTATATGATTTTATACATTAAGTTTTTTTACTATTTTTATTTAAAAATATGAATTTGTTTTATCTTTAGTTATTAACCTAACACATAATTAAAAAATCGTATTTTTTTAGTTAAAGATAATTTTTATATGTATTTTAAATATTAATGGCCAAATTAATACAAAATTTGTAGATGTACGAGACTATTTTTTATAATAACCTTGACAACAGTTAACAATAAAATTGAATTTATTAGATGAAAGATTAAGATTTTCGAATAAAAGAACCCGACAAGTATTTTAGTAGAAAAATAGATGATGTTTATCCTAGGAGACACGAGTTTAAAACGCTTTGTCTATATGGTGTATGCACATTGTCAAAGGGTTAAGAATATCTATAAACAAATATTATCTTGTAATCATCTTTAAACTATTAAAAAAAAAGATTTTCAAACAAAAGAACCCAACAAGTGTTTTAGTAGAAAAGTGGATGATATTTATCCTAGGAGACATAGGTTTGGTGTATGAGCATTGTCAAAGGGTTAAGAATATCTACGAAGAAATATTACCTTATAATCATCTTTAGACTATTAAAAAGAATTCGAATAAAAAATACTAGAGTTACTCAATGTCATAAAATTAAAGTATGATAACTAAAATTTAAATTTTATAATCGTTAGGTTGATAGTTAAAGATAAAATTGAATAAAAATTAATAGATGGGCCAATATTTTTAAAAAATAGTAAAGACTCTATGTCATACAATCAAAATATAAAGACTAAAATTTAAATTTTAAAATGTATATAGACCTTTGGTATACTTAAACTTTTATTTAAAGGTACATTTGTTGTCACTATTTTTTTAAAATAATATAATAAAAAATAAAAAATGATAAAAAGTAAATAAATAATAAATATAAATAAAAATATAATATAAAAAAGTAAAAAAACGGACCACGCGCAGCCACGCGCCTAGTGCGGGTGCTGCACGTGCGCGGATTTCTTCCCCAAATCCCTCACTTGCACCCGAACAGCTGCTGCTGCTGCCTCCCCTGCTATGTCGGAGCCACGACAGCCGTCGCCGGTGGTGCCAGGCAATCCACCAGCTCACGTCGAAGCTATTCATGTCGCCGCCGTCCACTGCCGTCGCCAGTCACCTGCAAATCGAAAGGAAAAAGGGTCAAACCCTAACTTGATATTAGGAGCAAATTTATCCCCAAATCCAGCCAAATCGAATTGTTTTCTGGAATTCAACCGGAAATTAAGTTCTCTATCTGATTTTGGCTCGAATTTAGGGATAAGAATCCAATTTTTGCCTTGAATCCCAATCCCCCAAACCTTATAAATAGTGCTTAATTCTCCATTGCTCAAACACACAAGAAAAATTCATCCGAAAATACCTAGAAAAATACTCTGAAAATTATTGGGAGGTTGCTGGAATTTGTTCGAGTTTTGAGCAGCATTGGTTCTAATTTTCGTGGAAAGTAGAAGCTAGCAATTCACCGTTTCATCGGTATAATTCCTTCTTTTTTCATTTCGAATTTATTCATTTTATTTTTTTGGTTAATGCTCTTCTTTTTCAGGATATATTTGGTGTTGCTTTGGATGTTTTAATCTTGTTTGTTTGGTTGATTTTCTAATATTTAGTGTTATGTGGTTGTTTTGGTAGAAAAAATAATAAAAAGGAATATGTGTTTTTTTAAAAAATAAAAAAAAGTGTTTGATCCACTTGACTATTAAAAGATGTGAAAATTGTGTTTGTGAAATAAAAGGGTTAATTAGTTTTAAAACCACTTTTTTATACCTCTTTCAATCTGAATATAAATTTTAAAATTATCATAATAAGGTCACTTAATTACTACAACCCCATTTTGGTCCCCTTTTAAAATAAAAGAGAAACTATTTAAAATATATATATAAATACAAAATAAACTTTTTAAGAGAGTAGTTCTTTAGATTAAAAAGTAAGGCCTTTATCTTTTTTTAAAAAATAAATAAAATAATATTTTTTAAAAAAATAATAATAAAATAATTTTTAAAAAATATTATATAAAAACAACAAAGTTCTTTCTAAAATAATAATAATAAACTAACTTTTTTGAAAAATACAAGATAATAAACACCTCTTTTAAAATAAAACTCATTTTCCAAAGTTATCAAAAAGCATAAAAAGAAAGGTAGCGAAATATTAAAAAAATAAATAGCTTTTAAAACACAAGAAAAAAACAATATTTTAAATAAAAAGCTCTAAAACAAAAAAAAAGAAATAATATTTCGAATAAAAAGCTTTGAAACAAAAAAAGAATAAGAAAACCCTTTCAAATTATCAACAAATAAAATAAAGAATAAAAGCTTTAAAACGCAAAAAGTCAAAAAAATATTTTAAAAACTTTAAAAAAATAAAAAAGAATAAAACCTTTTTAATTTATCAAAAAAACTTTGAATATAAAAAGAATAAAAACAAACAAAAACCTCCTTTCAAATAAATTCAAAAACAAAAAATATTTAAATAATAAAAATCTTTTCCAACTAAAACAAAACTGAACCAAGCCCATCAAAAAGCTTCGAGTTTTAAATTGTGTTTTTTTGTTTTGCTTTCGTTTGCTTTAGTATTGAGTTGGCCTTAGGAATAGGTTCTTCAAACCTTAGATAGAGACTTTCTTTGAAATAAAACTTTATTCACAAAGAATAAAACGCGCTTAATAAAATTCAAATCCTTAAATAGGAAAAACACTTAGACCATTTTAGGATTAATAAGTTTTAACTTAGAATAAATAAAAATTTTCAACAAATCAAGTTTCTTTGTTTGTTAAAAAAGTAAAATTAAAGTAATGTGGTGTCTTACTAAACGGAATTGACGGGTTAGCGTCAGAGGTGTTGGCAGTGATTAGAGTTCATTTTATAATAGTAAGGTCGTTAAAGTAAAATTAAACTTATGAACTGACAATAATTTAAGCTTTACATCGATTCGCAAAATTCAACTTTAAAACCTTTTGTAACCGACAAGGTAACAATTTTTGGTCGTCGTGGGGGTGTTAACCATTCCCCACGTGTAACCGACCCCCGAACTCGTTTTTTGTTTTCGCAGACCAAAATCGTTGTTTTAATAAAATAGAAATGATTTTATTAAAATGACCCATTTTTAGGTGATCCAATCACACCTTTTAAAAAAGATTGGTGGCGACTCCGTTGTTTTGGTTTTATTTAAAAAAACGTTGAGCCCTCCTTAAAAAAGTGGTTGTGACAGCTTGAAGACTCCACTGGGAATTTTTTGCTTTTTTACAAAAAGAGAGTCAGGCCACAAGTCGGTTTATAAGTTTAATTTTATTTTACGCATTTAAGACTTAAATCCAAGCTCTAAGCCCAAGCTTTGTCCTGATCGTTTAAGTAGGGGGAAACGCTATTGCTCTCGTGGGAATATTGATTCTTCGTATGGACCTAGCAAGTACCTCTCAGGCCCACGCTCTATGTCCCCGTATGGATATTGATCCTCCGTATGGGCATAGGAGAGGGTCCCCCTGAGTTGAACCTGGCTCGTTTGAAGCCTATAATGGGTGAGAATCAGGGGTCTTGCTACCCTTAGCAGGGGACAGCGAGGAAAATTCGGGAACCCTTTTAGAACCCAACTTGTGTGAGAGTTTAGTAGCCTACCTCATTAGAGCCAAGTGTAAAACCCTAGGCTTTGATTTTGGTTAAAGTTATTTCGTAAGAATAGTCCGTGGAGACATGTCCAAAAGTGTTGGAATGCGCTGCCCAGTTACTATTTGTGCAATGAAATTATTTTGGACCTTTTTTGTTGTTTTTTTAAGTATTAATCATTTCATTCTCTTGCCTTGTTTTTGTTTTGCATTATCATTCCATATCTATAAGGGGTTGATTCTCAAGACATTTGCTCGATTAGAAAACAACTCTTGCCATGGATATGGGGTACCTAAAAAAAGAGGAAGACAATGTGGATGTACTTTACTAGTTTGAGGTCAACCAGCAAGCACACGGGGATAGTTTGACAGTTGATCACAAGACAGAGACATCCGAGTATGCCATATAAGTGTCAAACAGAAGAGTGTACATGAGCTATGAGAGATATGGGGCCGTTTTGATTATGCAACAAAGAAATTGTTCCTTGATACTTACGGCGACATAGCATATCTGCTACATGTAGAGGTGGATGAACCATTCCTCAATGCATTGATTCAGTTCTAAAATCTTGGGTACTGTTGTTTTACTTTTAATAGTGAAGATATGATGCCTGCATTTGAGGAGTATTTTTCACTTTTCAACCTACGCGAGGTGAAGAAGGACCGAGTCTATACTAAACCTCTTAAGAACAAGAATGCTCACTTGAGGCTCAAATCTTTTGCTGGCATGAGGGATGGTTGGGTAAAAGGACTGATACAGAAAAGAGGGGGCAGCTTTTCATTCCCTTGGTGGAGCATCCGAAACATAATTCCCACTCATCCAGATAAGGAAAATAGAGTGAATCTCTTGGCTATAGCAATTTACGGCTTGGTCATCTTTCCAAGAGTATTGGGCAGTATCGATGTGGTCATGCTAGATTTCTTTGAGTAGTTGAAAAGGGAAACCAACCTAGTGACAGCTGTACTAGCAGAAACATTCATCTCTTTGAATGCATGCCGAAAGCTGGAAGGTGTGCGTTTCAGATAATGTGCACATTTGCTCCAGGTTTGGGCCCTTAGTCATTTCTGGAAGTGTCTGACCCTAGCCTTGCCTAATACACACTCCCCAAACTTTTCTCCACTCCGAGAATTTTTGGCAGATAAGTGGCTGGTTGCTAAGAGGAATAAGTGGGTTGATATCTTCCGGGATCGCCGTGATCAGGACATCGTATGGAGAGTTCCAAGGATGGGCCGCACCAAGGTGTTGTATAGGTGTGGGAATTATGATTATTTGATGTTGTTAGGCCTATGGGGTGGAATTGGTTGTGCTCCCTTACTAGTGTCGCTACAGGATGGCTCTCGACAGTTTGTCCCCTTCACCACGGGTCTTAATTTATCAGAATTCGAGTTTCAATGAGAGTTCAGAGAGAAGATCAAACTATTAATGATTCATGGAAGCATTGCTACCTCATAGAAATTGAGTACGACAGTTAGTGCATGTTCACCCATGATTACGATGTATGGAGACATGTTAGGATGAATGATAAAATTTTACCACCTATTTCGGGATAGGCTAAATCCTTGGAGGAACATCTCAAGGTGGTCTCGTCAGAAGCTGACATTCTGAAAACCAAGTTGAAGAGAGCCAAGGCTGAGATTAAAGACATACAAAGCCAGCGCACGAAGGACTTATTTGAGGCAAGCCTAGATGTGGATAAGTATAAATGAGAGACAGATCGGGTAGTTGTAACACCCTCAACGTATACTCGTAGAATGAATATACACTAAAGATGTTACAGAGTTGTTAAGAAAAACATGACTTGAAATTTTTTTATACTAATTTTATTTTATAGTTTAACCATTTCTCAGTTTTGAATTAAAAACTACGTTAGTTTATAGCAGCTAGTTTTAACCCTGAATTGTTTTATAAAATTTATAAATATGTTATTGACATAAAAATATAATTCAGGGAGAAAACTATGTACCCTGCCTAGACCCTTCCTTGATTTTAAAATTTCTACACAATTAGGGTTAAACTATTCTTAACTATATCAAAAATATAACTACTTATAGTAAATCATTTTCTATATCCATACATCTATAATAGTGCGTAAACATAATATAATCTAGAGATTACAAAATAGTTTTTCTATTTAAATCCACTACATATATGTACATGCCCACTAGACATCAAACTTATAATTTAAGATGTGCGTACCGTGATTACTAATGTAACTTGATTTTCCAATTTAATAGCTCCTTCTTGTCACTCTACTCAAGAGAACCTATGTGTGAAATAACACACGCTAAGTACGAACTTAGTGAGGCAATAATTTCAATTAATAAACATAGAGTAAAGTAATACTTATCATATGATTTCCTATCAAGTTCTCTACCTAAGATAGAATAGTACTATCAAAGTTTCTGTGGTCACTAGATATTAATGTCTATGTTATAAGTTCCTAACTTGCTCATGGTTCTCATGTTCGTCATCATCAAGTAAGTCATATATACCTGATATGTTTTGTATACATAGCACAATTCACATACATGATATAATAGCACAATTCACATACATGATATAATTCACATAAGCAATATGGTTCACATGCTTGACATAATTCATATGTAAAACACAGTTCATATACATGACATGGTTCATTTATGTATCGTGATTCATATTCATATCATGATTCATTTATGTAACATGATTTTCATACATGGCATATTTCTTTTGCATGACATGATTTCCATACATGGCATATTTCTTTTGCATGACATGATTTCCATACATGGCATGATTCATATGCATAGCATATTTCTTATATATGTGGCATACTTCGTATACATGGCATAATTCGTGTACATGTCATGATTCATATACGTGGTATGATTCGTATATTTAACATATTTCATATACATAGCATGGTTCATATTCATGACATGTTTCATATACGTAACATGATTTATTTACATGACATAATTCATTATCATTGCCCAAAGTACGCTATACGAGATCAAGGTACGTGAGTTATCTTGAAATGACATCGTAGTGTCAAACGTAAACGTAAAGATGAGTACGTACTCGGGGATGCTCTTTGCTCCCCATAAACATAAAGCGCCTCGATAGTGCACTCGGGCACAGTGGGCGTAGATCCCCAGGGTGCACACCAAGGGCGTAGGTCCCTAAGGTGTATGTGACACAATCATTTTGTCACAATATATGTTTGATAACATAAACATAAGGGTGCAGTTGCTAAGGACTCTATGGCATGCCAACTATACCATGGACTCGCATACTCAATACTTGAGCATTTCTTTCATTACTAATCAGTATCATCAATTATATATATAGGAAATTCATATTCATATTTCATCGTAATTGTTCATGATAATCATAAATCATCATAATTAATCATATAATTAGACATTTCATGTTTCATGCTTTATCATAAATGTTATTGGTAATCATAGATCATCATATAAATAAACATTTCATATCTCATACTTCAACATAATTGGTCATGACAAACATAAATTAACATATATATACAAATAATTTAACATCATTTTAATTTTAGATCGACTACTCGCAAGTCTTCCTAATTGCAATTTAAAACATATAAATGCACTCACCTGGGCCATGAATAGTATGCCTCACTAAGCTTACTCGAGGTTCTTATCTTTCTTTTTATCCTTGGTTCTCTTTCGATCTCTTTTGGAACTATATAAGACCAAATAATATATACATAATTTCTCTTGTGTTAAACTTAAATCTAATATTGTTAGCTTGATTCTTAAACATAACTATTCGAATATAATTTTTTTCTAAAAATTTTCCAATATTTTACATTATTGCCAAAATGGTCCCTAGGTCTTTAGTAACCATTTTGAACATTAAACAATTGTTCAAACCTAATTTGAACAATTTCCATAATTAATGACTCATTTTGGACTATTTCCTTTTTAGTCCTTCAACTTCATAAAAGTGACATTTTAGTCACTACTTTACTTTTGTACATAGATTCATGTAAAAATAATCCATTTATTTATTTCCAACATCCTTATAAATTTTCCTTCAACTTTTAAACTTTATTCAATTTAGTCCTTCACTAACTTTTTATTTTCAAAAAAGTCCCTAAATTTTCTTCTCTTGTCATATCAGTCCCTTATTTTCAAAAAAGTCCCTAATTTTTCCTAAATTGCCGAATTGGTCCTTCGACTTCCAAAATTTTTCATTTTGGTCCCTAATCATCAATTCAAGCTACTTTCACCATAATTCAACGATTCCAATGCTAAAATAAAATTTTCAATAATTTCCCCTAATTTTTTTCCAAATTTTCGAAAGGGTCCCTAAATTTACAACTTGGGAAATTATTCAACATATCATCAAAATAGGACCCACAACTTCATAATTCATTCAATTCAATCCTTAATTTAGCTTCCTAACCAAAACCCCCAAATTTTAGGGTTACGGTTTATAACCTCAAACATGGAATTAGTCCAAATTCAAACTTGATTCCATGTTTACAACATCAATTTTACTAAATACAACTTTAATTCCATCATCTACTATCAATTTCATAATCATCATCACCCATAAACATGAACAAAAATTAACTTTTCTCATGCAATATTACTATCAAAATGAAGAGAATCAATTATAGAATAATTTACCTAAATTAATTTTGCTTGAATCTTGTCTTGATTCTCCAATTTTGAGCTTGAAAATTGAAAATTTTCCTTTCTCCCCCCTTTCTTTCTTGTTTCGAACAGCAAGCTGGAAATATAGATGATTTTTTTATCATATTTTAATCCATTTAATCCACTTGTAAAGTTAAATGAATTTTAAATAAATTTTAAATTCATTTAACTAGTGAATTTACTAATTTGCCCTTTTATTATAATGGCCAAGATTCAATCTCATCAAAATCAATGGCTATGATTTAATCCATGTGTAAATCTTCTTCCAAAATTGCCCTTAATATTTCAAAAATGCCATCCGTGGCAAATGATCAATTGGCCCTCCAACTAGACTTTATTTACTTAATGACTTAAAATTGCCATTCCATAAATATTGAACCAAATAGGTTCCATTCTAACCAGCCTCCTTCCCAAAAACCATAAATTTTAATTTATGATATTTATTCGATCCAATTAATCAAATTTTACTCAATATGATTTCCAAAATTTCTTTCTTTGAGCTTTATAACTACTCCATCATATTCTAACTAAATCTAGTTAGAATCTCACCAATATTAACAAAATATTCATAAAATAATATTTTATGAACTTCTCGTAGTCTTTGGAACTGTCTTTAAAATTTCAATTTGATCCGATATACTGATATCCATAAAATACTTCTACTGCGAGTTTACATTTTCCGAGCTATTAGATTTATACCGAAAATTCTATATTTCCATATTAAGGAAAATAAACTCTATTATCCCATAAAAACTTCATTTTCCAAGGACTTAGACTGAATTTTCCTAACTCAGTCTATTATTCTGATAATTATCGAAAATCTTCATAGAATAAAATTTCTCTTAGAATTCATTTCTCGATAATCAATACGAATTTTCTCTACTCCTAATGAGTCCAAAATACCGATCAAAAACACTTTTATGGGACCTTCCCGAAGGTCACCCATCATAATATTTCCCTGGCTTGAGCACACTTAACAATTTTATTCGATCCAAGTTCGAATAATATAAGCCCCGTATGAAAAATCCGGTAACACATAAATACCATTCTAGGGGGTGAACTATCCATTTACGGGATTAAATTACATAACTTTTCAAAATTACACTTTGGTCCCTAAACTTTTCCAAAGTTTACACTTTAACCCCTAAACTTTCAAAAATTACATTTTAGTCACTAGTCCAAAAATTGGGATATTACAATTCCTTCCCCCTTAAGAAAATTCATCCTCGAATTTTCAACATTTACCTGTTTCAAACAATTTCATATATTGCTTATTCATTCTCTCTTCAGTTTTCCAAATCATTTTCTTTACTTTATGTTTTCTCCATAGAACTTTAACTAGTAGAATTTCTTGTTCTTTAATCCTTTGACTCCGTATGATGGGATTTTTCACTAATTCTTCTTTATACGTCAAACTTGGTTGCAGTTCAATCTCCTCGTAAGTAATTACATGTGAAGAATCCGACTAATACCTCTCAAGCACAAATACCAGAAACATAGCATGAATCTTACTCAAATCTAAAGATAAATCCAATTGATAAGCCATTGGTTCCTTTCTTTTTAGAATCTCATATGGCTTTAAATCAAGGACTAATCTTTCCATTTCAACCAAAATAACACACCTTCTTCCAAGGTGAAATCTTTAAAACATTTTTTCCTAACTTCATATTCAATATCTTTTTTCTTCTTATTTGCATAGGCCTTTTGTCAATCCACAATGGCCTTAAAATTTTGCTAAATAATACTTACTTTATCGTCCATGTCTTGTGTTAAATCACTCTTCCAACGTTTGAGTTATTCTGAACATTTCAATCTTGTAACCCGAACTGATTTAGAAAAGTTCGGTATTTTCTTCCATATGCCACCTTGATACTTGCTTGATAACTATTGTTGTAAGAAAATTCAGCCAAAGGCAAGTTCTTTTACCATGATCCCGCAAACTCAATTACATAAGCTCGTAACATATCCTTCAGAATTTGTATGATCCGTTCGAACTGCCCATCTGTTTGCGGATGAAAACTATACTAAAATTTAATTTAGCACATAAAACTCCAAATAACGTACCCCAATACCTTGAAGAAAACCTTGGGTCTCTGTTAATATCTTCTTTCTTCAGATTATCATTGTCAGAAACATATACTTTACCTCAGTAATATAATCAACTCTTTGAGTTAATTTCATAGTCATGTATTTTCGTAATTCCAGCTTGTATCCTCTTTTCAAGACATCTTTCATCCATAGATTGTAAATCCTTGATTTGATCCAATAAAGTTGGCTTTAACGGACATTTTGTTGTTAAGGAACCATCTCGTCCCAGAGACAATTGTGCATTCATCATGTGCAAAGCATATAATATCTTCCGGCTAAGAGCATCTACGATTACATTAGCCTTTCCCAGGGTGATAATCGATAACCATATCACGATCCTTTAAAAATTCAACCCACCTTCGTTGTCGCAGATTCAGATCCTTTTGTGTCATCAAACTTTTAAAACAAAAATCATAGCTGCCATTTACAAATCATATGTTGAATAGTTTTTTCATAAATTTTAAACGCCTTGATGCATAAACTATGACACAACCTTCTTGCATCAACACGCCACTTAAACCATAAAGAGATACATTATTGTATAGAGTACATTCTTTTTTTCTAATTCTTGTTGAATTAAAATTGGTGCTTAAATTCGAACTTTCTTTAATCTTTCGAAACTTTCCTAACAACTAGAACTCATATTTAGAAAACTCGACATAAAACCGCTAATCTCTTAAAATTTATAATACCACACAAAAATGATAATCATACTCAACTTTGGTCTTAAAAAAACCAAAATATCATCTATGAAAACTGTAACAATCCAAATAGGGTTGAAATACCCTATTCATCAAATCCATGAATACAGTAGAGGCATTCGTCAATCAAAAAAGTATCACAGAAATTCATAGTGCCCATAACAACTCCTTAATACTGTCTTTGGTATATCTTTTTCCTTGACCTTAATTTGCTAATAACCCTGATCGAATATTTATATTTGAAAATACTACTACATCTTTAAGCCGATCAAATAAATTTCCAATCCTTGGTAGAGGTTATTTGTTCTTAATGGTTACTTTATTCCATTTTCGATAATCTCTACAAGATCATAGGGAACCATCTTTCTTCTTACAATTAATACCGGAGTACCCCATAGTATTTCACTTGGTCAAATGTAACCTCGTCCAGAAATTTTGTAATTGAGCCTTTAGTTCCCTTAACTCAATTGGTGTCATCCTATAGAGTACCATTGATATCAGCTCAGTTCTTGGATAAACATCAATCCCAAACTGTATTTTCCTATCTGGAGGTAATTCTGATAACTCATCTGGAAATATATCAGGAAATACCTTTACAGTCGGGATGTATTTAATCATTTTTAGGTAACTTTTGTGTATCTTCCATACAAACCAAACATGTTTCACATCCATTGTATAACAGCCTCTGAGCTGTCGTTACAGAAATTACTGACTCTAAACAGTCAGTTCTTTCTCCCTCAAAGATTACTTCAAAACCATCGGGTCCTTGAAGTACTAACTTTTTCTCCTTACATTTCTCATATGTATCATATGCAGATAACCATTACATTCCAATAATGACTTCAATTTCATGGAATAGAAGTTCCATTAAATCTGTCAGGAACTTGATTTCTTGAATTTCTAATGAACCTTTCTTTGTGCTACTATCTTAGTACCAATATATATATTAATCGAACCCGAATCAATTAAAACAAATACAGGTTCTTTCCATAGCCCTCGCTCTGTTCATAGCCTCTTGGAAATTTTGATAAGTTTATGCCCAATAAAATCTCTTTAGCTCTTGGACAAAACTTCACCATAAACCATTCACACTGAGACCTTTTGATCGGTATCCATTTAACTACGCACCAACTCGCCTATTAATATCTAACTCGTACTCTAAATAGTACGAGTACTTTATTCAAACTTAGGACTACTGCAACATTTTTTCTGTTAACTAGTTGCCAACATACTTGACTTTAAACATTCTTCTCTTGATTCCCATAATTAAACATTTATCGTAGTACGTCGATACTTAACATCATCTATTTCTACTGAATCTTATTCATGTTATTGAGAGCATAATCAAGTTACACAAGAGTACATCAAGAACATGGCATCCTAGGGGCATGTACTTAACTTTAAATCATATTAAACCCGATTTAGCCTCTAAAATCGGCTAAACATGTGGCTCGATATTAATAAATGTAACACCCTTAACGTATACTCGTAGACTGAATATACACTAACGATGTTACAGAGTTGTTAAGAAAAATGTGACTTGAATTTTTTTATACTAACTTTATTTTATAGTTTAAACCTTTCTCGGTTTTGAATTAAAAACTACGTTAGTTTATAGCATCTAGTTTTAACCCCTGAATTGTTTTATAAAATTTATAAATATGTTATTGACATAAAAATATAATTCATGGAGAAAACTATGTACCCTGCCTAGACCCTTCCTTGATTTTAAAATTTTTACACAATTAGGGTTAAACTATTCTTAACTATATCAAAAATATAACTACTTATAGTAAATCATTTTTATATCCATACATCTATAATAGTGCATAAACATAATATAATCTAGAGATTACAAAATAGTTTTTCTATTTAAATCCACTACATATATGCAACACATCAAACTTATAATTTAAGATGTGCGTACCGTGATTACTAATGTAAACTTGATTTTCTAATTTAATAGCTCCTTCTTGTCACTCTACTCAAGAGAACCTATGTGTGAAATAACACACGCTAAGTACGAACTTAGTGAGGCAATAATTTCAATTAATAAAACATAGAGTAAAGTAATACTTATCATATGATTTCATATCAAGTTCTCTACCTAAGATAGAATAGTACTATCAAAGTTTCCGTGGTCACTAGATATTAATGTCTATGTTATAAGTTCCTAACTTGCTCATGGTTCTCATGTTCGTCATCATCAAGTAAGTCATATATACATGATATGTTTTGTATACATAGCACAATTCAATACATGATATAATAGCACAATGATGATATAATTCACATAAGCAATATGGTTCACATGCTTGACATAATTCATATGTAAAACACAGTTCATATACATGACATGGTTCATTTATGTATCGTGATTCATATTCATATCATGATTCATTTATGTAACATGATTTTCATACATGGCATATTTCTTTTGCATGACATGATTTCCATACATGGCATATTTCTTTTGCATGACATGATTTCCATACATGGCATGATTCATATGCATAGCATATTTCTTATATATGTGGCATACTTCGTATACATGGCATAATTCGTGTACATGTCATGATTCATATACGTGGTATGATTCGTATATTTAACATATTTCATATACATAGCATGGTTCATATTCATGACATGTTTTATATACGTAACATGATTTATTTACATGACATAATTCATTATCATTGCCCAAAGTGTGCTATATACGAGATCAAGGTACGTGAGTTATCTTGAAATGACATCGTAGTGTCAAACGTAAACGTAAAGATGAGTACGTACTCGGGGATGCTCTTTGCTCCCCATAAACATAAAGCGCCTCGATAGTGCACTCGGGCACAGTGGGCGTAGATCCCCAGGGTGCACACCAAGGGCGTAGGTCCCTAAGGTGTATGTGACACAATCATTTTGTCACAATATATGTTTGATAACATAAACATAAGGGTGCAGTTGCTAAGGACTCTATGGCATGCCAACTATACCATGGACTCGCATACTCAATACTTGAGCATTTCTTTCATTACTAATCAATTATCATCAATTATATATATAGGAAATTCATATTCATATTTCATCGTAATTGTTCATGATAATCATAAATCATCATAATTAATCATATAATTAGACATTTCATGTTTCATGCTTTATCATAAATGTTATTGGTAATCATAGATCATCATATAAATAAACATTTCATATCTCATACTTCAACATAATTGGTCATGACAAACATAAATTAACATATATATACAAATAATTTAACATCATTTTAATTTTAGATCGACTACTCGCAAGTCTTCCTAATTGCAATTTAAAACATATAAATGCACTCACCTGGGCCATGAATAGTATGCCTCACTAAGCTTACTCGAGGTTCTTATCTTTCTTTTTATCCTTGGTTCTCTTTCGATCTCTTTTGGAACTATATAAGACCAGTCGAATATATACATAATTTCTCTTGTGTTAAACTTAAATCTAATATTGTTAGCTTGATTCTTAAACATAACTATTCGAATATAATTTTTTTCTAAAAATTTTCCAATATTTTACATTATTGCCAAAATGGTCCCTAGGTCTTTAGTAACCATTTTGAACATTAAACAATTGTTCAAACCTAATTTGAACAATTTCCATAATTAATGACTCATTTTGGACTATTTCCTTTTTAGTCCTTCAACTTCATAAAAGTGACATTTTAGTCACTACTTTACTTTTGTACATAGATTCATGTAAAAATAATCCATTTATTTATTTCCAACATCCTTATAAATTTTCCTTCAACTTTTAAACTTTATTCAATTTAGTCCTTCACTAACTTTTTATTTTCAAAAAAGTCCCTAAATTTTCTTCTCTTGTCATATCAGTCCCTTATTTTCAAAAAAGTCCTAATTTTTAAATTCTAAATTGCCCTAATTGGTCCTTTGGACTTCCAAAATTTTTCATTTTGGTCCCTAATCATCAATTCAAGCTACTTTCACCATAATTCAACGATTCCAATGCTAAAATAAAATTTTCAATAATTTCCCTAATTTTTTTCCAAATTTTTGAAAGGGTCCCTAAATTTACAACTTGGGAAATTATTCAACATATCATCAAAATAGGACCCACAACTTCATAATTCATTCAATTCAATCCTTAATTTAGCTTCCTAACCAAAACCCCCAAATTTTAGGGTTACGGTTTATAACCTCAAACATGGAATTAGTCCAAATTCAAACTTGATTCCATGTTTACAACATCAATTTTACTAAATACAACTTTAATTCCATCATCTACTATCAATTTCATAATCATCATCACCCATAAACATGAACAAAAATTAACTTTTCTCATGCAATATTACTATCAAAATGAAGAGAATCAATTATAGAATAATTTACCTAAATTAATTTTGCTTGAATCTTGTCTTGATTCTCCAATTTTGAGCTTGAAAATTGAAAATTTTCCTTTCTCCCCCTTTCTTTCTTGTTTCGAACAGCAAGCTGGAAATATAGATGATTTTTTTATCATATTTTAATCCATTTAATCCACTTGTAAAGTTAAATGAATTTTAAATAAATTTTAAATTCATTTAACTAGTGAATTTACTAATTTGCCCTTTTATTATAATGGCCAAGATTCAATCTCATCAAAATCAATGGCTATGATTTAATCCATGTGTAAATCTTCTTCCAAAATTGCCCTTAATATTTCAAAAATGCCATCCGTGGCAAATGATCAATTGGCCCTCCAACTAGACTTTATTTACTTAATGACTTAAAATTGCCATTCCATAAATATTGAACCAAATAGGTTCCATTCTAACCAGCCTCCTTCCCAAAAACCATAAATTTTAATTTATGATATTTATTCGATCCAATTAATCAAATTTTACTCAATATGATTTCCAAAATTTCTTTCTTTGAGCTTTATAACTACTCCATCATATTCTAACTAAATCTAGTTAGAATCTCACCAATATTAACAAAATATTCATAAAATAATATTTTATGAACTTCTCGTAGTCTTTGGAACTGTCTTTAAAATTTCAATTTGATCCGATATACTAATATCCATAAAATACTTCTCTCATGAGTTTACATTTTCCGAGCTATTAGATTTATACCGAAAATTCTATATTTCCATATTAAGGAAAATAAACTCTATTATCCCATAAAAACTTCATTTTCCAAGGACTTAGACTGAATTTTCCTAACTCAGTCTATTATTCTGATAATTATCGAAAATCTTCATAGAATAAAATTTCTCTTAGAATTCATTTCTCGATAATCAATACGAATTTTCTCTACTCCTAATGAGTCCAAAATACCGATCAAAAACACTTTTATGGGACCTTCCCGAAGGTCACCCATCATAATATTTCCCTGGCTTGAGCACACTTAACAATTTTATTCGATCCAAGTTCGAATAATATAAGCCCCGTATGAAAAATCCGGTAACACATAAATACCATTCTAGGGGGTGAACTATCCATTTACGGGATTAAATTACATAACTTTTCAAAATTACACTTTGGTCCCTAAACTTTTCCAAAGTTTACACTTTAACCCCTAAACTTTCAAAAATTACATTTTAGTCACTAGTCCAAAAATTGGGATATTACAATTCCTTCCCCCTTAAGAAAATTCATCCTCGAATTTTCAACATTTACCTGTTTCAAACAATTTCATATATTGCTTATTCATTCTCTCTTCAGTTTTCCAAATCATTTTCTTTACTTTATGTTTTCTCCATAGAACTTTAACTAGTAGAATTTCTTGTTCTTTAATCCTTTGACTCCGTATGATGGGATTTTCACTAATTCTTCTTTATACGTCAAACTTGGTTGCAGTTCAATCTCCTCAGAAGTAATTACATGTGAAGAATCCGACTAATACCTCTGAAGCACAAATACCTGAAACATAGCATGAATCTTACTCAAATCTAAAGATAAATCCAATTGATAAGCCATTGGTTCCTTTCTTTTTAGAATCTCATATGGCTTTAAATCAAGGACTAATCTTTCCATTTCAACCAAAATGTAACACCTTCTTCCAAGGTGAAATCTTTAAAACATTTTTTCCTAACTTCATATTCAATATCTTTTTTCTTCTTATTTGCATAGGCCTTTTGTCAATCCACAATGGCCTTAAAATTTTGCTAAATAATACTTACTTTATCGTCCATGTCTTGTGTTAAATCACTCTTCCAACGTTTGAGTTATTCTGAACATTTCAATCTTGTAACCCGAACTGATTTAGAAAAGTTCGGTATTTTCTTCCATATGCCACCTTGATACTTGCTTGATAACTATTGTTGTAAGAAAATTCAGCCAAAGGCA
Organism: Hibiscus mutabilis; assembly: GCA_019671005.1. NCBI lineage: Eukaryota > Viridiplantae > Streptophyta > Magnoliopsida > Malvales > Malvaceae > Hibiscus > Hibiscus mutabilis. Next base: position 44,506,803 of record CM033731.1, read on the forward strand.
AGTTCTTTTACCATGATCCCGCAAACTCAATTACATAAGCTCGTAACATATCCTTCAGAATTTGTATGATCCGTTCGAACTGCCCATCTGTTTGCGGATGAAAACTATACTAAAATTTAATTTAGCACATAAAACTCCAAATAACGTACCCCAATACCTTGAAGAAAACCTTGGGTCTCTGTTAATATCTTCTTTCTTCTTGATTATCATTGTCAGAAACATATACTTTACCTCAGTAATATAATCAACTCTTTGAGTTAATTTCATAGTCATGTATTTTCGTAATTCCAGCTTGTATCCTCTTTTCAAGACATCTTTCATCCATAGATTGTAAATCCTTGATTTGATCCAATAAAGTTGGCTTTAACGGACATTTTGTTGTTAAGGAACCATCTCGTCCCAGAGACAATTGTGCATTCATCATGTGCAAAGCATATAATATCTTCCGGCTAAGAGCATCTACGATTACATTAGCCTTTCCCAGGGTGATAATCGATAACCATATCACGATCCTTTAAAAATTCAACCCACCTTCGTTGTCGCAGATTCAGATCCTTTTGTGTCATCAAACTTTTAAAACAAAAATCATAGCTGCCATTTACAAATCATATGTTGAATAGTTTTTTTCATAAATTTTAAACTGCCTTGATGCATAAACTATGACACAACCTTCTTGCATCAACACGCCACTTAAACCATAAAGAGATACATTATTGTATAGAGTACATTCTTTTTTTTCTAATTCTTGTTGAATTAAAATTGGTGCTTAAATTCGAACTTTCTTTAATCTTTCGAAACTTTCCTAACAACTAGAACTCATATTTAGAAAACTCGACATAAAACTGCTAATCTCTTAAAATTTATAATACCACACAAAAATGATAATCATACTCAACTTTGGTCTTAAAAAAACCAAAATATCATCTATGAAAACTGTAACAATCCAAATAGGGTTGAAATACCCTATTCATCAAATCCATGAATACAGTAGAGGCATTCGTCAATCAAAAAAGTATCACAGAAATTCATAGTGCCCATAACAACTCCTTAATACTGTCTTTGGTATATCTTTTTCCTTGACCTTAATTTGCTAATAACCCTGATCGAATATTTATATTTGAAAATACTACTACATCTTTAAGCCGATCAAATAAATTTCCAATCCTTGGTAGAGGTTATTTGTTCTTAATGGTTACTTTATTCCATTTTCGATAATCTCTACAAGATCATAGGGAACCATCTTTCTTCTTACAATTAATACCGAGTACCCATAGTATTTCACTTGGTCAAATGTAACCTCGTCCGTAAATTTTGTAATTGAGCCTTTAGTTCCCTTAACTCAATTGGTGTCATCCTATAGAGTACCATTGATATCAGCTCGTTCTTGGATAAACATCAATCCCAAACTGTATTTTCCTATCTGGAGGTAATTACGATAACTCATCCGAAATATATCGGAAATACCTTTACAATGGGATGTATTTAATCATTTTTAGGTAACTTTTGTGTATCTTCCATACAAACCAAACATGTTTCACATCCATTGTATAACAGCCTCGAGTTGTCGTTATAAATTACCGACTCTAAACAATCGATTCTTTCTCCCTCAAAGATTACTTCAAAACCATCGGGTCCTTGAAGTACTAACTTTTTCTCCTTACATTTCTCATATGTATCATATGCAGATAACCATTACATTCCAATAATGACTTCAATTTCATGGAATAGAAGTTCCATTAAATCTGTCAGGAACTTGATTTCTTGAATTTCTAATGAACCTTTCTTTGTGCTACTATCTTAGTACCAATATATATATTAATCGAACCCGAATCAATTAAAACAAATACAGGTTCTTTCCATAGCCCTCGCTCTGTTCATAGCCTCTTGGAAATTTTGATAAGTTTATGCCCAATAAAATCTCTTTAGCTCTTGGACAAAACTTCACCATAAACCATTCACACTGAGACCTTTTGATCGGTATCCATTTAACTACGTACCAACTCAGTCTATTAATATCTAACTCGTACTCCTAAATAGTACGAGTACTTTATTCAAACTTAGGACTACTGCAACATTTTTTCTGTTAACTAGTTGCCAACATACTTGACTTTAAACATTCTTCTCTTGATTCCCATAATTAAACATTTATCGTAGTACGTCGATACTTAACATCATCTATTTCTACTGAATCTTATTCATGTTATTGAGAGCATAATCAAGTTACACAGTAGTACATCAGTAACATGGCATCCTAGGGGCATGTACTTAACTTTAAATCATATTAAACCCGATTTAGCCTCTAAAATCGGCTAAACATGTGGCTCTGATACCAATAAATGTAACACCCTTAACGTATACTCGTAGACTGAATATACACTAACGATGTTACAGAGTTGTTAAGAAAAATGTGACTTGAATTTTTTTATACTAACTTTATTTTATAGTTTAAACCTTTCTCGGTTTTGAATTAAAAACTACGCTAGTCTATAGCATCTAGTTTTAACCCTGAATTGTTTTATAAAATTTATAAATGTGTTATTGGCATAAAAATATAATTCATGGAGAAAACTATGTACCCTGCCTAGACCCTTCCTTGATTTTAAAATTTTTACACAATTAGGGTTAAACTATTCTTAACTATATCGAGAATATAACTGCTTATAGTAAATCATTTTTTATATCCATACATCTATAATAGTGCATAAACATAATATAATCTAGAGATTACAAAACAGTTTTTCTATTTATGCAACATGATTTAAGATGTGCGTACCGTGATTAGTAATGAAACTTGATTTTCTAATTTAATAGCTCCTTCTTGTCACTCTACTCAAGAGAACCTATGTGTGAAATAACACACGCTAAGTACGAACTTAGTGAGGCAATAATTTCACTTAATAAACATAGAGTAAAGTAATACTTATCATATGATTTCATATCAAGTTCTCTACCTAAGATAGAATAGTACTATCAAAGTTTCCGTGGTCACTAGATATTAATGTGCATGTTATAAGTTCCTAACTTGCTCATGGTTCTCATGTTCTGTCATCATCAAGTAAGTCATATATACATGATATGTTTTGTATACATAGCATAATTCATATACATGACATAATTCACATAAGCAATATGGTTCACATGCTTGACATAATTCATATGTAAAACACAGTTCATATACATGACATGGTTCATTTATGTATCGTGATTCATATTCATAGCATGATTCATTTATGTAACATGATTTTCATACATGTCATATTTCTTTTGCATGACATGATTTCCATACATGGCATATTTCTTTTGCATGACATGATTTCCATATATGGCATGATTCATATGCATAGCATATTTCTTATATATGTGGCATACTTCGTATACATGGCATAATTCATGTATATGTCATGATTCATATACGTGGCATGATTCGTATATTTAACATATTTCATATACATAGCATGGTTCATATTCATGACATGTTTTATATACGTAACATGATTTATTTACATGACATAATTCATTATCATTGCCCAAAGTGTGCTATATGAGATCGAGGTACGCAAGTCATATTGAAATGGCATCGTAGTGTCAAACGTAAACACAAAGATGAGTACGTACTCGGGGACACTCTTTGCTCCCCATAAACATAAAACACCTCGATAGTGCACTCGGGCATAGTGGGCGTAGATCCCCAGGGTGCACACCAAGGGCGTAGGTCCCCAAGGTGTATGTGACACAATCATTTTGTCACAATATCTGTTTGATAACATAAACATATGGGTGTAGCTGCTAAGGACTCTATGGCATGCCAACTATACCATGGACTATCATACTCAATACTTGGGAATTTCTTTCATTACTAATCAATTATCATCAATTATATAGATAGGAAATTCATATTCATATTTCATCGTGATTGTTCATGATAATCATAAATCATCATAATTAATCATATAATTAGACATTTCATGGTTCATGATTTATCATAATCATAGATCGTCATATAAATAAACATTTCATATCCCATACTTCAACATAATTGTTCATGGAAAAAATAAATTAGCATATATATATATATATATATATATAAAATTTAACATAATTTTAATTTTAGGTCGACTACTCGCAAGTCTTCCTAATTGCAATTTAAAACATATAAATGCACTTACCTGGGCCATGAATAGTATGCCTCGCTAAGCTTACTCGAGGTTCTTATCTTTCTTTTTATCCTTGGTTCTCTTTCGATCTCTTTTGGAACTGTATAAGACCAATCGAATATATACATCATTTCTCTTGTGCTAAACTTAAATCTAACATTGTTAGCTTGATTCTTAAACATAACTACTCGAATATAATTTTTTTCTAAAAATTTCCCAATATTTTACATTATTTCCGAAATGGTCCCTAGGTCTTTAGTGACCATTTTGAATATTAAACAATTGTTCAAACCTAATTTGAACAATTTCCATAATTAATTACTCATTTTGGACTATTTCCTTTTTAGTCCTTCAACTTCATAAAAGTGACATTTTAGTCACTACTTTACTTTTGTACATAAATTCATGTAAAAATAATCCATTTATTTATTTCCAACATCCTTAGAAATTTTCCTTCAACTTTTAAACTTTATTCAATTTAGTCCTTCACTAACTTTTTATTTTTAAAAAAGTCCCTAAATTTTCTTCTCTTGTCATATCAGTCCCTTATCTTTCATAACATGCTTGAATATTCAATTCTATCACTTTTCCATAAATTCAAGACCAATCCCTAAATTGTCAAATTGGTCCTTCAACTTCCAAAAATTTTCATTTTCGTCCCTAATCATCAATTCAAGCTACTTTCACCATAATTCAATGGTTCCAATGCTAAAATAAAATTTACAATAATTTCCCCTAATTTTTTTCCAAATTTTTGAAAGGGTCCCTAAATTTACAACTTGGGAAATTATTCAATATATCATCAAAATAGGACCCACAACTTCATAATTCATTCAATTCAATCCTTAATTTAGCTTCCTAACCAAAACCCCTAAATTTTACGGTTAGGGTTTATAACCTCAAACATGGAATTAATCCAAATTCAAACTTGATTCCATGTTTACAACATCAATTTTACTAAATACAACTTTAATTCCATCATCTACTATCAATTTCATAATCGTCAACACCCATAAGCATGAATAAAAATTAACTTTTATCATGCAATATTACTATCAAAATAAAGAGAATCAAGTATAGAATAATTTACCTAAATTAATTTTGCTTGAAACTTGTCTTGATTCTCCAATTTTGAGCTTGAAAATTGAAAATTTTCTTTTCTCCCCCTTTCTTTCTTGTTTCAAACAGCAAGCTGGAAATATAGATGATTTTTTATAATCTTTTAATCCATTTAATCCACTTGTAAAGTTAAATGAATTTTAAATTCATTTAACTAGTGAATTTACTAATTTTCCCTTCTATTATAATGGCAAGATTCAATCTCATCAAAATCAATGGCCATGATTTAATCCATGTGTAAATCTTCTTCCAAAATTGCCCTCAATGTTTCAAAATATTTCAAAAATGCCATCCATGGCAAATGACCAATTTGCTCTCCAACGAGACTTTATTTACTTACATGACTTAAAATTATCATTCCATAAAAATTGAACAAAATAGGTTCCATTCTAACCAGCTTCCTTCCCAAAATATCATAAATTTTAATTTATGATATTTAATCGATCCAATTATTCAAATTTTACTCAATACGATTTCCAAAATTTCTTTCTTTGAGCTTTATAACTACTCCATCATATTCTAACTAAATCTAGTTAGAATCTCACCAATATTAACAAAATATTCATAAAATAATATTTTATGAATTTTCCATAGTCTTTGGAAATGTCTTTAAAATTTCAATTCGATCCGATATACTAATATCCATAAAATACTTCTACTACGAGTTTACCTTTTTCGAGCTATTAGATTTATTTCGAAAATTCTGTATTTCCATATTCATGAAAATAAACTCTATTATCCCATAAAAACTTCATTTTCCAAGGACTTAGACTAAACTTTCCTAACTCAGTCTATTATTTCGATAATTATCGAAAATCTTCATAGAATAAAATTTCTCTTAGAATTCCTTTCTCGATAATCCGTACAAATTTTCTCTACTCCTAATGAGTCCAAAATATCGATCAAAAACAATTTTATGGGACATTCCCGAAGGTCACCCATCCTAATATTTCTCTGGCCTGAGCATTCTTAACAATTTTATTCGATCCAAATTCGAATAATATAAGCATCGTATGAAAAATTCGGTAACACAGAAATGCCATTCTATGGGGTGAACTATCCATTTATGGGGTTAAATTACATAACTTTTCAAAATTACACTTTGGTCCCTGAACTTTTCCAAAGTTTACACTTTAACCCCTAAACTTTCAAAAATTAAATTTTAGTCACTAGTCCAAAAATTGGGATATTACAGTAGTGAAGCTGTACAAGGACCTAGAACAAAATTTGAGATTCAAATGGTGGATTTTCTCAAATTTCAGGCCATGGTTCGAAATGCTGATTTAAGGAAGACTCTAGAGTAGTGGAGGCAGGAAATTGAGCAGGCCGTGAGAAAAGAAAGGGAGCGTGGAAAGAAAGAAGTTGAAAAATATAAACGATTGCTTATGGATGAGAATAAAATAGGGAAGCAGGTGGTTGGGAGTGAAAATAACAAGCGGGCCCTCCAAAAAGAAAAAGGTTTGTTCGTTTGAGTTGCAGATGTTATGTGAAGAGACAAATAGGAAGCTGAAGTAGAGCCAAGCCTCCATTGTTGAGTTACAAGCCAAAGTAGTAGACCTGAATCATTCACTGCACAGGTTCCAGAATCATCATACTTATATCGAACTCCAGGGCAGTCTGAGTGAAAATGATACATTAAATGAGCAAATTGAAGCTATAGAAAGTGTTATTCATGAGTACAGGATGAAGATTCCGGTTCTCGAAGATATCAATGAATGGGGAATGACTATTAGTTTACTCGGCTTAGGGACAATGCCAGAGAGTTCTAAGAACGAGATGAATTCAACAAAAGCATCATGACCCAGATACAAGACGTGGCTAAGCATGTAAAGATGTTAGCTACTGAAGCTACGACTCTCCGCCAGTATGTTAGGCCAGTTGATGAGTGGGACCAAGACTCATATGGCTGATAGAGGAAATGAAAGAATTAGGTATTTGGGCAGAAAGATATTTGTAAAAAAAATGAGTTATTGTAATAAAGATTCTTCCATCCAATAAAGAGTTCGTTCTTTGAGCAATTACTTTATGGAATCAATGGCCCTTTGTTTACATTCATGCATTTTTCCTTTTTTACATTTCTTTGTTTATTTTGCGTTAGATTAGTATTGAAGACAAAATGACATCTCTCGAAATCAACCACAAGAGTACTCAGGACAGGCTTGATAAGATTAAGAGTGACTTGAAACATGAGATTGAATTGGCGCACAGGAAGACGGTTAGTCAGATTGCGGCCATGTTTGGGTTCAGAGACCTTGATGCCCAAGATAACCCAGAAGATGTTATCACTTTACCACAGTTTCAGGGGATTCACCCTGGAATACCAAGATGGGCCTCCCTATTTAAGGCCAAATTCCCGCTCATCTTTACAGAATCTTCTACTCGTGCACAAACTGAGCCAGTGGCCAATCTGGGGGTAGTGCATGATCATGAGGTCCTGGACCTTGATAAAATTACTGATAAGGTCAACATGAACAAAAAACTTGAAGATCGTTGTGATAAGTTAGAGGAATCATTAGGAACTTTCAAAAAGGGAACACCCATGGAGGCATTGATGCTAGAGACCTGAGTCTGGTATCTAACTTGACAATTCCTTCGAAGTTCAAGACCCCTGACTTCGATAAATACAACAGGACTACATATCCCAAGGCTCACCTGACCATGTATTGCCGCAGAATGTCTATGTACTTAGAAAATGAGAAATTTCTCATTTATTGCTTCTAGGACAGCTTGTTTGGGTTCGCCACTCGCTGGTACAATCAGTTAATCCGGGAGAGCATCCGTACTTGGAAGGATTTTTCAAGGGCGTTTGGTGAACAGTACAAACATGCTGCTGATATGGTCCCAAACAGGCTTGTTTTGCAAGGGGTGGAACAAAGACATAATGAAAGTTTCTGCCAATACGCTCAGAGATGACGGGATGTGGCCGCTCAAGTTCAGGCGCCACTACTGGAGAATGAGATAACACCCATGTTTGTGGATACACTTAAAGATGTTTTCTATGATCGTATGATCAATCATGCGACGAAGAGTTTTGCAGACATGTTAATGAACGGAGAACTAGTTTTGGCAGCTGTTAAGAGCGGGAAGCTTGATGGAAGAGAGATGAAGAAACCATATAAGAAAAAAGATAATGAAGTCAGTATGACATGTGTTTACAACCATAATTACTCAAAAGGGGTAGTCCTTAATAAGCCTGTTGCCCAGAATACCAATCTTGTGGCTTCAAAACCGCCAAAAGATGAACGAAAATACCAAGGGAATAAGAAGTCGTATTTTTCTCCTATGCTAATGACGTACGCCGAGTTATTCTCCAAATTGGTTGAAGCACAGATGGTGTTACCACGACATGTTCCTCCTTTTCTCATCTATACCCGCCATGGTATGATGAGAAGGCTCAATGCGAATACCATGCTGGGAATAGGGGGCATACTATTGAGAACTGCACTACCTTTAAAAGGGTAGTAGATGATTTACAAAAATTAGGCATATTATCTTTTGATACTTTAGACTCGAAAGATAACCCACTGACTAACCACCAGAAGACTGAAGTGAATGCAGTGGACAAGGAGGAAAACAAGTTGGTTAAGGAATATGTTGAGGAAGTTAAGACACCTATGGCATGGGTATGGGCCCAAATGGTGAAGACTGGACTACTAAGAAACAAGACATGAAAGTTGAAGGAGGATGGTAAGTTTTTCTGCGAGTACAATCAAGATGAAGGACATGAAATTCAAAATTGTTCTGAATTCAAGAGTTTGGTCCAAGACAAGATGGACAACAAAGAATTGGAGTTCTTTGAAGGGAAGGAAATGAGTTGTACGTCGAATGTATGCGCTTCAGATGAAAGCCCCGCAAGAAGGAACTATGCAGGAATGAAGCCCTTAGTAATTAAGACTAAGGATAGAATTACTGAGCCTGAGAAGGGAACAATTCTGAAGCTGGTTATAAAGGCACCTACCCCTTTTCCATACAAGGACAATAAACAAGTACCTTGGAATTACACTTGCTCGGTAACGACCCCAAGAAATACATCAGGTGGAGAAGGAAAAGAAGAAGAATCGGTCAATAAGGTGGGCAATTTTACAAGAAGTGGAAGGTGTTACTCACCACCAGAGGCTGAGGATAGGGATGCCACCCAGAGGAAGATAGCAACTAAAGAACCTGATGGAGAAAAGATTTCTTTATGGAGAAACCTAGGACTCACCTTGAGCCAGTGAAAGAATCGGAGGCTCGGGAATTTTTAAAGATACTCAAACATAGTGAGTACAGTGTAGTGGAGCAGCTCCATAAACTTTTGGCAAGAATTTCAATACTATCTCTATTGCTGAGTTCGGAGGGCCACCGCGATGCCCTTTTAAATATCCTGAATCAGACTTTTGTTCCAAAAGAGATAACAACTGACAAGATGGACAAGTTGTTCAGCAACATTGCAATGAATAATTTCATCATATTCAATGACGAAGAAATTTTGGCAACTGGGAGGGGATCCTACAAAGCCCTTCATATCTCTGCTAGATGCAAGGGGCACATGCTGCCAGGGGTTCTTATTGACAACGGGTCAGCGTTGAATGTATTGTCTTTGGATACCTTGAAAAAACTATCGGTTGACTGCTTTCACATGAATGCATACCAAAATGCTGTAAGAGCATTTGATGGAACCCAGAGGGATATTTTGGGGAAAATATAGATACCCTTACAAATTGGCCCATCTACTTTTGAAATAGATTTCGTGGTGATGGACATCAAGCCCATCTATAGCTCCCTGCTGGGGCGTCCCTGGATCTATACTGCAGGGGTTGTTCCCTCCACTTTGTATAAGAAGTTGAAATTCATAGTTGATGGCCAGCTAGTGATAGTCAAAGCTAAAAAAGATATCATCGCCTCGATATCAACTGACGCCCCTTATATAGAAACAGATGAATGTGCACTTGAATATCATTTCAGGACATTTAAGCTCGTTAATGCTACCTTTTTCACTGAAAGAAACAAGGCCCCTAAACTAAAATTGCCAAATAACACAAAGATGTAAGTTAAACAGACTCTAGGAAAAGGGGCAAAGGCTGGCAAAGGCCTCGGCAAGTAGCTTCAGGGGATGTCATACCCCGTAATGATCTTTGAAAAGGGACACCGGTTTGGTCTAGGCTACAAGCCCAACCCAATGCAGAGAAGAGCAGCGATAAGAGAGAGGCAGGAAAGAAGCAAAGCAAGACAAAACGGAGAAGAAATTAAATGGGAACCAATGACATTCTCACCTATCAGTCACAGTTTTAGGTCAGGAGGGATCATGAATCCCGAAGCTACAAATGATGAGGAGGAGAAAGGAAAGAAAGAGCTCGAGAAAGCTTTTGAAAGGCAGAACATTAACGACATATCAGAGGAGGATGAGGAAAACAAGTACATTTCCATGATACGCCCCTGTTCGGAGCTGAACAACTGGACTATGAAAGAAATTCCTATAGCTTTTAGGTCATCCACAGAGTAATGCTTGAAACTAACTCTTTTGTCTTAGACCCGAAGGCATTAGAGATCTCTTGTTAAGGGTCAATGTCAAAAAACCATTATGGTTCTTATATCAATAAAAGATTTTATCCAATAAATTTTGTGTGGCAGACTTTCTTTTCTAACTAAAATATCATAAACAAAACTCAAAGCCAATTAAAGTAAAATCCAAAATAAAAAATTGTCATTTCATTCTTTTCTTGACTTTTCATTTCTGTTGTATACATATATATTATATTTCTTTCAGGTTTCCAGATATCAATGGTACAAATAACTCCGAATTTTATTTAGAAATTGACTTCGATTTGCCCATGTGTTTAGAAGAGGTCGAAGACTACAAAAATGAAGAGGAATATGAACTGCCTAACGAGGAGCTCAGGATGTTAGAAAGCAAAGAGAAGCAAATTATGCCTCACGAGGAGGAATTAGAAGTTCTGGATCTCGGGACTAAAAAAGAAAGGACTGAGGTGAAGATCGGCACTTCTATCACCACTAAGACTCGACACAAGTTGATCAAGCTCTTACAAGAATATAAGGACATTTTCACCTAGTTATATCAAGATATGTCTAGTTTAGACACATACATTGTTATGCATTGACTTCCCATCAAGCCCGAATGCAACCCTGTACAACAGAAACTAAGGAGGATGAAGCCTGAAATGCTCCTAAAAATCAGGGACGAAGTGAAAAAGTATTATGATGCCGGTTTCCTCGAGGTGGTTAAGTATTCTGAATGGGTGGCTAACATTGTCCCAGTTCCGAAAAAAAATGTGGGAAAGTATGAATGTGTGTTAATTATCAAGACCTTAATAGGGCAAGCCACTAATATAACTTCCTATTGCCGCACATTGACACGTTGGTGGATAATACAGCAGGGCATTCTCTTTTCTCTTTCATGGATGAATTCTCAAGGTACAACCAAATCAAGATGTGTCAAGAAAATATGAATAAAACAACATTTGTAACATGGTGGGGAACCTTTTGTTACAAAGTCATGCATTTTGGTTTAAAGAATGCATGGGCAACCTACCAACATGCTATGGTAACCTTGTTCCATGATATGATGCACAAGGAGATAGAGGTATATGTTGATGATATGATAGCTAAATCCCGGTCAGAAGATGAACATATCGAAAACTTGGAAAAACTTTTTAAAAGGTTGAAAAAGTTCCAGTTGAGACTCAATCTGTCCAAATGCACTTTTGGAGTACGACCGGGAAAGTTACTAGGATTTGTTGTGAGTGAGAAGGGGATTGAAGTTGATTCAGACAAAATTAAGGCCATCCAAGAACTTCCTCCACCTCGAACACAAAAAGAGGTTCGAGGATTCCTTGGAAGGTTAAACTACATTGCCTAATTCATCTCCCAATTAATGGAAAAATACAGCCCTATATTTAAATTACTTCGGACAAATAATCCAGGAACATGAAATGAAGAATGTCAAGTGGCCTTAGAGGATATCAATAGGCAGTTGACGAATCCACCTATTTTGGTACCACCTGTTCTGGGGAAGCCCCTGATCTTGTACTTAATCGTTCACGAAAACTCAATGGGATGTGTATTGGGGCAGCATGATAAAATCGGGAGGAAAGAAAGAACAATCTATTATCTAAGTAAGAAGTTCACAGATTGTGAAACCAGATATTCCCCAATTGAAAAACTGTGTTGCGTTTTGATATGGACAGCCAAGAGGCTTAGGCAATACATGTTATACCACACCACTTGGTTGATATCGAAGTTAGATCCCTTAAAATACATGATAGAGGTGACAGCCTTATCAGGAAAAATGGCTCGTTGGAAAATGTTACTTTCGAAATTTGACATCCAATATGTAAGCCAGAAAGCAATAAAAGGGAGTGCAATAGCAGACTTTTTGGCAAGTCGTGCTTCCAAAGATTATGAGGCCCTGAACTTTAATTTTTTTAACGAAGAACTAATGTGCATTTCTATTGACAAGGATAATAGCTCAGAAGAATCTTGGATGATGAACTTTGATGGAGCTGCAAATGCATTAGGACGTGGCATTGGGGCAGTTTTAGTTGCACCAGAAGGGGATTACTACCATTTCTCTTGTCGGTTAAAATTCTTATGCACCAACAACATGGCTGAATACGAAGCTTTTCTATTGGGTTTGCAAGTAGCCATTGAAGGAAATATCAAATTTTTAAGAGTTTTCAGAGATTCTGCACTGGTTATTTACCAGATACATGGAGAGTGGGAGACTAAGGATGCAAAATTAATCAAATATCATTCGCTAGTTCTTGAATTAATCAAGGAGTTCGACGAAATTACCTTCAAGCATCTCCTGAGAGAGGATAATTAAATGGCTGATGCTTTCGCTACTCTGGCTGCCATGTTCAAGGCTAGTGAAGGTACTGAAGTAATGCTAATCAAGGTGCAAATGTTAGAATTCCTGGTCCATTGTTACAATTTAGAAGAAGAAGAAGTTGATGGTCTCCCATGGTACCATGACATTTTACAGTATATGAAAACTCAAGAATATCCATTACAAGCAACTGACAATGATAAGAAAACGATTTGGAAGTTAGCCGTGGGTTATGTTATTGATGGCGAGGTTCTATATAAAAAGAGTCAATATGTGTAGACGCTAAAGAAGCTCAAACGATCTTGGAAGAAGTGTATGAAGGGGTTTGTGGGACTCACCCTAGTGGCTTTACTATGGCTAGGAGAATTATGCGCTTTGGATATTATTGGTCCACTATGGAAACAGATTGCATCAACTATGCTCGTAGATGTCACAAGTGCCAGGTATATGCTGAAAAGATTCATGCACCTCCTCTACCACTTCATGTTATGACTGCCCCATGGCTCTTTTCAATGTGGGGAATGGATGTAATTGGCCAGATTTACCCTAAAGCCTCAAACGGCCACAGGTTTATCTTAGTAGCTATTGATTACTTCATAAAATGGGTAGAACGCGAATGTCACCAGGTCGGTTGTTTGCAAATTTTTGAAAAAAAAGAGATCATTTATCGCTACGGCTTATTAGAGAGAATCATCACCGACAATGCATCCAATTTAAATAACAAGATGATAAATGGGGTTTGTGAACAATTCTAAATCAAACACCACAATTCGTTAACATATCACCCCAAGATGAATAGGGTTATCGAAGCTGTAAATAAGAACATCAAGAAGATAGTCGCAAAGATGGTTGACACTTACACTGATTGGCATGAGAAGTTTTCATTCGCATTGTATGCTTATAGAAATGTTGTACAAACATCCACTGGGGCAACACCGTTTTCATTAGTATATGGAATGGAGGCTGTGCTGCCGATTGAAGTTGAAATCCATTCACTCTGTATTTTAATATAGGCAAAACTAGAGGAGTCTGAATGGGTTCAAGCAAGATATGACCAGTTAAACTGCATTGATGAAAAGAGGTTGAAAGCAATTTACCACGGCCAGATGTATCAAAGAAGAATGATACGAGCATATGACAAGAAGGTTCACCCGAAGAAATTTAGAGAATGATATATCGGGCTAAAAAATATGTCGCCAATCCAAAAGGATTCGTGAGGAAAATGGGCACCAAATTGGGAGGGGCCATATGTGGTATCAAAAGCTTTCGATGGAGGGGCACTAATTTTGGCTGAAATGGGTGGAGACGAGCTCAAGAATCTAGTGAATTCTGATTCAGTCAAGAAATATTATGTAGGAAATGATGAAGAAAAAAAGAAAAAAGAGAATAAAAAAATAAAAAAAAGATATGAGGATTCAAGATGAAAACCCGCAAAGAGCGTCTTGAAACCAAAGGAGGATTCAAGTTGAAAACCCGCAAAGGGCGGCTCAAATTATTACAGACAACAAATAATCCCTTTAGAGGCTTGGCTATTCGGAAGGAATTTCATATCTTCATTCATTGTTGAAGTGGACGAAATTTTCTCGACAAAGGAATCACTCGAGGTTGTTTTGAGGAAAGTTCGGACCTTTGATATCTGGATACTTGTCTTTTGACCTTTCTTTTGTACTTTTCTTTCATGTTTGCCACAACATTAATGAAATTCTTCTTTTAAGCCTATCTTTCTTTGAATGCCCTCTTTACATGAACGTCTTTTATTTTGTTAAGGGTCATTTTGGTTTAGACATCATTAAAATGTGCAAGAGATTTTTGTGTATTACTCTGGAAATAATTTAAGAACATAGAAACTATGACATGGTCCCTTGTTAAGCCTCGAATATGGGGCATGTTATGATCGGGGGCAATTGATACCCAACCGCTTTGGTAATAAGCCTGGAAAGAAAAGGTTAAAATTTCGTATCATTCGAGGATTTTTACGGGAATTCATGAAGATCCTCAAAAGGGCCTTGTCATACACAATACTGCTTGAAACTCACTCACCCAATACTGATGTATCAACTACAATAATAGTTGAATATGCGAAAGAGTATGTTTTTCAATGAGCAAAGAGATACAAAGAATGGGAATAGTAAAGAAAAAAACTATCATTCAAAGATCGGTGAAGCAGAAGACAATTGTTTGATGAAGCAAAGAGATACTAAGAATGTGAATGACAAAGACAGTGAACATGGACTTTTGTCCAGATTAAAACAAGCTAGGAAAAAGATTAAAACTTAGCATGCATTCACGTTTTAGACATCCTCAAGGCATGCACAACACAATTGCATCATATTGCAGGTATGCAGAAACTCCTTAACAATAGAACCCGTCTATCTGTTCAGGCGTAAGGAAAATGGAACCATGCTTATTTATTCGGGCATATGGAGAATAGAACATGCCTATCGTTCAGGCGTAAGGAGAATAGAACCATGCTTATCTATTCAGGCACATGGAGAATAGAACATGCCTATCCATTCAGGCGTAAGGAGAATGGAACCTTGCTTATCTATTCGGGCACATGGAGAATAGAACATGCATATCCGTTCAGACATAAAGAGAATGGAACCTTGCTCATCTATTCGGGCATATGGAGAATAGAACCAGTCTATCCGTTTGGGCGTAATGAGAATGGAACATTGCTCATCTATTAAGGCATATGGAGAATGGAACCCGTATATCTGTTCAGGTGTTTGGGGAGTAGGCCCTGCCTACTTATTTGGGGCATTAGGAGAACGGAGTCGATTGGCAAATGGTGAAAATTAGTGCCACATGTTCTTTGCTATATCCTTGTTTCACTAGAATAAGCAAAGAATGGGCAGCTGTTGTCACTACTTTTTTTAAAAAAGTAATATAATAAAAAATAAAAAAATGATAAAAAGTAAATAATAAATATAAATAAAAAATATAATATAAACAAAACTAAAAAAGGGACCACGCGCCTGGCGCGTGTGCTGCACGCGCACGGGTTTCTTCCCCAAATCCCTCCCCTGCACGCGAATAGTTGCTGCTGCTGCCTCCCCCACCGTGCCGGAGCTACGACAGATGTCGCTGATGGTACTAGGCGATCCACCAGTTGATGCCGAAGCCACCCATGTCGTCGCCGATCACCTGCAAATCGGAAGAAAAAATGGTCAAACCCTAGCTCGATATTAGGAGCAAATTCATCCCCAAATCCGAGCCAAATCGGATTGTTTTCTGGAATTCAACTGAAAATCAAGTCCTCGATATGATTTTGGCTTGAATTTAAGGATAAAAATCCAATTTTTGCCTTGAATCCCAATCCCCAAACCCTATAAATAGTGCTCAATTCTCCATTGCTCAAACACACAACGAAAATTCATCCGAAAATACCCAGAAAAATACTCTGAAAATTATTAGGAGGTTGCTGGAATTTGTTCAAGTTTTTAGAAGCATTGGTTCGAATTTTTGTGGAAAGTAGAAGCTAGCAATTCGTCGTTTCATTGGTATAATTCCTTCTTTTTTTTTCATTTCAAATTTATTCATTTTATTTTTTGGTTAATGCTCTTCTTTTTCAGGATATATTTGGTGTTGCTTTGGATGTTTTAATCTTGTTTGTTTGGTTGATTTTCTAATATTTAGTGTTATGTGGTTGTTTTGGTAGAAAAAAATAATAAAAAGGAATATGTGTTTTTTTAAATAAAAAAGGTGTTTGATCCACTTGACTTTTAAAAGATGTGAAAATTGTGTTTGTGAAATAAAATGGTCAATTAGTTTTAAAACCACTTTTTATACCTCTTTCAATCTAAAAATAAATTTTAAAATTATCATAATAAGGTCACTTAATTACTACAACCCCATTTTGGTCCCCTTTTAAAATAAAAGAGAAACTATTTAAAATATATATAATACAAAATAAAATTTTTTAAGGGAGTAGTTCTTCAAATTAAAAAGTAAGGCCTTTATCTTTTCTTTTAATAAATAAAATAATTTTTTTAAAAATAATAAAATAAATTTTAAAAAAAATTATATAAAAACAACAAAGTTCTTTCTAAAAAAATAATAATAAACTAACTTTTTTGAAAATACAAGATAATAAACACCTCTTTTAAAATAAAACTCATTTTCCAAAGTTATCAAAAAGCATAAAAAGAAAGGTAGCGAAATATTTTAAAAAAATAAATAGCTTTTAAAACACAAGGAAAAAAGTAATATTTTAAATAAAAAGCTCTAAAACAAAAAAAGAAAATAATATTTCGAATAAAAAATTTTAAAACAAAACAAAGAATAAGAAAACCCTTTCAAATTATCAAAAAATAAAATAAAGAATAAAAGCTTTAAAACGTAAAAACAAAAAATATATTTTAAAAGCTTTAAAAAATAAAAAAGAATAAAACCTTTTCAATTTATCAAAAAAACCTTGAATATAAAAAGAATAAAAACAAACAAAAACCTCATTTCAAATAAATTCAAAAACAAAAAATATTTAAATAATAAAAATATTTTCCAACTAAAACAAAACTGAACCAAGCCCATCAAAAAGCTTCGAGTTTTAAATTGTGTTTTTCTGTTTTGCTTTAGTATTGATTTGGCCTTAGGAATAGGTTCTTCAAACCTTAGATAGAGACTTTCTTTGAAATAAAACTTTCTTCACAAAGAATAAAACACGCTTAATAAATTCAAACCCTTAAATAGGAAAAACACTTAGACCTTTTTAGGATTAATAAGTTTTAACTTAGAATAAATAAAAATTTTCAACAAATCAAGTTTCTTTGTTTGTTAAAAAAAAGTAAAATTAAAGTAATGTGGTGCCCTACTAAACGAAAATGACGGGTTACGCCAGAGGTGTTGGCGGTGATTAGAGTTCATTTTCGAATAGTAAGGCCGTTAAAGTAAAATTGAACTTATGAACGGACAATAATTTAAGCTTTACATCGATTCGCAAAATCCGACTTTAAAACCTTTTGTAATCGACAAGGTGCTGATTTTTGGGCGTCGTGGGGGTGCTAACTCTTCCCCACGCGTAACCGACTCCCGAACCCGTTTTTTTGTTTTTGCATACCAAAATCGTTGTTTTAATAAAATATAAATGATTTTATTAAAATGACCCGTTTTAGGTGATTCAATCACACCTTTTAAAAAAGATTGGTGGTGACTCCGTTGTTTTGGTTTTATTTATAAAAAAACATCGAGTCCTCCTTAAAAAAGTGGTTGCGACAACATTTGAAAAAAATATCCCTAAAAATAATCAAACTCGAGACTAGACTACAAAATTAGACATGCTTTTGTCACTAGGACATTTTTAACATTTAATAACAAGAAAAACATGTTGAAAAAACCCTAGTGCGGCTCTATTTTTTAATTATGGTCTAATTTATTAATAATACGTTAATTTTAGCGATGGTCGCCACCGTTAGTAACACTTTTCTTTTATTTCTTTATATTAGATTTTTATCTTCTTTTATATTTTGATTTTCTTCTAGTTTTATATATTTTATAGTACATTTTTTCTGCTTTGTAATACGCTTTTTTGCCTTTGTGGTATGCTTTTGCCTTATGTTACGTTATCGGTACTGTTGTGGTAGATCTATCTTCGTGGATACGTTTTTCACAACGTTCGACTCTGGTTTACAGATTATCGGTGCTCTTCAATAGTTTAATCCCCTTCTATGGCTCGTTTGTCGATGCAGTTAAATCTGATTTTTGAAGCAGACTCCAAGATTGTTAGTTTTGCTCACTACCCCTTCTTCAACCATGAAGTGTGTAGGTGGATAGAGACAAGAAGTCTTGCTCTCTGTTTCTATTTCTCCAGTGTTTCATCTTTATCACTGTTTTGCAGCCCGCTGGATGTATTTTGTTGGTCTGATATTTTTTCTATTTTTTAATTTGCATTTATTGTGTTTTTATTTTTTTGCTACAATTTTTTGGACTATTTTGATTTCTAATAAAATTTAACCGGTATATTCTAAAAAAAATAAGCTTAATATAAAAATAAGTGTCCAAACTATTCTGTTTTCCCTTTTAGGTGCCTAAACTATTTTTTGCATCTTTTAGATGCTCAAACTATCTCATTTTTCCCTTTTAAGTGCCTAAACAATTTTTTGCCCCTTTTAAGTGCCCAGACTATCATTTTTGGTTAAAGTAGGTGCCTTAATTTGACCTTAAAAGGGGCAAAAAAATGATAGTTTGGGCACCTAAAAGGGCAAAAAAAGTTTAGGCACCTAAAAGGAGCAAAAAATAATTTAGACACTTAAAGAGAAAAATATGATAGTTTGGACACTTATTTTGACATTAAGAAAAACATGTTTAAGTAAAAGTATTTATAACTAAAATAAATAAATAAAAATACTTTCTTTGATGTTCTTTAGTTAGGGGTGAGTAAAACTCAACTCGAAAAAACTCGATTTTAACTTGACTCGACGCAAAAATACTTTATTCGTCTTGACCCAACTCGTAATTTCATAAATTCAACTTGACTCACAAATTTCAAATGAAGTTTGAAGTATAAAATGAAAATTCAAATAACTTGGAATTTTTAATAATTAGATGATCAATTTTTAAGTTCAAGTCGAGTCTCTCAATTCTGCCCGATATATATATATATTATATATATATATATGGTTATAGAAAGTCATTTAAATTGAAACTAATTAATACAATAACATTATAAATGTTTACAATTAAATTTAAAAACAGAAACTCAAACTTGACTCGAAAACATTTCAAATAAAGTTTGAGTTATAAAATAAGAGTCATCAACTCGACTAACTCAAAAAAAAATTACTTGACTCGATCAAATGCTCACCCCTATCTCTTTAGTGGTCTAAACCTGAATGACTATGATATCTTTCCAACATTCCAATAACAGATGCAAAATCAGACCTGGTACAAATTTGAACATGCATTAAACTTCCAAAAGTAAAAGCATGCGAGATGTTTTTCATTTATTCTCTTTCAAGCTCATTTTTCGGACGTTGGTTCAAATTGAACTTAACACCCTTTACAATGGGTGTTACACTAGGAGAACAATATTTCATCAAAATCTCTCTTAAACCTTAATGATATAGATTTCTAGTGATAAACCCAAATCAATTTGAGATGTGAAATATGAATACTTTGATGGTAGGAAAGACCACTGGTTTCAATTCTCTAATTAATCCAATTCCAAACTCAAGCTGTAACAATTGATTTAAAAACGTGCAAAGGACCCATTACAGATTATAGAACACAGAAGAGAAGCTGACGATACAACATCAATCTTCTCAGAGGGGCTAGACGAAATATGTCAAATTTTTCAAGTCGCTTATAACCAGTTTGATATATATATTGAACATATTTTTTTAAACTACTTTACAGTGGAAAAAAAACATAAAAATGGCTAAAAGCTTTGTCAATGTTAAGGCATGAGGCTCACGGCTTCAATCGTGTGTGTTTTCATTCATTTTTTGGGGGGTGTGACGCGGTGATTGAGATGGCAAAATTCACTCTACCACTTATCATACTCGGGCTACTAGCGAAGACCTCACCTGATTCATTTATATAGGCAAACCAGCTCATGAAAGATGTAATTCTTGGAGCTCTTATGTAAGTTTTGCAGCTATTGAGCTTTTGCGCGGGTTCGGCTAGATACACCATGCAACAATTTGACAAATCCGAGAAAACTTAGCTTTCCGTCAGTGTGCCTAATCCAGTCATGAAGAACAGCATGAACAGGCACGGATGGGCTCAGTCCAAGCTCCTGAAAAATAATGGTAAAAATGCTAGAGATTAGCCTGGGTTTCTGCTGCTTTACAGCTTGAAAAGCATCCATAGAAAGGGAAACAAAAGAAAGATATGGAAACTCCTTGCTCGAGATAACATGGAAATTTAAAATTTGCAATGTTCAATTTATAAAAATGAATTCTGCTAATGAGTGTACCCGTGTGTATACATTAACCGCACTCGTTAGAGAGTGCCCTAAGGGTATCATTAGCAAAACCCTATAAAAATATCATGAAAAAGAAACTATGATGATCTATGCTACTTCCACTCTTCCTTTTTCTTAAAGTACTCGTGTCATGTGTGTCAAACATTTTCGAGCATACAGATATATAATCATCCGAACCCTCAAATGCATGGAAAATCTAAGGAGGCAAATGAAAGTATACGTGTGGCACACATATCCATGCCCAACTCTCACATCCGTGTCCGAGTAATATATACCATAATAAACATCACCATCAATAGTAGTTGGAAACATTTACAACAAATAAAAGAGAATTAAAGGAGGCTTAAAGGCAGGCCCATTAAAGGGAAATAAATGCTTCTTAAATCACTCTTTTTTTTATAGTCAATATTCACAATAACTCAAATATTCTACAAGAAATTTTATATCGACTGCACAACTCTCTTAATTACAATTGATGCTGACGAGCAAGAAAGTAATATTTTTTAATCTTTTATCTCAACGGTATTCGTTCTCTCCCTTCTTTCAATATTTCTTAGCAATGAAGTGTCATAACAAGTGTAGACCAAGAATCAGTCCATAAAAAAGCTGAAGGGTAAATCATTTTCTAAAACAGGTGAGAATTGAAGTATGGTTCTTATAAAGGACCAAATCATAAATGCCATACATATGACTCATTAAGTTTTTCATGCCTGTCAACCTACCACATCTATATAATGTGAAAAATGTTGAATAATAGGAATTAAATAATCATCCAAATGAGGCATAGATGCAAAAAGTATCCTGGGTTATGCGAGACAAGATCAACATACCGAAGCTAGCTCTTCGATGACAATAGGTCTGTTTCCATCCTTCTCAAAGAGTTCATAAGCACACCGTGCATGTTGTTCCCACCGATCAAGAGCCTCAAGCTGATGAACACTTAATGCAGATGCACAGAATTCATCAAAGTCCATCTGTCTGTATTGAAGTGCATTTAGCTACCCACAAAAGGAAAAGGTGTACACAATTAGAGATTCGGACCACCACTTAAATTTATATACAGTTCCTCACCCCCCCCCCCCCCACACAAAAAAAAAAAAGATGAAGCACTTACTGATGCAAGAAACTCAGGGATGCGAGAATCCTTCATAGCATCTGTTGCATTTTTCATCAGGACCTAACCAGAGCAATAGAACTAAATAACTACTCACAAGAAACTGCTGAAAATTTTCAAGACTGTGTGTGTCTGGGGGTGAGGGGTTTGTGGGGAAGGGAACCAACCGCTTTAATATTTTCTAAGCTTATAGTGCCATTTTTGTTTGGTTCCAATAGTGCAAACTGCTCTTTCAAATAAAATAACTCATCCGCAGTCAAAGTTTTAGATAGGGCCTGCAAAAATACCAATGACAGAAAAATAAGCAAGTCAAACAGTATATGAGCTAGAAATCCCATGCAGAATGAAGAAAAAGTTTGCTATATTAAATTGGGAAACCTATTAGGGGTAACTGGAGAAGGGTTCAAGAAATAAAAACATCTACCTGTAATAAAATAAGCAAATTGATATCTAATAGAAGTACTTATTTTTCTGGGAAAAAATCCACCAAAAGTCTAATGGAAACACTAAAGAGTGATATAAAGAGAATAATGACGATATGTATAACCATATACACACCCTTAACGCAGCCTTCCGAAGAGATGAAGAGCGCAGGTAAGCCTTCAAGAGTTTGAATATCTGTATATCCAAGGGCACTTTCACATCATTATACGTTTTTATCCAGGGATGACCTGTGGCAAGCAATTGTGACTAAAATTTCAAGAACATAAGAAAGAGTATAACAGAAGATGAGGCACTCACTCAAGGCTTGGGCAGCAGTCATTCTTTTCCTTGGGTCCTTATTCAGTAATCGCTTCACAAAATCCCTAGCCTCAGAAGATAGAGATGGCCAAGGTACTTCATCAAAACTTGGATCAGCTTTTAGAACAGCTCGAAAAATCCCAGACTCTGTTTGTGCCCAAAATGGACGACCACCACACAAAAGAATATAAGCAATCACTCCTATACTCCAGACATCTGCTTCTGTACTGTAAGACCTATGTAGAACTTCTGGTGCTACATAGTATGCGCTACCAACAATGTCATTAAGCCTTTCATCTGAAATGGAAAAGGAAAACATGAACAAGTTAATCAAATAACTGCAGTAGTATAGCTTGAGGAATACAAATTTGAGTACAAACCTGGTTTCACAAAATCGGACAAGCCAAAGTCTATGGCCTTCAATTGTGAATCTTCATCCTTTGACATAAACAAGAAGTTCTGATCCACAAAATAGCTAAAATTAGAATAATATTGTGCAGGCAACTTTTTATTATGTAAATATTAAAACATTGTGCTGTTAAAGGATAAAAACGCATTATACTAGAATGGAGCACAACCAAGAAAATAAGCAGTAGCTCTTTGGCTATGCTTCGGTGACTGGCTGCATAACCAGAATATTTAGCCCAGGTCATCCTCAATGAAACCCTTACATAAACCTTAGAAATCTTATATTGGACCCCAAAACCAATTCAAGACCACTCAGTCAACAATATGAGAAATGGAAAGAAATTCACCTCAGGTTTAAGATCTCGGTGCACAACCCCTTGAAAATGGCAGAAGGCAACAACATTAAGTATCTGAATCATCACAGCTTTTGCATCATCCTCAGTGTATTTTCCACCCCTGCATGAATAGAAGCATTCACTTCATAAGTAATCAAATCCTAAGCTCATTCCTCCTCAAACTCCTACATTGGACTCGGAAGCAGCTATTATTAGAAGAAATACCTTGAAAGAATTCTGTCCAAGAGCTCCCCTCCTTCACATAACCTGAAAGATACATGGTAACTGATTAGAACACACAGCAAGAAAACACATGATCGTCGTCAAACCAAATTGATCCCAAACACACCAAACCCAAGATTGAGTTCATGTTTTCAAATGGTACTTACTCCATCACTATGTAGACATTATCATGGTCCTCGTAGGCATCATAGAATTGTACTAAATTGCTATGTCCAGATAGAGCTCTTAATATTTTTACCTCCCTTCTAACATCTTCAATGGCAATTGCAGTGGTCATCTAAAAACAAAAAACCAATGTCAGTTCAAGGCATAAAAACAGATACTCTCCCGAAATAAAATTGCAGAAGACACTGCATTCCAAACATAACTACGTGAGTTTTACATGTTTAATTTTGAGTTATGACCATTTCTATATTCTGTTAAACAATTTCAGTAAACTCAATATTTAAATACATTTTCTTTTTCGAGAAAATATAAAAATCCTTCGAAGTACTTCTCAACGAATCCCATTTCTTCAAATGTCAAAGGTTTTAATTCAAATTCATAAACGCAAAAAGGCAAAAGTTCTGAAATTAAAATAAAGTATATAAAAACAAAAATTAAAATGAAACCTTCGCTTTAGGTATAACTTTAACGGCAACTTGTTGTCCTTTAAGCTCTCCTTTCTTAAACTTCGCCGCACAGGTATAACCGAAATGGCCTTTTCCTACTTCGTCTCCAAGCTCATATTTGCTCCCGAAGTGCTTCGAGAACCCGAAGCTCTTATCCAAACCAGTACCGGTGGCTCCCGCCTCGCTTCCTTCGGGAATCGCGGCCTCATTAGGCTTCACAGACCCGTACCTCCGCGCAAGCACCGCCCTAATGTGCTTAGCCGGAGACGGCGGAGGGAACGGCCTCCTGAAAAACCGTTTCGGAGTCGAATTGGTAGAAGATCTAGCCGGAGACTTCTTGGAAAACAAGTAGTGAGCTGGACTCGGACTGTAAAACGGGAAAAACGGCGATTTCTTGCCTCCATTGTTGGAATTTGAGCTTTCCTTTTCTTCTGCTGCTTCTTGACCTTGATCTTCCTTCGGGTTCTGGTTCTGGTTACCGTTTTCTCCATCCGGTAAGGGAGAAGCCGGAATAGAGTTAGACTTACGGTGGATATCATAATTCCGAGGAGGAATAGGGGAATTTCTAGAATCAGGAGGAGGAAACGAAGGGTTTGGGGAGGGCTTGGAAGTGCAAAGACCCATTGAAGACTATGCCTATCTCTCTCTTTTCCCCCCAGAGAGTAGGATTTTGAATCTCTCCTTAAAGTCTTAAACCATTTAAAAGAAGTATAAAATTGAACAGAAAATGAAAAATAAAAG
Source organism: Hibiscus mutabilis (assembly GCA_019671005.1). Lineage (NCBI taxonomy): Eukaryota > Viridiplantae > Streptophyta > Magnoliopsida > Malvales > Malvaceae > Hibiscus > Hibiscus mutabilis. The sequence continues at coordinate 44,532,018 of CM033731.1, forward strand.
AAGGATTTTGAATCTCTCCTTTACAAAACCGAAGCTCTTCTTGTCTATGGAGTTTGAAAGTCCTTATTGGAGAGATTGGGAATTAAAAGGAAATGATGATGACTTAACTTTTTCGCTCATTAATAAATAAATAAATAAAACAGTGTATTTTTTGTTTATAGATATCGGAATCAGTATTTTTTTATTCCTCATAAATATAATTATAGATGATATCATTTGATATTGGATGGGTTCAAATTTTGTATATATATTATTATATAAATATTTTATTAATTATATTGTTTTAGAGTTAATTGTACTATATGTCTCCAAATTATTATCTTCATTTTACATTGGTCCTCAAACTTTTGAATGTTTCATTTTCATCCTCAAACTATACTCTTATTATAAATTGGTCCCCGAACTTTTGAATATTTCAATTTCATCCCCAAACTATGACATTTATTCTAAATTGATCTCCAAACTTCTAAACATTCTAATTCCAACCTAGCTTATCAATATATGTTAATCGTGTCTTGTGTTAATAAATTGTTATAAAACTTGTTAATTGTCATGAGAACAATGATGTATATTATGTAATAATATGATGTGACATAAACGTTAATTTGGAGGTGTAATAAAATATTCAAAAGTCTGAAGGTCAATTTAGAATAAAGGTCGTAGTTTGGGGATGAAAGTAGAACAACCAAAAGTTTAAGGGCGAATTTAGAATGGAATCATAATTTAGAAATGAAACTGAAATGTTTAATAATTTAAAAGCCAATTTAAATTAGAAGTCATAGTTGGGATGTATAGTGTTAACTCTAAGTTATTTAGTTTGTTAAAAACTCTTTACTTGAAATGTAAATTAATAATTTTCCATATATTCAATGTAGGTTATTTTACCCAAATACCTAATTTTTAATTATTATTTATGTTTCTGACATCCAAATAAAATTATTTCTGGATTTAACATCCTTTGCAAAAACTCTTCATACTGGCGTGAAAATTTTAATTAAAAACCTTATAAAACTCACCATATCAGCATGACGAATTCTTACAAAAAATTTAGATCCAAAAATAATTTTGTTTGAATGTCCGAAATATAAATAATATTAAAAATTCGGATATTCGGGTAAAAATGCCTTCAATGTAATATTTACTTTTTATAGTAATTAATTTTAGAAAGTAAATTTAGAACATTGGGAAAATCCTTTTAGTTTTGTTGTGGTTAGTATATGTTATCTAGTTGAAAAAGATGGGTTAGTTTTTTGTGGGGCCAGTACAGTGAACTGTAACATGGACAGATTTGCCACGTGGTGCAATCCTGGGGCGGTTGTTAATTAATTGGTTTGGTTTCAGTTTAATACGCAGTAATTTCTTGGTGTTCGTTTTTCCTTTCAGTGCTAATTTGCTCGCAAGTTGCGTAGGGAGGAGGAAAACATCGACGTAACCGAAAATCGAGTTCAACTATAATATTTAAACGGTTTAATAAAATTACAGATAGCATATCTGTTTATAATATTTAACATATTAATTTATAAATATATTATTAAATAAATAAAATTAATCTCAACTGCAATTTAATAATTATATTAATTTTATTAAAATCATAATAAGTTATTAGGTTAGTTAAGTTGATAGACCCTTAGTATTCCTTCTCAAAAGCCCTAGTTTGAGCCTCTTGGAGAACATTTAGTTTTTTTTTTCAAGCTTACCTAACAAAACGATCTAATTTTAGATATTTTCAGCATCAAAAACATCACCAAAATGACATAGTTTTGGTGCGACATCAACATCAGCAATCGTCAGTCATATCATTGTGTCATTATAGAATTAAGATCTCAATGATAAATAATTGAGACGAAAACTAAAATTTAATCGGACATTGTCTAAAAAATTTAATGTCCTATCTCGTTG